>JAYESA010000002.1:129691751-129786751 GCA_036927795.1 Iris macrosiphon
ATATAAATATATGTACTAAGGGGTCCTACTAATTGTACAGTCAAGACCCTGTGTCAGCTATAACTGCAAGTAGTGTGTCTTAGTCGTGCTATTGTAGCGACTAATGTTGACATTATTATATCATATATAGGACTACTGGACCGTACAGCCGAGGCTTCAGGAGCAGGACAATGGCTTTCGCAGCTACAATTTTAGTTGCATCATTACCTGATACTACCCCCAGCAGGAGGTCAGCGTCCACCATCTACCGGAGGACAGCAGAGAGGACCACCCTTGGTACCACAGGAGGCACATTTCAACCGGGCCCGACAGCAGGCTGGAGGGCAGAGGCGCGGGCAAGCCTTTGCTTTAGCCTCTATCGAGGAGGAACCAGAAGGAGAGGCAATCGCAGGTATAATTTTAGTTGCATCATTACCTGCAACTGCACTGTTTGATTCTGGAGCTACAGTATCTTTTATATCTAGTAGCTTCATAGCAATGCATAGAGTAGCAACTTCCCCCTTACCTAAGAGTTGGAAGATTCTTACCGGAGAAGGCATCGTACCGGTTACCAGCACCATTAGAACGTGCTCGATAGTAGTTTGTGGTAGAGAGATAAGAGCACGATTTTTGGTACTCCCAATGCCAACTTTCGACGTTGTTTTGGGCATGGACTGGTTAAGCCAGTACAATGCCGTACTAGATTGCCGGAAGGGTAGCGTTACTTTTAGACTGCCAGGACACCTGGAGTTCGAGTACATACGAGGTACCATCGAGCGAATAGTAGGACAGACAGCTGGAGCATACATGGCTATGGAGACGGCACCCCCAGAAATTGTTGCAGAGTTCAAGGATGTTTTCCCAGAGGAGTTGCCAGGCCTACCGCCTGATAGAGAGGTAGAGTTCACCATTGAGCTAGTACCTGGAGCAGCACCGGTATCATCAAATGTGTACCTGTTGGCAAAGAAGGAGCTTGACGAGCTGAAGCTACAGCTAGAGGAGTTGCAGATCAAGGGATTCGTCCATCCAAGTGCATCACCCTGGGGAGCACCAGTGTTGTTTGTACCAAAGAAGGATAGGACATTTCGGATGTGCATTGATTACAGAGCCCTTAATGATTTGACTATCAAGAACAAGTACCCCCTACCGCGAATTGACGATCTGTTCGACCAGCTGACAGGAGCAGTAGTGTTCACAAAGATCGACTTGAGATCGGGCTATCATCAGGTAAAGGTGCGAAGGGAAGACATTCCAAAGACAGCATTTAGGACTCGTTATGGTCACTACGAGTTCTTAGTGATGCCTTTTGGATTGACAAATGCGCCTGCTGTGTTTATGAACCTGATGAACAGAGTCTTCCATGAGTATCTAGACCAGTTTGTGGTAGTCTTCATCGACGACATCTTGGTGTATTCGAAGAGCCACGAGGAGCACGAGGAACACTTGAGGCTAGTGTTAGAGACGCTGAGACGAGAGAGGCTTTATGCCAAGCTGAGCAAGTGTGAGTTTCTCCTAGATCGTGTCGCATTTCTTGGACACGTTATCTCAGGAGATGGCATTTCGGTAGATCCCGCAAAGATTTCGTCAGTAGAGACGTGGCCGACCCCTACCAACGTCTCGGAGGTGAGGAGTTTCCTAGGACTTGCCGGATATTACCGTAGGTTCGTAAAGAACTTCACAAGGATCGCAGAGCCGATGACCCGCTTGACCCGCAAAGATCAGGAGTTTACCTGGACAGAGGAGTGTCAGACGGCGTTCGATGAGCTGAAGAAGCGTCTGACCACAGCACCCATCTTGACCATACCTTCTGGACCCTGAGGATTCGTGATCTATAGCAATGCATCCGGGAAAGGATTAGGATGCGTCTTGATACAGCATGGGACGGTTGTAGCCTATGCCTCTAGGAAACTGAGGACCCATGAGAAGAACTATCCTACCCACGACTTGGAGCTTGCCGCAGTGATCTTTGCTTTGAAGCTTTGGAGGCACTACCTGTACGGAGAGCGCGTGGAGATTTTTACCGATCACAAGAGCCTGAAGTACGTCTACACCCAGAAGGACATGAACCAGAGGCAGAGACGTTGGCTCAAAGTGATGACGGACTTCGAGATTGAGCTACAGTACCATCCAGGAAAGGCTAATGTGGTAGCCGATGCTTTAAGCAGGAAGCCCATAGCATTTTTCCTGACTGCCCAACAACATCTGTTAAGAGATCTAGAACAGTTGGGTATCGAAGTCATTATGCCCGGAGTAGACGGCTAGATATCGAGTTTCCAGGTACAATCGACATTGGTGGAGAGAATCAAGGCTGCGTTGCCGACAGACGCCAGATTTCAGAGGCTTCGACAGAGGACAGAGGCTGGAATACAGACGGGACTGCATATACACAAGGATGGGACTTTGAGATGTGGAGATCGTCTCTATGTTTCGAATGGAGAGTTACGCCAGGAGCTGATGACGGAGGCGCACAGTTCGACCTATTCTATTCATCCAGGAGGCACGAAGATATACCGAGACCTGAGGCAGTACTATTAGTGGCATAGGATGAAGAGGGAGATAGCCCGCTTCGTGGCTAAGTTCCTGGTGTGTCAGCAAGTCAAGGCTGAGCATCAGAGGTCTGCCGGATTACTTCAATCGCTCCCGATACCGGAGTGGAAATGGGAGCACATCACCATGGACTTCGTTATGGGTTTCCCGAGGAGTCCTACTGGTCGCAATGCGGTATGGGTAATCGTAGATAGATTCACCAAGTCTGCCCACTTTTTACCCTTCAGGGTTAGGCAATCTACGGAAGTCTTGGCAGACATTTGTATGAGAGAGATCGTGCGATTGCATAGAGTGCCAGTCAATATCGTGTCTGACAGGGATACGAGGTTCACATCGTACTTTTGGAGGAGTATGCAAGAGAGTCTTGGTACCCGCCTAAAGTTCAGTACTTCGTACCACCCGCAGATAGATGGCCAATTCGAGCGCACCATTCAGACGCTGAAGGACATGTTGAGGGCATGCATGCTTGACTTCAGCGGTTCATGGGAGTGCCACTTACACTTGGTCGAATTTTTCTACAACAATAGCTATCAGGCGAGCATCCAGATGTCTCCTTATGAGGCATTGTATGGTAGAAAGTGTCATTCCCTCGTATGTTGGAGCGATGTAGGCGAGAGGCAGATTCTAGGGCCAAAGTTGGTCATCCGTACAGTGGAGAAGGTGAAGAAGATCCAAGGGCATCTATGAGCAGTACAGGACAGGCAGAAGCATTGGGCTAATGTACATCAACGACCCCTAGAGTTCCAGGTTAGAGATCATGTGTTCCTGAAGATCTCACCTACCAGAGGAACCATCATATTCGGAGGCAGAGGGAAGCTGAGTCCGAGGTACATCGGACCATTCGATATGCTAGAGCGCGTCAGAGAAGTTGCTTACAAATTAGCCTTGCCGCAGACACTAGAAGGAGTTCATGACGTCTTCTATGTATCTCAGCTGAGGTGGTACATACCGGATCCGAGTCATGTGCTTGACCACTCGGAGATCACCGTCGGTCCGATTTTGTCATACCAGGAGGAGCCGGTAGAGATCCTAGACCGAAGCGAGAAGGTACTGCGAGGCCAGACTATCCCTCTAGTTCGTGTCGCATGGAGGCATCATGCACCAGGTGAATCAACCTGGGAACAAGAGGACGATATTCAGCAACTCTTTCCCCATCTCTTCGAAGGCCTAGGTGTGTGATAGAAATTTATTTCATTCAATAGTTTTTCTATATGTCTGTTTTAATTTCGAGGACGAAATGCTCTAAGGAGGGTATGTTGTAAACCCCCTCGACCAATATTTAGGTTTAATTAACTTAAAAAGCATAATTAGGGTTAACTAGATATAATTAATATTTATTATTATAATATTTGTGCAGTGTTTTGTTATTTAGGATACCTTACCGTTGTCCCGATATTTAGGACACTACCCTAGCTGTTACCCTAAAACAAATTCCATATACTTGGCCTAGACATACTAACCTATCATAATGAACCTTGAGCAACCTCCGGATACTTATTTTTATGCCTGATTTTAGTCGCACAAAAGTCGTTACAAACGTTCGTACGTAAATTAAATAAATTGCGTATTTACGTTCGTTGTCTATTCCAATCGAAATTGAGACCCAACCTCAACCCGTTTTGACCAACCCCGATCATGACATTATTATACTCTGAGCCTACCACACCAATGATGCTTGTGCCACCCAAATTTAGACCCCCGGTATTTATTAAATTAAATTAGAGACACCCGGTGCATTAATTATAAATTAATTAATGTAGTGACCTAGCCTCATTTAAATTAGACCCAACTCCAACCCAAACCCACACACACAACCACAAGCCTCATACAAAATACCATACACCAACCTAGCCCAATACAAAATACCAAAACTGGTATTTTGTTACATCAAATCCCCAATTCCAGAATTTGTGTAAATTCTAATTTGTTCAGGGGCCTTTGTGCAAAATTGCAATGAGGTGCCCCCCTCTTATTGGCCCAACCACATGGAGAAAGAGCCTACATTCCATGACCGGTCACCATGTATTTTTTCCCCTATTTTTCATGTACTTACATCACTTTTTGGAGGGCACATCATGACCCTTCATTTGAAATGCTTAATTCCTATCCCTCCCCTCATCATGATGAAGCCTCCCCAACTCCCCAAAAATTACACACAGCCGGCCCTAATCCCAAGGCAGCCCCCCACTCTCTCTCCTATATATACATCACATTACATCTCATTAAATGCACACAAACCTAGGAAACACTACCCAAAACCCTATTTTCACTAAAAGCCTTCAGCCCGACCCCTGCCCATCACCCCGCCGCCCTCTTTCGGCAAACACCCGCCTCCGGCCACCCCCGCAAGGATCCAACCCCCTCCGACGACCTTTCTCCTACCTCCAGCCACCGCCACCCGCCACCTAGCCGCCTACAGCCACCGCCAGAGCCACCCTCCTCAACCCGAGCTCACCACTCCCCCGAACTAACCCGACCACCCGACCTTCAATTTCTCCGCCGCCGTAGCACGCCCGGCCGCCCAACTCCACCGACCTCTTCCCCGACCGACCACCTTCCTTCCCGCCAAATCCTAGCCCCGGTCGACGCCTGAGCTGGCCGCACTCGCCCCCGCAGCGCAGACAACCCCAAGCCGCTGCTGCTGTTGTCGACCACCCCGAGCACTGCCGGAGATTCGCCCAGCCACCCCCGCCGTCGACGATCAGCCACCGGATCCCCCTCAACCTGAGCAACATATAGGTACAATATTTTATGTATTTATACTGTTATTTTTATACGTATTTAGGTTGCAATGGTTGTATATATAGTGTTCTGTATTTTATTCTAGTATTTAAATACGTATTTTGTATATTATATATATTATTCTATATTTCTCAGTATTTATGTATATAAATATATGTATATACTGTATTACTGTATTCTAAGTATATTTTATATATAATAAATATATATGTATGTATTTCATAAATAACAGTACGTATATTCATAGTATGCAATATATACTTGAATACTTTATATATAATAAATACCTAATATGTATATGTGTATATATATATATATATATATATATATATATATATATATATATATATATATATAAATGTATGTATTTCAGAAATACATTTTTGTGTATTGGTATATTACATAATTATTATATGTTGTGTAAATATATATATTGGTTGGTATATTTATTATATTGTGTATATATAAGTATATATGTATTTTTTTGTGTATATAAATGTATGTATATATAAATATATATATATATATATATATATATATATATACCTTATATATTTAGTATATTAGTGTAATAAATATATGTATATTGTATACATATATATATTATTATTTATTGTGTACTTAGTATATAAATATGGGTATATATCTATAAATATATATATATATAATATATATATATATATATATATATATATATATATATATATATATATATATATATATATATATATATATATATATACTTGTGAATATTGGTATGTATATGAATATACATATATATTTAAATATATATAATTATGTTATGTATATTTACTTAGGTACATAAAATTACTATTTAAATACATATAAATATGTTGTGTATATTTATTTATGTACATAAATTGTATCTAAATATATGTATATGTATAGAGATATGATATTATGTATTTATCTATTATATACATATATATGTAATTATTAATATGTGTATATATACATTTATTGGTGTGTTATTAAGTAAAATATAAAGATGCTATTTTAAATGTACTATTAAACATATATATTATTTTAGTATATTTAAATATGCATTAGTGTACATATATATATATATATATATATATATATATATATGTGTGTGTGTGTGTGTGTGTGTGTGTGTGTGTGATATCTATATATAAATATATGTACTAAGGAGTCCCACTAATTGTACAGTCAAGACCCTGTGTCAGCTATAGCTGCAAGTAGTGTGTCTTAGTCATGCTATTGTAGCGACTAATGTTGACATTATTATATCATATATAGGACTACTGGACCGTACAGCCGAGGCTTCAGGAGCAGGACATTGGCTTTCGCAGCTACCCGAGACAGGCAAGTATACCTTGCTGGATTACTGTTTAAATTAAATGATAAATGTTGTAATATACATAAACTGTGCGCGTCCGAGATTGACTCGGGTGCAGTCGACGAATGCGTCGATGAGTAGTGTACTTGACCTAGCTGCTAGCTGACTCACCTACTACTGTGAGGATATTTTGATATCTTCCTAGACCGTGACACTTTACACGTATCATGATGGTACATTCATATTGGGATGCGGATCCGCATACCCGATTCGCTATCGGTGCGTACGACATGTATCACAGACTAGCACGTAATCTAGAGTAATAATTATATGTGACTTGGCATATAGATACGGGATACTCACGTCGTGTATTCGACTTGTGTATCCATATTTGGCGGGGAGGACAACTGATAAACGTATGGGATACACACATCGGACTCCGTGGTATCCAGAGGAGCCACAGACCCGATGACTTCCTATATTCAGACGGCGCTCTTCGGAGTGTTACGGACGTATATACATTGCAGATACCACGTCCCTTAGAGTGTTGGATGTTATACATATACAAATACCTCATTCTTCGGAATGATGGACGTTGCAGATATCACACTCTAGAGGACGTTGGTCGTTATGCCTACACCTACCTATACGTTCCGAGGTTGTCCTTACATTGTATTCACTTAGATGGTTAGCACATCCCCCTTTATTTTATTCAGTACTATATCTGGCATGCATTTTGTATCTTGTTACGTCCCTCTGAGGACCTGGTTATCCTCCAGATCTGGACGAGGCCTATTACCCCACTGTGTACGGACCAGGTGTGGAGACGAGATACGCTCTTGACGAGGAGCTTGAGGTTTTACCATCGGAGTATCCCTGATCATCTTGGTAGGCCTTTCGCCTAGGACTGGAGCGTCTTATCTAGTTAGTAGTTATTTCAGTCACACTCTTATTTCAGTCTTCAGTACTCTATTTTTATCATTTGTAGTAGATTTGTTCCCACCAGACATATTTTGGTTTGTACTATGACATTCGACTATGTTCTTATATTCCAGTCTTTTATTTTAGTATTTTACTTGCTATATTTGTGGATGAGATTAGACTCTGCCTGTTGTTGATATTAGACTTGTTAGATTTAGGACAGCGTAGCACTCTTCGTTAGGATCCATTAAATTGGGATATCCTCGGAGATGTGTCAGCTTGCCAATGCCACGTGGCCTGGTTCCATATATTTTAGGACTGGGGCGTGACACAACTTCATCCATGCACATGATGGAAAGTTTTATTGCCTGCGCATGTTCACGACGAAGTATCTCAGAGAGACAACAACATCCATGCGCATCAGCAGAAGTGTATTTTCCCGCACATGTTTACGATGAATGTTTCATCCATGCATGTGGTTGTGAACTAGTGTCTCTTTATTCGAGCGTGCATGCGCATATGATTCAGGGTCTTCTTCTCGAGAGTGATAAATGTCAGAACGACTCGAGACAGCCATACCCTTGATTGCCGCCTGAACGTCGGCATATATAGGTGGTGGTGGAACAGGGGTTGACGATGCGGTCTTTCCCTTGTTATAATTCTTTGAGGAGGAAGCAGAGGATTTGGGAGCCATTGCAAAGGAGTTTAAAGTTTGAATAATAGAGAAAAGTTCAAAAGTTTAGAAAGCTTAAACAATGGAGAGAATTAAAGCTTTCCTTTTCCTCCTCCTCCTCTCTCTATTTATAGCCATAAGCTATGCTCTGTCAGCGTCCGTTCATATGTGCATTAAAAATGTTTATCCAAGCACTAATGACGGTCTAAATCATGTGTTCATACTCAAATATTGCTTTGAAATACAAAATTATGCATTAATTATGTGATGAGAGATACCTCGATTTATGTGCCCATTGTGTTTGATAATAAACGAAAGAAATTGAAACTAGGTTTATACGAAACCCTTTCTTTGGTTTACAAACAAGAAAAAGAAGTACAATTAATCCTATACGAGGATATTGAGTACAAAAATTTGATTCTGGGGAAATATTGCTATAGGAGTCTGATCTGCGGTCGATCACTTTGTCCCTTGGACCACACGATGACAAAGAAGTGATGTAGAAGACGAAAAAGAAGCTTGAAAGACTGCAGGAGGGATTGAACTCTCGTTGTCAAAGCTCTCTATATGTGCTCTCTTGACCTTGACCTCCGTGTCTTCTCTCTCTGATTCCACCTCTCCCCGACCTCCACGACCGGAGGTCTCTATTTATATAGTTCGGCTATAGTCGGCATATGAACCGAATAGCGGAGAGAGCTGCACCTTTTACGCGGCGGTTACAATAACTGCTTTCCACGTATGAATGATCTATTAAATTATTGTGTGACGCGTGTCCCATTATGAGGTAATGCGTATAATCGCTCATCGAAGATCACGGCATGCAAGCCACGTAGTTAACTGCCCCTTGCGTAGAGATGGTTGGCATAAAAGCCAAATAACTATCTCATACGCGTAAAAGCCAAATAGCTGTTCGGTTGGCATAGAAACCAAATAGCTATCATATTGGCGTAGAAGCCAAGTAGCTGTCATGTTGGCATAGAAGCCAAGTAGCTGTGTAAAGCTTGATGTTGCACAGATAGGTAACCAGCGTAAAGATAGCCAGTTATCCTTCTTTGACTGAGGTTTTGAGCGTATTCTGGGCCAAATAGCCTTATCACGCTTCTTTGTAAATATGGCCTGAGTTGGCGTATTTTGAGGAGATAGCGTACAGCGTGCTCCTATAGCTGAAAATAGTCTGGTTGGCATAATGTGCGGGGAAGGTGATGTGGACATATTAGCCCTAATCATAGCTCACCCAGTCTTTGAAAGTAGAACCAAATCTCGTGCATTAAATGCAGAGATCTGCCCCCATCACGCGCATTAACTGCAGAGACGTACCTCGAGTTCTGTACGAAGAACAGCTTTTGACGTGGCAGTTTATTTTGTCTCTTCCTGAGCGTAAAGCTCACATCTGCCTATGTAAAACAGGCAGCGTATCCCTTGGATGCGTAAATGACGTCTTATATCAAGGATTGTGTCACTAGACGACGGTCTGGGGCTCTGTGTAGAATCATCATTGCAGCCGTTCTCTCGATCGTCGTGCAGTACTCTTTGTCAGAAGTCAGGTTCACTGCTTGATCTGACAGGTTCATTTGAGGAATACAAAGAGATCCTCGTACAACTTTCCGCTGCATTAAAAGCAAGCAGGTTTTACGCCAAAGTGGCGATGTAGCAACCTTTTTACGCTGAAGCAGTCTGGAAATACTGTATTACGCGGGCTGTTCTGGGGCTATGTTTTATACTGAATAGCGTTGAAGCTCTGTTGTACATCGATGGCTCTGGAATCATGTTTCATGACATCCAGTGCTGGAGCTCTATTTTATGCGGACTTCCTGCATGTTTGAGGGTTTTACGCGTATGATTCCCTAGCGTATTTTTTATGCTTCTACAAGACCCCCTTCAAAGTTTTCAAATTCCTCGTAATTTGAAATACTTTGAATGAAGCATGAAACGGTCAAATTTGACTCGTTCCGCGAGGCTGATTTTTCGACAGATTTTTAGGAGTTTGTTGGGATTCGGTGTGTTCTCCTCTGCCTATATAAATGTAAATGGGTTAACCAGTTTTTCCCATACTTCCTTCACCACAAAGAGAGATGGTTGCCGAGCTTCGTTGTGTTGGCTTGAGGAAGAAGAAGATCATGTTCTTCCAGCATGTAAGGAGCCGTAAAAAGAGGCATCTTCGAGCAAATGTCCTCTACAACGATGGATCATGGAAGGATATCATAGCTTCCTTTGTTCGGGATAATCAGCAATTTTATATGGCGATTCATCCAGGAAGGAGGAAGGGTCTCATTTGGCCACACAGCTTGCAAGCTGTATTTTCTCCCATTATGGCGCTGGACGAGGATAGACAGTTTGGCCCTGTCTTCTAGTATTGAGTTGGGTCTGAACACCCAACACAATTTCTAGGGCATGCCTGTCATGGCGTATGGAGGGTGGGCTATGAATAATTTATACAGGCCCAGTTCTGTATCCTCTTGCCATTAATCATTTTTTTTGTTAATCGGCTGCGGAAGCCGATTAACTGCTGTAGAAGACGGGACAAAGATTTACACCAATATAAGAATCTGGCACAATAGATTCTTGGTGTGATCTTAAAAGAAAATGAGAAACCCTTTGTAGTAAAAGGATTTCCATCATATGTAATCATGAAGATGAAAAACCCTTTGTAGACTGGATTTCCATCATATGTAATCATGATTAATAAAATTGTCTTCTTTTACGCATCTGATGATTTGTCATATTTGCTGTAAGGAAGTCTTAATAGTATGCAGCTTCGATATGTTTGAATAATTTTACACCGACTCTGATTAAAGAATATCTGATCTCGTCTTATCTTTTACGCGTAGCAGAAGACGCGTAGAAAACTCCTTAGCATTTAAGTTGAAGATCCAAACTGTCATACTGTTTTAGACGAGGGGTCGCGTAGGATTTCTTAACTGTCACTTCTCTGATGCGAAGAAATCTTGTTCAGACCATCATCTTCAAGAATAGTTTCCCGAAAATCCTTTAAAAAAGGCAAGAAATTTCTGTCGACCAAGCCATACTTGAACTTTTGTAAAGTATTCTGACTGGAGTTTGGATGAACTTCCAAATGACCCAAGAAGAAGAGTCGGCTTAAATGCTGAACTATGTATATTTCAGGTACTTGGAATGTTTTGCAGCCAAAAGGGAGCGTCTTCTGCGTGAAATGTAAAACCCCTATTTCTAAAAACCGTATTTATTATTATTTTTTTTAATTAATAATTTAAATATAGTATTTAGTGGCTAAATAGGAGAAATAGATTTTTAATAATTTTTATGTTAGGTGTTCGGGCACTTAAATGACTTATGGGACCATCAGGAATTTTTCGGATTTTATTCCATGTAGGAGACCCCTTAAGCAGTTGCTAGCCTAATGTTGTGCATTACCCTAATCTATAAATTTTCTTGTGTGTG
Organism: Iris macrosiphon; assembly: GCA_036927795.1. Lineage (NCBI taxonomy): Eukaryota > Viridiplantae > Streptophyta > Magnoliopsida > Asparagales > Iridaceae > Iris > Iris macrosiphon. Next base: position 129,703,352 of record JAYESA010000002.1, read on the forward strand.
AATATATATATATATACAAATATATATATGTGTACTTATATATTAAGAAAGAAAGGAAAAGAAAAGAATTTATTAATATAATAATAATAATAATAATAATAATAATAATGGTAATAATTCTTAATACTTTAGCAACTACTATTCCCTTAAGCAATTGCTTCCAACCTAGCAGACCCTTTCTTCAGCAACTTTAGCTTTTGCTAAAGTTCTTCTTCACGCGGATTCCCTTGCTGTGACCCGCAGTAACTTAGACATATGTATAGACCCGCCCCTTTAGCTTCAGCGACTTGCCCACGGTCAAAACCCAACCCGCTCCATCCTTCTCTCTCTCCCTAGTATATAATATATATATATATATAGTTAGCTCTCAAAAAATCCTAACCTAAATTTTCAGACCTCCTCTTCCCATCTAGAGCCATCACCGCAGCCAGAGAAGCCCCACCAAGCCATCCAACCATCCCGTCGACTCCGACCTCGCACCCTGCAGAATCCCACTCGAGGCACCTTCGCTCCGGCGTGATTTTCCGTCGACTCGCTCAACCAAAAGCTGTTCCGTCTTCATACGTATGATCACCCCTTAACCCTCTTCCATAGTTGTTTTATAGCCAACCTCGAAAAACGTGTGCCCCTAGGTGAAAAACAGCGTCCAAGTTGGGCGAGCAGACAGAATTCTGGAATCGCAGAATTCCAGAATGACCACCCATATTGCCGAGTTCGTATCTCCAACCACAGAGATCCAAATTCGGTGATTCTTTTTGATACCTGTAGAATACCTGACCTAGTTTATTTTCTGTAAAATAACCCTATGGTATTAGTCGCTGTGGACATAATTATATTCGTCACAAAACTGCGCGCACCCACTTTTTCCAGTTTTCCAAAAGTTGGAAAACGGAGTGCGCCCCGCCAAACGGGACTGCCCTGCCGTGTGCCAAGTGTACCGAATGGTGCACGCAGCGTAACCGGACACGTAAAAATTTGTGGGGACTGATTCGGACGCGTGTGCGCGCCGAAATCAGACCGTATCCGCGGACACACACCGTGTCGCAACTTTTGTGGAACTCGTACGTATTTTGTGCACGCTTGTCAGATTGCGACGAAACTTGCGCCGCTGGACTCGTGGTAACGCGCTGGTCCTGTGACCCAATTTTTACGCAATTCTGAGACGGTTGACCAAATCGCCAATTGGCGGGCCCCACAGTTGACATTTTAGACAAAATTGAGTTCGGCCCATCGGAATCCACATTTGGACATACCGTTGGGTTCGTATTGACATCTAGAGTTGTTTGACCTATAGTTTGTCCCATTTAGAGACTGTTACCCTCGGCACGCTTTTCGGTGCAAAGTGAGCCACACGTGGACCCCACTTTTGCCCGAAATTACCGTTTTGCTCCTGTGTCCAAATTGGACAAAAGGGATGTGCTTTTTAGCTATTTTGCTTATCCTGGGAACGTTGGTGATGTTTATTTCAGCATCCGGAGACGTTCATTCTGAGGCCGTAGCTTCTGACTCTTGGTGTTGACATTGGGACACTACATTTTGCAGCCTTCTTGCCAGGCAAGATACCTTGCCAAATTGTTTACAGTACTTTGCATGCTATTTATATTTCTGTTTATTTATTTTATTTCTGTATAGTTCTTGCATGTGTAGTTTTTCTTCAGTCATTACTATGTATTAGATATGTTGACACACACATGGCACCTAGTATCATAGAGGACAATCATTAGGCGTATGGGCTTTTAACCACTCTGGTAAATCGTAGTATATAGCTCGCACTACGGGCGTGTGTCACGCTGGTCGCTACCCCCGCGATATATCAATTTCTGGAGTCTCGCTGGTCGCTACCCCCGCGGTATGTCAATTTCTGATGTCCATTGACGTGTGTGTGAGTTGTGAGGTAGATCGAGTAGCCTACCCTTGCCCATACGTCAAAAAGTTATCCTCATTTGCATTCATATAGATTGTCTGGTACAGCGTACTTATTTATTTTCAAATTATATGCATGTTTACTGTGTTCAAGTTGGCTCGTATTTTCTGTATCTTGTTACGTCCCTCTGAGGACCTGGTCCTCTGCCAGGTGTATCTGCTCTTGAGTATTTGCAGGAGTACAGGCCTGGACCTGACGCGTTCTTTTCTGTCGAGGAGGTCTTACCTTCTGAGCATCGTTGATTATCTAGCGATGGATTCTTTTCGCTGATGCACTTCTGTCTTCATATTACTTTATATTGGAGACTTTATACTCCTCTCTCATTTTAGTTTTGGTTATAGTCATTGGTAGTGGATTTGTCTCCACCCGACTATTATTTTCTGGATATTTCAGACTCCTTATTCTAGTTAGTATTTCTTTCTATGACTTGTTGTGTGGATGAGATTAGCATATATGTGACTTGTGACATTACGTTATGGTTTCCATATATTGGAGTTGCCATATCCATGCGGCTGGCATGCTTACGTGTTCCTAGTCCTACATTTTGGGACTGGGGCGTGGACCTGACGCAAGAAGAAGAGTCGGCTTAAATGCTGAACTATGTATATTTCAGGTACTTGGAATGTTTTGCAGCCAAAAGGGAGCGTCTTCTGCGTGAAACCCTTATAATTGGCCATCTGTAGCTTTCAAGCGTAGAATCGTAGATTTGTAGCCTCTGAGCAAAAAAAGCTTCTGAGCATGAAATCATAGATTTGTAGCCTCTTAGCGTAAAGTCGTAGATTTGTAGCCTCTCGAGCGTAAAAGCTACCGAGCGTAAAAGCATCCGGGCGTAAAACCATAGACTTATAGCCTCTGAGCGTAAAATCGTAGATTTGTAGCCTCTGAGCATAAAAAACTCCTTAGCGTAAAATCGTAGATCTGCTCTGCGCGTAAATTCTGAATCCGCTGACTGTCCGTCTTCCCGAAATGATAGGTTAACATGGTCCCAAATCATAACAGAATATTAAATATCGGATTTGGTTAGGGATTCGAAGAGTTATCCAAATTCTATAAATAGTCCAAGGGCTGGAGAGAGAAAACTTTTATTTGACTTTACAAAACCCTTGCCTTCCAAGAACCCTTCTTCTTCGTCTCTTTCTTGAGAACTCAAAATCGCCATGGCCCCTAAACAGACTTCCACTGCTAAGGGAAAGAAGGTCGCTTCCTCTTTTCGTTCCACTGCTCAAGCACGAGCAACTCCCATTAGGCTGAACGAACCACGATCGGAGTGCAGTGCTCCACCGTCGAGCTATGCTCCGGATATTACAAGTAGGGACTTCGGGAGAAAATAAAATCCTTCGCACATGTTATACGTGCACGCACAAGGTCATCTTTCGTACTGAGAGCCTCTTTGAGGAAGATGATGTACGGAGAGGTTTTATCATTACGCACACATTTCTAATGTGTCGGCGTAAAAACTCCAAAAATTTTGCAGTCTGGCGTAAAAAAAAAACTCATACTGTCGAGATTTGGTGTTTACTACAAACTTTGAATTTTATGCGCTGGATATGAGTACCGGCGTAAAAATTCAAATTTTGTCAATCTAGCGTAAAAGGTCAGATTGTTAACTGCTGCCACCTTGAGTTTTACGCAATGGAAAATAGTTTCCAACGTAAGACTCTAATTTTTTACAGTCTTGGCGTAAAAGCTCAGACTGATAATCTTTGGCGTAAAAAGCAAGAGTGTAGCGTCTAGTATAGAAACTGACTTGTTCTCTTGTATTTTGTACTGGACTTGCAGATTTCTTCTTTGGCTGAAGTTATAGGCTCTCCTGCCGGGATGTTGAGCTCAAACTATTTGGAGGATTTGTCGCATGTGACATTCCCTATTTCTGGAGCTAATTATCCTGAAGAAAGGGGAACCCTTATCTCGTCCCAGGGAGAACGCATGCTGCTGAGTATGATCAGTGGGGAGCCCCTGACATACTTGTTCTGGAGCTAATTATTTCTGGTTTCTTATTCGGGGATGTTATCGATAAACAATCCCAGACCAAGCCCAAGAAGGAGGATTGGGTGTTTACTGCTGAGGGCACGGTGATGTATCTGCCCAGGATGCCCAGGGATTATCCCATCTCTGCGTTCTTCCACGCCACACATCCTAGGAAGATGTCATGGGTTCTGACTCCCGATCTTCACGGTCGTCCGGGAAAGATTTTATATAACAAAGAATTGAACCAAGGAGCTTTTATAAGCAGACCTTCAGGCCCAGTTATGCCCTTTAGGGGATTATTGTCGGGTAGTGTCCCGAGTGAGGATACGTCGCTGATCCAACTGGTTCAGATGTCGACCTTCTGGAACGACTTTATGGGGCAGGAAGGAATGTACCCCAGGGTCAACCCTCGGACCAGCGGATGGCTTAGCCTGGGAAATCTTCTATGGGCTAGTTTAACTGCCTAGGCCCTGAAACACTTCCAGACGGAGCTGGAGAGTATAGGCTTATTCGCGGCTGTGAGCGCCACAAGTGTTGGGCTGCCTGTCAACCCTAACTTATTTTTAGCCTTGATGGAGCGATACAACTCGCTCACTGGGACTTTTTCCACTCCGCTGGGTGAGTTGGGCTTAGCCCTTCACGAAATGGCAGAGATTTCAAAGCTGCCAATGGGGGACACTCCTTATGAGGAGTACGTCCCTACAAACAGGGAGTTGAGGGATACAAACCCTCGGGCGGTGGCCGTATATCAGGAGCTGATGTGCCACTATCTTGCCTACACTACTTTCTACAAGGAGCCTTCTGATTTGGCTCACATCAACAAGTGGGCCACCTATCTTTTCTTCTACCAGGCCAAAAATGTTAAGCCAGACAAGGTGGTAGATATCCAAGATAGGCCCTTGAACCTCCTAAGCATGCTGAATGCTAATACGGTCGATGACCTTATTAAAGACGTCGGGTCTTCAGATCATATTTTTGACGAGGAGATAGGGGGTTACCCTGCAGGCACAAAAGCCTTCAGTTATATGAGGCATTGTCGCAATCCTCTGTCAAAGGAAGCTCAAATGGCTGGCTTTCTCTCCGTCTAGCTTCGTCGCTGGGTAGTGCCTGGCATAGCTTCTGCAGATCGCATTCATCGCAACACCTTATGGCCTGCAGTTCATTTGGTATTCGGAGCAAGACTTGGCCTGCTTCCTGCTATGGTATGTAGAATACAGGCAGGCCTGAGGGCCCTTACTGATGGGCTGCTCGCTGATGAGACGCAGCGTGAAAGCTTTTCCAGGGTGAAATTACCCTTCCTATACCTGATGGGGTGGTTGGTTCTTCTCAACCCCAGGGTGATGTCTCCTGGTCCTGCCAGCGGTTAACTTCTTGTTGAATTACAAGAATTCTTCTTGGAACGTGGCGACCGTCACAGATTGCCGGCGGGCGTTAAACATTGCCCACAGTTGGAAGATCTTCTGTATCGTTCCCCCCGTACATATCAATCAATAGAGAAAGAAACTTAAGGATGAGGGCCATGGGAGGACCATTCTTTCTCCTGAAGCCTTCTACTGGTTGGTCTGTATTAGACCTTCCCATTTGCTGTACAGAAGTGATAACCACTGCTACCTGGAGCCTTATTTGCCCAGTCGTTTTGCCAGGCAGTTTGGGTACGATCAGCTACATGTGGGGAATGCCATTACCAGCTTCAAGTCCAAAGGTGGACTTATTGATGGAGACAGGGGATGGCGGTACTTCATCACTGGCTGTACTAGTACAACTTTTGCTGTACCCGTGACTTCTCTTTCTATGGAGTTGCGTATTCTGCACTCTTACGCACAGTTCTATGCGTCCATAAATACCTTCCATCACGATTTTGATGTGCGTGGAAGTTTTAGGATGCCCTCCCATAGGTCTACTACCAGGGAGGAGGTTCCGTCTGTTTCCTCGGATGAGAATGAGGATACCGTCGGGGCAGACGAGTTCTTGACGACAATACCGAGAGGCGTAATAGCTCCGCCGTTAGAGCCTCTCGTTATCCCCCAGAAACGGAAGGCTTCGACTCTGAAAGAGCCTTTCCCACGCAAGAAGAAGATTGTCGGAGGTCCGAAAAGAGCTTCCACCAGGGGTGCTCCTAGGAGCGAGCCTGTCGTTTCCCCTGTTGGGGATGATTCTTTGATTAGAGGTCCTTTGCCTATTAGAGAGGGAATCTCCATAATTTCGGCGACAGTGCCGACGATTCTTTGCTCGAGACCGCTGCTACTACTGCTTCTGGTAGTGCTACGAGATCACCTCCGAGGCCAAGCGTAATAAGGTTTCATATACCTTTATCAAGACCAGTAATGGGAGTAACCTCTACTTCGTCTGTAAGTATTTCCAGCAAGATTCCACCCGATGAGCCTCGAGTGGATCTTGGTGAAGACTGGGAAGACTACCCGCTAGTGTCAGTTGGTGTACCCTCTTCTCCAAGAATGACAGCTCGCTTAGCATCATTAAGAAATAATTTAGCTGTACTGGCTGCAGACGCAACATAAACACCACTGGCCATGGGTAAATGTTGTCTTCACGCTTCCTTTTAGGAAAATTAACATCAGTTTGATATTAACTTTCTCTTGTCTCCTTTTCAGGTGAAGACATCTCAGGGGAGGGCAGAGTTGACGCAACCTTTGATTTTGTTACGAATCCTGCCGATGAAACGGCGGCGCTCAACTTTGAAGGGGCATGCTTTGAAGCTGTCGATCCTTCTTCCGCAATATTTTTGGGTGTAGCCCCGCCCACTACAGTTCCGATATCTTCAGAGGAGGATGAGCCCATCATAGCGATTGTGTCTCCTTCATCGAGTACACCAGCAACTTCAACCGTTGCTGGTGTTCATTCATTTGTAGCGCCATCTGTTGAAGCGACGACTGTGGCAACATCCTCTACAATCATTCCTGGAGGGAGGTTTACCGATATCACAGCCACTCCCAGCGTCCATTCGAATTTCGCCATGCTAGTTGAGCAGTATACTAGCATTTTCTACATTACTTTGAAAATGCTGATATCGATGGTGCTGGAGAAGAATCTAGGCTTCGAGGCTCTGAAGATGTCCTCCCAACTTGCGATTGCGCTGATCAGAAATTTCAACGACGCTGGAAGAGTTGATGCGCTGGAGCAAATAGTTAATGGTTTAGAACAACCCATTAACGAGTATTTGCAACTATCTCGAGGCAACGTCGATGAGATGATTCAGGCTAAGTATAACTCCTTAACTGCAGAGCTTGCTGGGCAAATGGAAACTCTGAACAAATCCATCCAAGAACAGCAGCAGGAGATGGATAAAGAACGGGCTGTCTTGGTGGATTTTATTCCTCAGCTAACTAAGTACCAGGCCGAATATGAGGGAGATGAAGCGAGGGTTCGAGATTTGGAAGCTGAACTTGCTCAGGCCAGGGAGAAGCTTTTCAAGACATCGGTAGCTCGTGATGTATTTAAGGGCCAAGTGGAGATAGCTCAGCAGAACTTGACGTGCGCTGGTGTCATCCATGCCAGTTTTGTTGATGCTCGGTCCGAGCTATCTCGCTTGAGCGATGACGAGGCACGACTGGACCAGGATCGCAGTACTATTTTGAACTCCAGGAATGAGAGGATGGCTGCTTTGGCGCGACAGATTAGGGATTTAACTACTCCTCCCCAATGATGTACCTTCTTGTTTCTCCTGTAATTTCTCGGAGATAATAAAGACACATTTTCTGACTTTGTGGACCCATCATTTTAGAATATGATAGGCTAAGATAAAAGTGATATCAGAGGTATCATTAACATGACATACATTCATTAAGGTTTTGCTGAATGTAAATCTATTCAGAGGTAATATGAACCTGATAGAATATAATCCAACTAAATTTGTATACTAAACACTATCAGAGGTAATATGAACATGATAGGTTTACAAATTAGTTAAGCATATCCATTAAGAGGTCATACGAATCTGATAGAATATGATCCAGCTAACCTTTGTGCATGGTATCGTCAGAATAAGATCTTCGTCATGTTCCGTTAAACGAAGGAGATCAAGTATAGTACTTCTTCGGGAATTTGCAGTTGATAGTAGCCAAAATTTATTATTAGACTTGGCTAATTTGTAAGTGCCATTTGCAATCATATAAGGGCCCTTCCATTTCTTTATGATTGTTTGTGCGAACTTTGGTTTGTTGAGGACATCCCACTGGGGGATCTTTGGTGGACCTATTATTTGTTGTGCATGTTAAGTGCAAGTAATAGGTTTGAGACAAGTCCTGCCAGAGGTAATATAGACGCGATAAAATACGACTCTGTGGGGATGAATATGGACTGACTCTTTCTTCGCTGGGAAAATAAGGATAGTTCAGAGGTAATATGGATATGAACATTTCATTTTCCATTGCGGGCATTCCACAGGGGAATTTTTTATGGACCTATTACTTCTTGTGCACGAGAGTGCAAGTACTAAGTTTGGGACAAGCCCTGCCAGAGGTAATATGGATATGGCAGTTTTTGTGGACTTAACACCACTGGCGTACTTAGAGTTAAGTACGGGTGTTAAGTTGAGATGACAACCGACATCAGAGGTAATATGAACATGATAATGGATAGCAAGATCAGGAAGGTTTGTTCAGAGGTCACTACGGACATGACAAACTTTTGTGGACTTAACACCATTGGCGTACTTAGAGTTAAGTACGGGTGTTAAGTTGAGATGACAACCGATATCAGAGGTAATATGAACATGATAATCGATAGCAATAACCCGGGAGGTTTGCTCAGAGGTCACTTGGACATGGCAAACTCAGCTGGGGGAAAAGAAGTTTGGACAATAGTTCAGAGGTAATATGGACGTGAACTCATGTCCGAAAAATTTACTAGGGAGTGATTTTCTTAAGTGGGGATAGTCCTGAAGGTTGCTCATCTGGGGAGACCGTCTTCTCTTTATAAATGCAAAGTGATGACTTTGGTGTCGATCAACTCCTGGATTCTCCTTTTTAATACATAGCACGCCCTTGTATGGTGATGAATGTACCGATGAAAGAGATAATAATCTGGGTCATCGACTTTGCCAGCCCTCTCAGGGTGTCTGATGTTGGGTAACTGAAGTTTGTTTTCCTTCATCAATATATTGAAAATTTCAATGATGTCATCTTCATTGAAGGAGAAAGTCCCTTTTAGCCTTCGGGCTCCCGATTCCTGAGTTTTACGGTCTTCCAGGAAGATGGTCTTAGCTGCATCATCTTCAGACTCAGAGGGAATTCTACGCCCAGCTTTGGATGCTACTTTGTTTTGTCGAGGGAGACTACCCCCAGACATGTCGTGACGTTTGTCCACAGAAGTTGATTTAGAAGGACCTGCCTCTGGTATTATAGGATCAGACTCTAGAGGTTTGGAGTTTGCAAGAGATGTGGTAAACCCTAACCCAAAACGATTTTGTTGATAGTAAAGATCACCATGCAACGGTATTCGTCTGCCTTTTCCATAGTTGAGGCATCGCTTCAACTTCAGGTCATAACCCATGTTTTGCATAATCCTCAAAGCCTGAGGGCTATATCTGTGGATTTGCATTTTCCCAGCATTGGACTCGCAAGATTCTTCTTGTACAATCGGTCTATTCCGCATTCGACCGAAGATTATTTGATGCTGATTGTTGCGAGTCGGTGGAACAATAAAGACAGAATCTTCATGTGGCCCATATGTCATGATGACATTAGATGTTGACGCATCTTCCCACATAATTTCCCCACGCTTGGTAGTTAGGGGAACTGAATCCTGGTTATGATTCCTGTCTTTGCGTTTCTGGATTAAGAGGTCACGCAGATCAACGATATTATCAGAAGAAGAAGAAGAAGACTTATTTTTCCTTTTTACATCATTGGGCCTGTAGAGATTAGGAACCAGAATACTTTCTCTGCCATATGAGTAGAGCAGTTCAGCCATGTGAGTAGCACATGATCCATGAGGAGCGTATGTTCCCATGCATTGGGTCTTCTTTACGCTGAGAGGCTTATCCTGGCGTAATCTGGAACTTTGCACAGGTTAGCATAAAACTGAGGAAGTCCTCAATCGGCCATCAACATTCCGCGTAATCTGAAGAGCGGACAGATCCGCCACTTGTTTTCCCTTGCGGTGATTGCAAGGACCATCTGTCTCTTCACAGAGGGAAGATGTATTTTTACGTGCGAAGAGCGTTTGGAATCTCTGAGTTAACACTGAAGCATTATATAAATTTTGTCTGCCACGTCACAGACGGGAGACTGAATTTTACGAGCGGGGCGCGGAGTAGATTTCTGAATTGGCACTAAGGCATTGCCAGAAGTTTTGTCTGCCACGTCACAGATGGAAGACAGAGTTTTACGCGCAGGGTGCAGAGTAGACTTATGGATTAGCACTGAGGCATTGCCAGAAGCTTTGTCTGCCACATCACAGACGGGAGACAGAGTTTTACGTGCAGGGCACGGAGTAGACTTCTGTATTAGCACTGAGGCATTGCCAAAAGCTTTGTCTGCCACATCACAGACGGGAGACAAAGTTTTACGCACAAGGCGCACAGGTTGAGATGCTACAACCTTGTTGGTCGGAGAGAGAGAGTCCGCAGGAATGGTAGAGGATGTCCGAGGCATCCATACTTTACGCAATTTCCTGCTGTCTTGGACAGAGAGGGAATGAGAGCTACCCCCAGCTTGAAGCATGTCTTCGTAAGCCGATTGGTCGAATTGGATGACCAAGGTCTTCTTCGTAGATCCTATGGATACAGCATCGTGTTGAGCAATGGTTTTCTCGTCAGATGAGAAAGTATTCCCCAGCAGAGTCGCCATCTTGTGTTTGATAATAAACGAAAGAAATTGAAACTAGGTTTATATGAAACCCTTTCTTTGGTTTATAAACAAGAAAAAGAAGTACAATTAATCCTATACGAGGATGCTGAGTACAAAAATTTGATTCTGGGAAAATATTGCTATAGGAGTCTGATCTGCGGTCGATCAATTTGTCCCTTGGACCACACGATGACGAAGAAGTGCTGTAGAAGACGAAAAAGAAGCTTCAAAGACTGCAGGAGGGATTGAACTCTCGTTGTCAAAGCTCTCTATATGTGCTCTCTTGAACTTGACCTCCGTGTCTTCTCTCTCTGATTCTACCTCTCCCCGACCTCCGCGACCGAAGGTTTCTATTTATAAAGTTCGGCTACAGTCGGTATATGAACCGAACAACGGAAAGAGCTGCACCTTTTACGCGGCGGTTACAATAACTGCTACCCACGTATGAATGATCTCTTGAATTGGCGTGTGACATATATCCCATTATGAGGTAATACGTATAATCGCTCATCGAAGATCACGGCATGCAAGCCACGTAGTTAACTTACCCTTGCGTAGAAATGGTTGGCATAAAAGCCAAATAACTGTCTCGTAGGCGTAAAAGCCAAATAGCTGTTCAGTTGGCGTAGAAACCAAATAGCTATCATGTTGGCGTAGAAGCCAAGTAGCTGTCATGTTGGCGTAGAAGCCAAGTAGCTGTGTAAAGCTTGATGTTGCAAAGATAGGTAACCAGCGTAAAGATAGCCAGTTATCCTTCTTTGACTGAGGGTTTGAGCGTATTCTGGGCCAAATAGCCTTATCACGCTTCTTTACAAATATGGCCTGAGTTGGCGTATTTCGAGGAGATAGCGTACAGCGTGCTCCTATAGCTGAAAATAGCCTGGTTGGCGTAATATGCGGGGAAGGTAATGTGGACATATTAGCCCTAATCATAGCTCACCCAGTCTTTGAAAGTAGAACTAAATCTCGTGCATTAAATGCAGAGATCTGCCCCCATCACGCGCATTAACTGCAGAGACGTGCCTCGAGTTCTGTACGAAGAACAGCTTTTGACGTGGCGGTTAGTTTTGTCTCTTCCTGAGTATAAAGCTCACATCTGCCTATATAAAACAGACAGCGTATCCCTTGGATGCGTAAATGACGTCTTATATCAAGGATTGTGTCACTAGACGACAATCTGGGGCTCTGTGTAGAATTATCATTGCAGCCGTCCTCTCGATCGTCGTGCAGTACTCTTTGTCAGGAGTCAGGATCTCTGCTTGATCTGACAGGTTCATTTGAGGAATATGAAGAGATCCTCGTACAACTTCCCGCTGCATTAAAAGCAAGCAGGTTTTACGCCAAAGTGGCGATGTAGCAACCTTTTTACGCCGAAGCAGTCTGGAAATACTGCATTACGCAGGCTGTTCTGGAGCTATGTTTTATGCTGAATAGAGTTGAAGCTCTGCTGTACACCGATGGCTCTGGAATCATGTTTCATGACATCCAGTGCTGGAGCTCAGTTTTACGCGGACTTCCTACATGTTTGAGGGTTTTACGCGTATGATTCCCCAGCGTATTTTTCATGCTTCTACACCCATGCGACGATATCATTTTAACATTCAAAGAGGATATTCTGATTTCACAAAGATCTAGGAGGATCACGATCTGATAGCCTAGATAGTAAAGTTTTATACGCCAGATTCTTTTGCACAGATAGCCTAGTCTAGCAGTATATGCGCCAAGAATTTCTTTATGTGTAGCGTGAACTTGATTTCTTCTTCCATATTTCTTTCAAAGTATTTCGAACTTAGTTAAATTTTGAAAATTTTGAAGGGTGTCTTGTAAAAGCATGAAAATTTTCAAATCCATGTGCGTGTCTTACTTATGAGCAGGATGACTATGCGCAGAAGCTACAGAAATCCTTCAGTAGGAAGCAATGAAGCCGAATTCATGCGCAGGACTCTATGCGCACTAGTCTCTTATATGCCAAAGACAATGAACTTTGGAGTTATATGCAGAAGCTCATGCGCTATGCGTCGATGTCTATGCATCAAAGACAATGATTCTTGGGGTTAGACAGAAGTTTATTAGCTATGCACAAAATTTTGTATGCACTCAGTGTAGTGTACAGGAGTTTAAAGCCATGTGCATACATTCGAGCAAAGGAGACAACACATTCAATACAGTGGTTAAAAGTTATGCCCGTTCATAATCAGTGCAGACAATGTTATGTGCAGAACGAGGTAACGTCAACGCCTACATCAGCGTAATAATTGTCACGCCCCAGAACCAGAATACTGGATGGCGGGATTGACAAGGCCAGCTATGTATACTTAGAGCACTCTGGTACTCCGCATATACGGTGACGTTGTAAAACATGAGGGGTCGCTACTACAATCCAACAGTCAAGCCTAGGTCCAACAAACCTAGTGTCTCAATAACAGGAACAACATATATAATAACAAGATATAAGATCAGCTAAAATAAAATAGTAAAGCATCTCAAACTATAATATACAGATGATCATGATACTAGTAAACACAAATGAGTAAACTAGCCAGAGTCTATGTCATATATGATCAACCCTAGGATGTGACAATCATGTAAATGCCCGTAGGCAATAGATTAATCCAAAATATGAGCTAAACACGTGCTCGGTGGCTAAACGCTAATAAAAGAAGATTGTACAACAGAGCGGGGAAGTAAGGGAACCCACCCAAGCGGTCTGGTGCTCCGGGTGGTCACCATCCTCGAGAAGATGTCGAAGATCCTCTGGTGCAGCTACTGGATCTGACCAAGCAAAACCAGTGGGGTCAGACCACAAAATAACAAGTACCATAAAGAAGCCAATCTAGGAACTTAAACCAGCAATACAACAATACAAAAATACTGAAGGTAAAGAATAAAAGTAAATAAATGACAAGTGTTGAAAGTAAAGAGGTGATCTTATGTAAGGCCTAGACTAAACATAATTCATCAATCACGATAAATCATATAAGTATGACTTGATACTTTAACTAACTAAGGTTATCACTATCCTTAATTACTAACATTTGTAATGCAACGCGATGCTAGAGTTTCTTCTGATCGCATGCCCCTGCAGTCCGTCCGGGATACCCACCGGCGCACGTTGAAGACATGTAAATCCACTCGATGAAGCCATGTAAATCCACTCAATGAATCCATGTATTCACTTCTTTATTATGGCTAACCGGGACTGCATGCAATGTAGGAAAATCCCTAGCCATGAAATATGTGAGTCTCTAGTTGTTTAATCCTTAGTATTTTCTTGTATGAATTTGGGTATGGCATTCCGTAGAATGCATCCTAGACATGATGCAGACAAATTAAGTTCTAGCAGTAATATAGTCAAGTTTCAGTATACATTGCACAAACGGACTCATGTAAGCCACGACAACAACCAAGCCACGTGAAACCAAGTGAAGCCAGGTAAAGTCAAATGAAGTCATGTCAATCCAGGTAAAGCTAAGTGAAACCAAGTGAAGTAAAGTGAAACCAAGCTAAGCCAAGCCAAGTTCGATAAAGCCATATGAAGTCATGCTAAATCAAGTCCAGTCAATCAGGTCATGTGTAGTCGGGCAAAGCCGGGTGGAACCAAGTAAAGCCAAGTCAAGTCATCTAAAGCCATGTAAGTTCATGTCTTGACAGGTCAAGTCAATCACGTGTCCAAATAAAAGCCAGAAGAAACAAACAAAAACTCGAAAAATCAAGAATTTCTAAAGAAAGAACATGATCGGTATACCGTCGATACAGTCTAGTACATCGACGGTATACCGGTCAAGAGATAGAAAAAATATAGCAAGTTTTGGATTCCAACAAATCGGTATACCGTCGGTATACTAGAGTATACCGTTGGTATGTTGTTCCAAGTAAGCAAGAAAGCTGCTGGAAAACAAAGTTCCTCAAATTGGTATACCGACGGTACAACCCAGTGTACCATCGGTATCTCGGCCAAGACAATTACCTAACAATGTCGACAAGATCGATATACCGTCGGTATACTGTAGTATATCATCGGTATGCTGATAAGGTTTACGAAAATATCTAGAAGTCGAAATCGGTATACCATCGGTATATTGTAGTATACCGTCAGTATGCCGGTTTTTGACGAAAAATAGATAAAAGTCAGAATCTGATTTTCGAAACCCAAATCAAACCCCCAAAATTACCAAAACCAAGTCTAGCAAGAATTCAAGTCTAGGGGTAAGTCTCATATAACCATATGGACTAAAACTCACGGTCACAACTCCGGTAACGTCTCCATTACCGAGTTACCAAAAAGGGACGGGACATGATTATACCAGAATTCAAAACTGAGACGGTTTGTCACGACCCGCACCCGGTATAGGGGCACGAGAGCGTGGGTACGTCCAGCCTACGCCGCAGCATCGGCGGTAGAACGCTGTCTAGGTCACAATACTATCTAAACAATCTCTCACGAATATCCAACTCCATAAGGAGACATAGATATCACAATATAATATGGAATATACTCAATCACGGAAAATAAAGCACGATGAGATATCGAAGAGAACAAATAAAATACAAGAAAAGTCTAAACAACAATAAATAGTCTAACCTGCAATAAATAACATCCAATCTCCAGGTATGTCAAAAACAAGTCCTCTAAGTCGAAGTCTGGAAAAAATATCCAGTCAGGATTGGAACGAAATACACCTCTAACAGCAGTTCCATGCATATTGACAAAAACTATAACACAGTATAAAAAAATACAAGACAGATAGGAAATACTGACAATAAGAAATACTGGAATAGAGAAATACTGGAATAATGAAGTACTGGAGCATGTCATCATCAATGTACATCTAGCAATAAAATAGGAATCCAAGTACACGCAATAACAATGAACTGGTATATAAGTGTGTACAAGATCAATAACTAGAACATGTAGAGATGCTAGATCAATATACTAAAGATGCATGTCAAGAATCATCTAAGTGTGTGAAACATTAGTATATCATGTGATCGGCTTGGGTTATATGACTCATTACATGGATTAGCGATCATCCCCAACAGGTCAGGCTAACCGGAATGTAACAGTGATGAGGCATGTAAGGGTAAGGCTGCACCGACGTGAGATGTGGGTGAGCTAATGCTGCATGTAAGGGGTATGATCACATAACTACTAATACTTCCCTATTTCCCCAGCTAGCACGATGGATTCCAATCACGACTCCTCGTGACAAGTCTCAATGATGCTAACTCGTGTAAGCAACAGTGTCAGAGTCATGTACGCTATACAACAAGAATTATAGAGATAATCAACATAATGGAAACTGTCAGAGAATGTACTCGCCTGGGGTTCTGCTGCTGGTATGAATCAGAGTCCAAGTCACAGTCCAATAGCCTATGTATTACAAACTTACCATGTCAAAAGATAATTTATTTTAATTTATTTAATTCTGTAATAATTACTCTAAAATCCTATTTTAATCTTATTATTCTGATTTTTAGGTTAATGCCTAAATTTTGTCCAAAAGAATTGAATTTTATCGACTCGAGACTCATGGCACGCAAATCGAGGCAATCTGTTGACCAAAAAGTCAACCGACACAAACTCGACTTTCATGCATGATTCCCTGTAGATTTCAGTGTTAAAACACGCTGGAATTTACGGCTCGTCCAAATTTAAATTCGTTTGGGAATTATGGCACATACAAGTTTCGTATCGTGCACCAATGGTTAAATTTTATCCTAGAAGTTCTATAGAATTAATAGTATAAAAATACTTCGAAATAAATTTTGGGAAAAACATATGTCAATGATCTCGACATTAGCTTTCCGAAACTTTAAACGGTTCGTGATTCTGATTCCTGGTTCTTCCGGAATCATAAAAACATCGAAACATGTCTATTTTCGGACATGCTGTGTTCTACGAATTTTCCAGAATTAATACTAATAATTTCGTAAAACAAATTATATAATCAGAAAGCTAACCTCAATATCTTTCTAACACAAAAAACTAGGCCTCATTTGGAGTACGGAGCTATGCGCAAAGGCTTCTGGAAGATGAAGGAACCCTAGATAGCAATTCTTCAAAATTCGGCTGAAGAAAAACCCTAGAAATAAACTTAAACTAATATATATATAGAGGAGAGAGAAAACAGTCGCGGCTCAGATCTTGACACGTGACAGCCATCCAACGCTGCCCGTCCCGCAGTCACTGACAGGCGGGCCCGGCACTGTTTGCTGCGGGAGGCTGACAGGTGGCCCCCCTGTTTGCTGACTGGGCAAAAATAATTACTTTTTGGGTTTTCTTTTTCAGAAATTAGTTTTTAATTCAGTTTTTCATAATTAACTCAAAATAAATACAAAAAATAATCAGAAAATTCCCAAAAAATTCTAGAAAATATATTTTATTATTTAGAACCTAAAATAAAAGTTTGACAAATTTCTAATTATATTTGACCCTAAAATAAATTCTTGAAAGTCCTAGGAAATTAGGGTTACTAGTTTTTAATTAACAAAAAATTATGAAAAAATCCCACTAGCCCCAAATTAACCTAAAAATAATATTTAAGTAGGAATTTCAGGATACGGAGGTTACAAGTCTACCCACCTTAAAAAATTTCGTCTCGAAATTGAAAATCCTCAATAGTTGTATGTATTCATTTATATTATTTTACAATCAAAATTAAATTCATCAAACCATATAATCATGAAGTAAATTCATATTGCTATAAAACTTCCAAAATTCTATAGATATCATATTCCTAAAATCTTCAAATTTAAAATCGAATTCCATTCGTATCATAATCTCCTCAAAAACTTTATGCTAATCACTAAATACAAAACTTAATATTCAATCCTCTAATTTTAAATCCACTCAATGTATATTTATAAAATTTAAAAAAATCTCATCCGAAAAGTTTGAATTTCACACACTAATCCATTAATCATCTTACTCCTCTAATTTAAATCCAATCAATGCATATTTATAAAATTTAAATTCTCATCCCAAAATTTGAATTCAAACACTAATCCATTAATGATCTTACTCCTCGATTCTTTTTCCACACAATGCTCAAATAATATAATACTCACAAAATCTTCAATTACAATATTCAAAATAAATCTATATCTTGCAGTCAAATAAATACAATGATAATCTTCTTAATTTTCTCAAATGTTAGTGACATTCAATCATACCATAATCTACATAAAAATTTATGATTTTAACAAATCGTCAATTCTGTCATTTTAAATTCTCAACTCTCTTCATTTAAATAAATATTTATCCTCAAAATTTAAAATACATTATCTCTCTTTGTTAATTCATAACCTCTTCATTAATTCTTCACCACGGTCAAACCCCCAACAATCAAGGTCTAAGAAAATCCTACCTACCGTCATACAATATACAATCTAGAAAAACATACATGGTTATGGTCTCCTTTGTCATGGTATTGCAGTCTCTGCTAGGGTGTACTACTAACTATATTCTAACAAAAAAATTATTGATACAAGCTATGGTACTAAGGAATCAATCAATCAAACAAATAAATGGAAAAGGAATATGAGGAAAGAACAGAACATAGCCTTCTAACCCATTACTTGGACATCTTAATCCTCTAATATACACTTAACTCTGGCACATTCACTCACTAATTCCTATCTCTATATACTGATATCCATACCAACTAATCATTAGTCCACAACATCCATGAATACATCCTCATTGCATACACCTGTCTATTGATACCTAGATATGATACCAAGAATCTCTAACACAACCATAGTTTAATAATGCATCCAAAGTTTGATACCTCTATCCCTTTAGGTACCACAGTTTCTACTACAAGCACACCAACTGCTAGTTCTCTTACCTACTACAACTGTTTATACTAGTTGTTCTTATCACTCAAGTGCACACCAAGTACAATATATCATACTAAGTACTACTCTCTCTAATACAACTCTAGATGGACACCCAAGTTAGTTTGTAGTGCCATCTCAAACATTCTCAAGCCAATAGATCCTTACACATGCAAATCAACCACTCATATACTAATATATATCATACTCACCATAAAATTTTATCCTCAAAATAAAATTATCAAAATTTAACTTCTCGAATAATTTAAAATAAAATGCATATACTTTCCTCAAAAAGTCAAATGCTCAATATCGAAATAAATTTTTTTTATCACTTCTAAAATCCTTATAGCTTTGACCATGTTTATTGAATTGAATTTTAATCCTCAAAATTTTAATAACATAAAATCTTAACTCCTCAAAAATTCTTTAAAAATTGAAATTCATTTTCACTCTTCAATTTATAAATTTAAATCCACAAGTATACATATAAATACTCGCAGTCTCTAATACTCAAGGTGCACTCAATACACCAATTGTCTGCAATTCTGAACTGTGTACTAAAATTTGTACTGCCCGGATTACTTGCAATATTACTTCCAATAATCAAAGTTATCATCACACATATTTTCTCCAATAATTTTCTATCTATATTAATTGATACACCATTCTAACTATCATCACACGTAGTACTTACTTAGCACCATTCTCAATAATCCTTGATATAGAATCACTAGCACTATTGGTATGGTAACACTAGCTTCATCATTGGATCATCTCATCAAACTTATTAGAGCTCACGATTACTTGCACCTTCTATAACATCCATGTTTCACTTTACTCTCATGGGCAAGTATATGGTTCCTCATCTCGATTGATGTATATGCATTTCCCTTTAATCTTTTACAGCCTGTTAAACTAATCTGTGATACACTTCACAACTTTCATTACCAATCCTGATATTTCTCTACTTATGACATCTCATTAAAACCCTTTATGCATATACATTCCTTTACTCTTGATACACCCAGTATCAATCATCAAATTGAACATCATGCTCCATTAATCTTTAACACAATTCCTTGATACTTAATTATTTACATAGATCATCCAATTATATAATTTAATGACTATCCAGGACTGGCATGCTGATTCTGATACTTACTCTTGGAACCTTCACTGATACTCTTACTCCTCTTTCTATAATACCAATATTAATTATAATAACACCTATCATAGAACTATTGCTACAAGGTACTATGCTATGGGTATCTCTAGATTAATGCCTACTGCTCCCATGTCCAACTAAGAAACACTTATAACTCACAAGTCATACTCAGTCATTGCTAACACAAGACATAACCAAAATTGTAAGTCACTAATTATCATACTAACAAGGAATCCTCAAAGAAAATAAGCTCAAAAAGGAACTGGATCAAGGACTGAAGGTATCTTTACTGCTAGTAAAGAAAAGAAGCGATGGAACAAAGTCCTGGAATAACAGAAATAGATAAGTCTTGAGATGATACTTTAAGAACCAATTTAAGATACAACCTGATAATCATACACGTCTGTCAGAAATTATGACACTCAGAATCCTCGCCACGCCAGTAAGCATAGATGCGATAAACGACAGGTTCCGTAACTAAGGTATGCAACTCGATAATCATGTCATCTAGAACCCTTGCCACGCCAACCGGTATGACTACGAGAAATTCTAAATTTCATAACTAAAGTATGTACATCCAAGTCAGGTTCCTACGTTCTCGTCACGACAGCTAATGTGGCTGCGATAAACTCTAGATTCCATAACCAAAGTAGACGTTTTACCTTTCTGACTGTCCTCATCAACATATGTCATCAGATAATACCGTAAAGTTTAGTCCGTAAAATTCATCTCGATAAAAATCAAACTCAACAACGACACCAAGAGTTAAATTTAACAATTGGTCAACAAGAATCAAACACAATATCAACAAGTGAGAACGGACGGAAACAAGGGAAATGATTTAAATTAAAATTTATAATAAAATTCTCAAGGGGTCGTCCCAGGAATCTCTCAAGAATTTTGTGATTGAGTATCCTCTCTCATCCTAGTATCCTATGTCTATCACAGACACGCAGTAGTACAACTAAGACGTCGCACTACCACGACATCGCACCACTACTAGAAAAAGCGCTATTAGCGACGTATTTTAGCGACGTCAAAAGAAACGTCGCTAATAATATATAATTAGCGACTCCTTATTAAAACGTCGCTAGACGTCGTTAAATGGCGACATTTAGCGACGTTTAGCGACTTTTATTAAGATTTTAAAAGTTAAGTCGCTATAAGTTAAATTAAGGTCGCTAAACGTCGCTAATATGTCTAATTTAGCGACGTTTAGCGACGTATATAGCGACCTTTTTATTAAAAATATTTAGCAACGTGTTTAGCGACGTCATTGACGTCGCTAAAATTTAATTTAGCGACGTTTTACTTGGACGTCGCTAAACGTCGCTAAAATTTGGTTAATTAGGGCTCGGTTTCATTTTTCCCCATCTGCTGAAAATTCGAAAAGAAAAAAACTCCCCCCCCGCGCTCCGTCGACCGGCTCTCCACCCTATTCCGGTAAACCCTACTCTCTCTCTCTCTCTCTCTCTCTCTCTCTCTCTCTCTCACAGGACACATGTGACATTGACACAAACACTACACACACACAGACACTGACACAGACACAGACACGGCACACACACACACTGACACAGACACTGATCAGGACCTAGGGTTAGGGTTAGGGTTAGGTTTGTTGACATGGGGTTAGGGTTAGGGTTAGGGCCGACTGGCCCAAGTCTATAAGAGAGGTAACAGCAGCAGTGAGCACTGCTTACTAGCAGTGAGCAGGGGGAGACTTGAGGCACATCAGCCCAATATGCAACAGGCAACTTGGGGAGGCACTGCACAGCTGAACATAGTGTGCATTAAGGTTTAGGTGCATTGTAGTTGGTTGTTAGCTTCTGCAGGCAGGTGTGAGGGGGTCCTAATACAGTGTAAATACTGCATCCTTGTGCAGCAACTTACTGAGCCAGTCAGCAACTAGTGCAAGGCAGGATGTGGATGTGTTTGAGATGGGGTTTGAACTCGTATGATTTGAAGGACATGAGGGCAAGTGTCAGATATAACACCAACATCTGAGAGAAGATTGGGTATTCATAGTGATACTATAGTGCACACATGAGTGTGTGCTCGGAATAAGGGGTAATCAAATATTGAGGAAGAAGGTAAGCAGTAGCAGTGGGTGACTGGTTTAAAGAGGTGTATTAGTCAGGTGTTTGAGTGAATATATGTGTTGAAGAGAATAAGTAATAGGTGTAAAGGTTGAGCATTCATATTGGGGGGTTAGGTTTTTTTACTAAAGGGAGTGCAGTAATCTGCCGGTAAATGTGAGTGAGTACAACCACAATGCATGGGGTTATCCATTTCATAGAGCAATAGCCCGTGTACTTGGAAAACTTTTGATGCAAAAATTATTCAAGCACCATGTGCCTTAGTGCAATGTCATGACTGCTTTTCCCATAACGGACACTGACCTAGGAGTGTGGTTGGGGGCAGCTGCAGTTCTATAGTATGACACACTATTTGTAGTGTTGACTGCACACTTATAGTGCAGTTCATAGTACTATGGGGTTGGGGGCAGCTGCAGTTTTGATAAATAAAAATATGTATTATATCAGTTATGATTTTTATAGTACGGTTAATTTTGTATGTAATGATTTATATGATACATACTGTCAATTTTGCAGAAGTTTCTAGAAATGGATATGAATTACTATATGCGTCATCGTTCGTGGATGTACAACCGTTATCCTGATGACATGTGCGGTGTGCGGGATGAATTCATTGAGGGTGTACAACAGTTCCTGCAGTTCGCAAAGGCGTTCCCTCAATACATGGACGGTACCAAAATTAAGTGTCCGTGTGTGAGATGTCGCAACAGGAAATATCAACCTGAAGTGGAAGTTACATATCATTTATACTCGAAGGGCTTTACGCCGAATTACTATCAGTGGACCGCGCACGGAGAACTTGTATCTCTAGCATCGGAGTCGGAGCCCTATGTGGAGCCGTATATGGATGTCCAAGACCACGATGCTTACGACGACGGGTTGGTGAACATGGTTTATGATACGGAGGGGCCTAGTTTCAATCCTGACAATTATGATGCGGCGGGACCTAGTTTCAATCCGGACAATTATGATGCAGCTGAGGAGGCACCGAATGCCGATGCTGCAAAGTTTATGGAGTTGCTTGAGAATACAAGGACTCCACTATATCCTGGTTGTGAGGATCATTCACCGTTGGAGATGGTTACAAGATTATTGAGCATCAAGTCCGATTTTAACATGTCGCAAGAATGCTATAATCGACTGCTCGATTTGATTATAGAGATCTTGCCCGAGGGTGCAAAGTTGCCTAAAGACTTATATCGATCTAAGAGGATGGTGAGATCGCTTTGGATGGGATACGAGAAAATCGATGCAAGTCGCAACGGGTGCATGTTGTACTACAAAGATGACAAGGATGAAGATGCGTGCAGATTCTGTGGTGCTGATCGCTACAAGGCCACTGTTAGAGGAAAGTCTGTCGGTGCAAGGAAGCCTACCGATTCGATGCACTACTTGCCTTTGACGCCGCGGTTGCAGCGGTTATTTATGGTTAAGGAGACTGCAGAAAACATGAGTTGGCACAGGCGAAAACAGATCGAAGGAGTATTGGATCATCCATCCGATGGAGAAGCATGGAAGCACTTTGATCGAGAGTATCCATATTTTGCCGAGAAAGCGCGTAATGTCAGATTGGGGCTCTGCTCTGACGGTTTTACCCTATTCGGACTTTCGGGCTCCCAGTATTCGTGTTGGCCTGTGATCGTCACTCCGTACAATCTACCGCCTTGGATGTGCATGAAGACTCCGTATATGTTCCTAACCGTTATTATCCCGGGTCCGAACAATCCGAAGAGGAACATCGATGTGTATTTACAGCCTTTGATAGATGAGTTGAATCAGCTGTGGAAAGTCGGTGCTAACACGTGTCACGCCCCAGTCCCAAATACGTAGGACTAGGAACACGTAAGCATGCCAGCCGCATGGATATGGCAACTCCAATATATGGAAACCAAATCCATACGTACGCTGTAATATGAATACAAAATCCACAAGTGGTATAAAATGTAATACAAGTCACAGGGTAAAATCTAAATCTCATCCACCAAAATCATATAGAAATAAATAACCAGTATCTATGAAACTAGATCTCAATAAGAAGTATCTAAGGATGATAGTTGGATGGAAACAAATCCACTACCAACTCGAATATAAGAACAAATACAATATGAGTACAACACCACAACACAATATAAGAATACCAGCTATCCATCACAGCTCGAAGAGAAGACATCCTCGGATCACATGTAACCATCCAAATCTGCGCTCCTGCAAATACTCAAGAAAAGATACACCTAGCAGCGGACCAGGTCCTCAGAGGGACGTAACAAGATACAGAAAATACGAGCCAATTTGAATACAGTAAACATGCATATGGTTTGAAAATAAATAAGTACGTTGTACAAGACAATCTATATGAATGCAAATGAGGACAACTTTTCGACGTATGGGCAAGGGTAGGCTACTCGATCTACCTCACAACTCACACACACGTCAATGGACATCAGAAATCGACATACCGCGGGGGTAGCGACCAGCGAGACTCCAGAAATCGACATACCGCGGGGGTAGCGACCAGCGTGACACACGCCCGTAGTGCGAGCTATATACTACGGTTTACCAGAGTGGTTAAAAGCTCATACGCCTAATAATTGTCCTCTATGATACTAAGTGCCATGTGTGTGTCAACATATCTAATACATAGTAATGACTGAAAGAAAACTACACATGCAAGAAATATACAGAATGCAATAAATAAACAGAAATATAAATTGCATGCAAAGTATTGTAAACAATTTGGCAAGGTTTCTTGCCTGGGGTCCTGCTGCTGGTATGAATCAGAGTCCAAGTCACAGTCCAAATAGCCTATGTATTAAAATTTATCATGTCAAAAGATAATTTATTTTAATTTATTTAATTCTGGAATAATTACTCTAAAATTCTATTTTAATCTTATTATTCTGATTTTATGTTAATTCCTAAATTTTGTCCAAAGAAACTGAATTTTATCAACTCGAGATTCATGGCACGCAAATCGAGGCGATCTGTTGACCGAAAAGTCAACCGACACAAACTCAACTTTCATGCATGATTTCCTGTAGATTTCAGTGTCAAAAACATGCTGGAATTTACAGCTCATCCAAATTCAAATTCGTTTGGGAATTATGGCACATACAAATTTCGTATTGTGCACCGATGGTTAAATTCTAACCTAAAAGTTCTACAGAATTAACAGTATGTAAATACTTCGAAATAAATTCTAAGAAAAATATATGTCGATGATCTCGACATTAGCTTTCCGAAACTTTAAACGGTTCATGATTCTGATTCCTGGTTCTCCCGGAATCGCGAAAACATCAAAACACATCTATTTTCGGACATACTGTGCTCTACGAATTTTACAGAATTTAATACTCATAATTTAGAAAAACAATTTATATAATCAGAAAGCTAACCTCATTATCGTTCTAACAAAAAAAACTAGGCCTCGTTTGGAGTCCGGAGCTAGGAGATATCGTCCTTTTTAATTCGTCATAACTAGTAGAAAATGAGGCTGAATTTATGACGAATTTTGACTATTTTTGGACGAAAAAGAGAGAAATTTGGGCAAGAAAAATATGAAGGATGAGGTATTTATAATGGTGGACGCTACTTAATTAAATACGACTAGGATTGGTTAATTTGGATAGTATTATGATGAATTTAAATAAGGATAGAATATGCATGAATTCAGGATTTGAATTAATTTAAAATAGAATTTGAATTTATCTCAATAATTTATAATCTTAAATATAATTAAAGATAATACAAATAATTTATAAAATCTTATTAATATCTATTAACACTAAATTAGCATATATCTAATATTAAGACTATATATATCCAAATAAATCCTAAATAATTTCGAAAATCTAAATAAATTTCTTAAAATTCTAAATAAATTACAAAAAAATATAATTAAATATTTTGAACTAAAATAAACATTTGGTAGTAACGACATGCAAGTATGATCGTATAGTAAATTACAGAAGTCCTAAAAATTTATGTTTTCTAATTTTTAATTACCAAAAATTCTAGAAAAATCTCCAAAAATCTAAAATAACCTAAAATAATTCTGAATGAATATTTATATAAGTAAATATACTAAAAAAAATTTATTTTCTAATTAACTAAGAGAATACTTTAAATAAATTCAACATCTATAATAAATATAATAATATAAAATATACACAAATACCTATTTTGGGTGAGGGAGTTTACAATCTACCCAACTTAAAATAATTTCGTCCTCGAAATTAAAATAAGACATAATTTGTTAAATCCTTCACATTCGTACATAAGGTACATCAATCGTAATCTCTTCCAAAAATTTAAATAACAAAATCTATTCAAATCTATCGCGATCACTTCAAAATTAAGATAACCACTGTTTAAATCAAAATTCAACCTGTCGTAATCTCTTCTCGATTTTTTTTTCAACATTCAAATCTAACTCAAGTCTATATGACATCCCACATCAAAATTTATATCACCATTTCCAACTATCATAATCTCCTCTAGACCTTGAACAATAAACAATTCTAATCAAATCTTATTCCTATTCTCAAATTAAGAATTTTGTACTCTTCAAATATTTAAACTCAATTTACATCCTCAATATTTCAAATAGGTGACCCAACAATCAAAATTAAACTTTTAATTCAAATCATCAAATTATAAAATTTAAATCTAATTCACCAGTTGTTCAAGTCTAAAATTCTATATTTATCCTAAAAATTTAAATCGATGATTCATCCTTCAATATTCAAAATTTAAATCATGTGCTCAAAGTATAAATATTGGGTCCTCAATATCAAGATTTTTAAAATTCATTAAATCCTCATTATCTTAATCCTTCTTTTAAAATTCTCCACATTTAAAAGGACTTAATCTCTCAATCTAATCCTACTTGATCACAATCTAAAAGAATTCTCCTCAAGTTTAATAATACAATTTTTACCCAACTTAGAATTTACCCATCTATCACATAAGACTCTTACACTTAAGAAAAATATTCCTCAATTTATTTTCTCATGTCATTCAATCCTCAAAACTTTAACACCAACTATATCATATGTGATATGCCCTTAATCAATTATGAAAGATAGTCATCAAATAATGTGATTGGCCTATGGGGTATATCTTGTACTATCCGTGTATCACTTATTTCCAAGCACGAGATTTCGTCTTTCCGAAATAAGGGAAGACGGAGATCGATAATAAAGAGTTCAAGGGCGAGCTAATAGAATAGAAGTATCGGGATCAAGGCGTTTACAGAATTCAAATAGGAATTGTCAAAGCAGTTGTGGATTGAAATATTAATTTGGTAATTTCCTATTCGCATGCTCACATCGGTGCAGTTATGTACTTGATATGATATGCTTTGTCGTATCTAGAGGGTAAGTATATTTGTCTACTGGTCCACTATACATCTCAATCCACATAAAATACTATTGCGAAGGGCGAATCAAGCGCATTATGGCTAGCTAGACCATAATACACTGATTCTGATTAGACAATTTGTATTAGTGTGGTTGATCAGGCCCCAATAACACATATGTCATGAACAAGCTCGATATAAGATTAAGCTTGCAAAAACTAGGCTATAATAGCAGCATAATTCAAGGTAGCACAAAAAATATAACGCTGGATTATGATGTGAGAAGTTATAAAATAATTCAAGTTCGCAAAAGCAAAAATAACATAAGCAATAATAATAAAAGACTCTACAATCTCTACAGTTATCATACAACCTCCTTATCTAAGTCGCTAGTCGACCAAATAGGGCAAGGACCTCTAAATTCTATGTTCTGAATAAACACTGTCGTCTTTTGCTAGCATGCGATAAATATCATTCGGTTACACTTCAATTAATAGGTCAAAAGACTATGTGATACTAGGTGTCAAATATTATGGTAAAACTTCTAACTAACTCTAGTAGTGTCTATACTACTCTCAAGTATTCTTAATACATCAAGGGGTAATGGTATAACAATCTAAAGATAAGGAATTCTAGGTTCACTAGATATTCTAAACTTAGTGGTGTGTCTATATTCTCGTTGTATTCTTAATAGGTGTGCTACTCTAATTATCATCCTAATAATAGGGGTTCCTATATTCTAGCAGAAAACTATACTCAAGGAACTATTAGGGAAGCACATAAATCAAGCAGGATACAATTGTTCAAAATAGAACAGATAGGAGGAGATAAATCACAGTCAATTGTGGATGAGATCCTATACTCTAGTCCTAGGTGCAGGCTTGTTCGGTACAGTAACGTAACCGAGACAATATGCTCTCGACCTGCATGGACCACCACAAAAACATGTCATGCCCCAGTCCCAAATACGTAGGACTAGGAACACGTAAGCATGCCAGCCGCATGGATATGGCAACTCCAATATATGGAAACCAAATCCATACGTACGCTGTAATATGAATACAAAATCCACAAGTGGTATAAAATATAATACAAGTCACAGGGTAAAATCTAAATCTCATCCACCAAAATCATATAGAAATAAATAACCAGTATCTATGAAACTAGATCTCAATAAGAAGTATCTAAGGATGATAGTTGGATGGAAACAAATCCACTACCAACTCGAATATAAGAGCAAATACAATATGAGTACAACACCACAACACAATATAAGAATACCAGCTATCCATCACAGCTCGAAGAGAAGACATCCTCGGATCACATGTAACCATCCAAATCTGCGCTCCTGCAAATACTCAAGAAAAGATACACCTGGCAGCGGACCAGGTCCTCAGAGGGACGTAACAAGATACAGAAAATACGAGCCAATTTGAATACAGTAAATATGCATATGGTTTGAAAATAAATAAGTACGTTGTACAAGACAATCTATATGAATGCAAATAAGGACAACTTTTTGACGTATGGGCAAGGGTAGGCTACTCGATCTACCTCACAACTCACACACACGTCAATGGACATCAGAAATCGACATACCGCGGGGGTAGCGACCAGCGAGACTCCAGAAATCGACATACCGTGGGGGTAGCGACCAGCGTGACACACGCCCGTAGTGCGAGCTATATACTATGGTTTACCAGAGTGGTTAAAAGCTCATACACCTAATAATTGTCCTCTATGATACTAAGTGCCATGTGTGTGTCAACATATCTAATACATAGTAATGACTGAAAGAAAACTACACATGCAAGAAATATACAGAATGCAATAAATAAACAGAAATATAAATTGCATGCAAAGTACTGTAAACAATTTGGCAAGGTATCTTGCCTGGGGTCCTGCTGCTGGTATGAATCAGAGTCCAAGTCACAGTCCAAATAGCCTATGTATTACAAATTTATCATGTCAAAAGATAATTTATTTTAATTTATTTAATTCTGAAATAATTACTCTAAAATTCTATTTTAATCTTATTATTCTGATTTTATGTTAATTCCTAAATTTTGTCCAAAGAAACTGAATTTTATCAACTCGAGATTCATGGCACGCAAATCGAGGCGATCTGTTGACCGAAAAGTCAACCGACACAAACTCAACTTTCATGCATGATTTCCTATAGATTTCAGTGTCAAAAACATGCTGGAATTTACAGCTCGTCCAAATTCAAATTCGTTTGGGAATTATGGCACATACAAATTTCGTATTGTGCACCGATGGTTAAATTCTAACCTAAAAGTTCTACAGAATTAACAGTATGTAAATACTTCGAAATAAATTCTGGGAAAAATATATGTCGATGATCTCGACATTAGCTTTCCAAAACTTTAAACGGTTCATGATTCTGATTCCTGGTTCTCCCGGAATCGCGAAAACATCGAAACACATCTATTTTCGGACATACTATGCTCTACGAATTTTACAGAATTTAATACTCATAATTTAGAAAAAAAATTTATATAATCAGAAAGCTAACCTCATTATCGTTCTAACAAAAAAAACTAGGCCTCGTTTGGAGTCCGGAGCTAGGAGATATCGTCCTTTTTAATTCGTCATAACTAGTAGAAAATGAGGCTGAATTTATGACGAATTTTGACTATTTTTGGACGAAAAAGAGAGAAATTTGGGCAAGAAAAATATGAAGGATGAGGTATTTATAATGGTGGACGCTACTTAATTAAATACGACTATGATTGGTTAATTTGGATATGATTATGATGAATTTAAATAAGGATAGAATATGCATGAATTCAGGATTTGAATTAATTTAAAATAGAATTTGAATTTATCTCAATAATTTATAATCTTAAATATAATTAAAGATAATACAAATAATTTATAAAATCTTATTAATTTCTATTAACACTAAATTAGCATATATCTAATATTAAGACTATATATATCCAAATAAATCCTAAATAATTTCGAAAATCTAAATAAATTTCTTAAAATTCTAAATAAATTACAAAAAAATATAATTAAATATTTTGAACTAAAATAAACATTTGGTAGTAACGACATGCAAGTATGATCGTATAGTAAATCATAGAAGTCCTAAAAATTTATGTTTTCTAAGTTTTAATTACCAAAAATTCTAGAAAAATCTCCAAAAATCTAAAATAACCTAAAATAATTCTGAATGAATATTTATATAAGTAAATATACTAAAAAAAATTTATTTTCTAATTAACTAAGAGAATACTTTAAATAAATTCAACATCTATAATAAATATAATAATATAAAATATACACAAATACCTATTTTGGGTGAGGGAGTTTACAACACGTACGATGTTTCTAGAAAGCAGAATTTTCAGATGAGGGCAGCACTTATGTGGACCATCAACGACTTTTCGGCCTATGGAATGTTATCGGGATGGAGCACCCATGGTCGTCTCTCATGTCCGTATTGCATGGACCGTTCTCAGGCTTTCCGTTTGAAACACGGAGGCAAACCGTGCTTCTTCGATTGTCATCGACAATTTTTGCCGAACGATCATCCGTACCGGAGGAATCAGAATGCTTTTCGTGCGGGAGTTGTGGAGAAGGCCAATCCACCGCCAAGGTGGCCCGGATGCACGATATGGGAAGAGGTAAAAGATTTACCAAGTGCTATCCAAGAGCCTGCTAAGGGGTACAAGTGTGACGGATTTGGTCGCACCCATAACTGGACGAAGAGGAGTATATTCTGGGATCTGCCATATTGGAGCACCAATCTGATCAGACATAACCTTGATGTCATGCATATCGAGAAGAATGTGTTTGATAACATAATTAATACTGTAATGGATGTAAAGGGGAAGACGAAAGATAATCCGAAGGCCAGGTTGGACTTAGAAGACATATGTAGACGTCCTGCATTGCATTTGATAGAGGAGGGGAATGGAAAGTTAAAGCAACCTAAGTCAGTTTTCTCACTGGATAAAGAGGATAAAGGTAGACTTTGTAGGTGGATTCAGGGTCTAAAGTTTCCAGACGGGTACGTGTCGAACTTGAAAAGATGCGTCGACCTCAAGAAGAACAAACTAGTAGGTATGAAGAGCCACGATTGTCACGTATTCATGGAGAGGTTAATTCCGATTGTATTTCGGGAATTCTTACCGCAGGTCGTTTGGGACCCATTGACAGAGCTGAGCATATTCTTCAGAGATCTCTGTTGTACTAAGTTGCTCGTCGATCGTCTAGAAAAGTAAGAGAGGGACATTGCGGTAACACTATGTAAGCTCGAGAAGGTGTTTCCTCCTGGATTCTTCGACTCTATGGAGCATTTGCCAATTCATCTTTCCTATGAGGCACGTGTTGGCGGTCCTGTCGGTTATAGGTGGATGTACCCCTTCGAGCGCCATCGGAATCACCTAAAGAGAAAGGTAAAAAATAAGGCACGGGTTGAAGGCTCTATTTGTGAAGCTTATGTTCTCGAGGAGATTACAAACTTTTGCTCGACGTATTTCAATCCGCATGTTGCTACTAATAGGACGAAAGCTTCCAGAAACGACGACGCATATCAGGAATCTAATGATGCAATACTTAAAGTATTCAATGCATCCGGAAAGCCCTCGGAAAAAATGAAGAAGAGATATTTGAATGACGATGAGCTAAGGGCTGCTCAATTGTATATATTACTCAATTGCGACGAGGATGAAGTGGAGAAGCTAGAGAGGTAAGTAATTAACGTCCACGTTTACATCATCTCAATGTAATAGTATAAGATACTATTATGCTACTAATCAGCAGTTGCTTCATTGTTTTTCAGCACATATAATGATAAGTTGAGGTCGGTTAGACCCTACATAACAGACGAAGAAGTAGAACAAGATATGAGATGCCATTTTCCTTCTTGGTTGAGCGCATATGTAAGATGCTTGGTAATTACTTTTTATTTCTGCACTTGCAAAACAAATAACTTACTATCGCTACTTTGGTATTTAGGTCGATCGTCTAATATCACCTGAGACTGAATCTATTAGGACTCTAGCCAAGGGACCAATTACTGCCGTAAAAATATGGCCAAGTTTCTGTGTGAATGGGTTCAGGTTCAAGTCAACAAATGCTCCTATCAGAGACAGCTTTCTGGATCTTGATTCCACGAAAAACAGTGGTTTGTGTATCAAATCTTCAAACTACAAAGACGTCAATCCGGGCAATAATTTTTTTGGCATCTTACGAGAGATTGTGGAGTTGACATATAATTATGGCCCAGAACCTGCTAATATCATGCTATTCAGGTGTGAATGGTTCGATCCGATTCAAGATCAAGGTTGGAAAATTGACAAGCATGGCCTTGTGGATATAAACTACAAGCGTAGATATCAAGGCTACGAACCATTTGTCCTATCAAGTCAGGCTCAGCTCGTGTACTTCACAACTTATCCTAGACGGGGGACAGCGAGGTCGGATTGGTGGGCAGTATGCAAGACTAAAGCTAGAAATACCTTTGACATTGACGAAATAGCTTATCAGGAGGACGATCTACCTCTTGTAACAAATATTGTAGATGTGGACTCAACGGAAGTTACTCATTACACGAGTAATAATGTAGAAGATGTAGAATTATCCGGAGAGGACGACGAAGTAGATGAAAGTGAAGACGAGGAAGAGGAAGAGCAGGACGAGGAAGGCGAACAAGATGAATTTTCTGAAGATGATTGAAAATATAAAATATTCCATGTAGAATGTAACTATATTTGGACTGTAAATATTGCATGTAGAAGTAGATGTTGACATTAACGAATATATGTATTATATTTTGACTGTATAATGCTTTGAGATATGTATCACATTTCGACTGTAGAATGTAGTATATATTTGTGTTTCTCTATATTCATCATATGTTGTTATCAGATATGACAGGACGACGCGGAGGATTCGGCAGGTCCCGAGGTAGACAGAGTGCCACTCCGGTACTGCCTACTGTTGGTTCCGGATCATCGTCGCCCAGTACTCCAGTATATCGAGCAGTCACATCTCCGACTGCGACGACGTTGCGTGGCATCACTCCTGGGACGAGTAGTTCCAGGCGTGATAGTACTCCCTCGTCCAGCGTTCCTCCTGCTGACGGAACCATGGAGACAGATGAGCATGTAGAGGAGGTCATGCCGATGTTGTCCCAGCATCAGCAAGATCCTCCATGCGCACCACCGGAGGAGACGAGGACAGAGATTTGGGCCGACGGTACAAAGTAAGTCAATTAGATGGTTTAGTATATATTTGTGTTTCTCTTTATTTATCGTATATTGACTTTTTCA
Source organism: Iris macrosiphon (assembly GCA_036927795.1). Classification (NCBI taxonomy): domain Eukaryota; kingdom Viridiplantae; phylum Streptophyta; class Magnoliopsida; order Asparagales; family Iridaceae; genus Iris; species Iris macrosiphon. The sequence goes on from JAYESA010000002.1 coordinate 129,736,817, forward strand.
GTAATCTAAATTATTATTTCTGTATAGATATCGTCCATCGTCGGTTCAGAGACGCCTGGGCCAATTTCTGAGAAACAACTACGGTGGCCCTTGGATCAACTACTCTGAGGCTCCGGAGGAGAGGAAGGCGTTCTGGTTTGCGCACTTCCAGGTAAAAGTATATTAAATAAATCCTCTAATTTATGCATATTCGTGATGCTAACTTAATGAATTATTTATTATAGCAAACGTATTTTTATCCTCCGTACCGGGCCGAGTTGATCGAGCGGCTCTTTCCTACCGTTGCCGCAAAGCTTATCCGAGATGCTCTGGATGACCAGAAGGCTCGTGATCGTACTGGAAAACCGATCCAAGGTTGGATCACGCCTGAGCAGTGGACTGCGATGAGGGCTAGATTCGACGATCCGAGCTACAAGGAAAGGTCTAAGAAGGCCAAGGCGGCTAGGCAGAATGCTGCCAAGTGGTGTGGTGGCTCGATTCCGATGACGGAACATTTCCGTCATTTGGTATGTTTTTTCTTTTAAAATATATTATTTTAATATAAGTACCATAAAATGGTACTTGGAAAAAATATTTAAGTTTAGTAATAAAAAATATATTTTTAACAGGTACAGAGGGGTGAGGATGCAAACATGGTGACCGTCTTCTTGGCCACCCATCGCAAGGACGGAAATCTCATTGATGAGAGGGCCTCACAGACCTATGTAAGTATTACTTTACTTTGTGTTTATTTTAATATAACTTAGGCAATTATTGAGTTTCCAAACCTTTTCTAGGCCGAGTATCTTAGGCTTCGTGAGCGGCGACTGCTAGTGCATCTACACCTGGAGAGGCTTGTGCTTCGTCGCAGCCCGGTCCATCTCCGTCGACGGACGACCTGTGGGTGACCGCAGCTGGTGGTCTCCAGAGGGGTACGTACTACGGTACGGGCTCCTATGGCGCCCTGGTTGCGACACAGTCATCTAGGGCCTCCCCGACAGCTGTGCATTCCACACACCCCTCGCAGTCGCAGCCCTCGCAGTCGTCGGCCAGAGTCCAGGAGGCCGTTGACCGTCAGATTGCGTCTCTCCGTGATGACTTGCTGCGAAGTATGGAGGACCAGTCCCGGTCCCAGCCGCAGGCGGACGATCCGATGCTTATCGCACAATTGGATATGCTCGACCGCAGCATGACGGAGCTACGAGAATTGACAAATAATATTAGAGCCTCCAATGATCGCAACATCATGGAGCTGCAGGCGTCACAGCTATCGATGGGCGAGAAGCTGACGAGGATGCATGCGTCACAGCTATCGATGGGCGAGAACCTGACGAGGATGCAGGATTCAATGGGTGATAGCAGTACGAGGCTGTTATCTACCCTGGATTCTTACAACCAGCGACTCGCAAACTTGGAGCGGGCACGGCCGCCACCGACGTCACTGCCTTCTCCATCGACATCGGTGTCGATTCCACGGGACGAGTATGAGGAGTTGTTATCCTTGAAGCGCGCCGCTGGTCAGCCTCCTGCAGATCCGTAGTAGTCTAGTTATTTTTATTATTATTTATGAATTATTGGTACTTCAACAATAGACATGATGTATGATGCTTCTTGTGGTCTTTAATTTTTTAGTTAATTTAATTGGATTATATAGTTATCCACATTTAATTGGATTGATACTTCTTGTGGTCTTTAATTTAATTGGATTATATAGTTAACTAGATTGAATCATGTTGGTGTGTATGATGAAGATGATGTAAAACTGCAGGGAATCACCAATGTTTGATTCTGGAAATTTTTTTTTATTTTTTTTTAAAAATTAGCGACGTTATTAGCGACGTTTAGCGACGTTTAGCGACGTTAATTTACGTTGCTAATTATGTCGCTACTTAGCGACGCTGTAAAACGTCGCTAAGGACGTCGCTAATGACGTCGCTAATGACGTCGCTAAACGTCGCCAATTGCTGACATGGCAGTATAGCCAGGTCATTAAAGACGTCGGTGTAACGTCGCGATAAACGTCGCTAATCAGCGACGTTTAGCGACTTTTCTAAACGTCGCTATTTAGTGACTTGGCGTCGCAAAACGTCGCTAAATTTAGCGACACATTAACGTCGCTAAAAAACGTCGGCATAGCGACGTTTAGCGACGTTTTTTGTTTTAGCGACTTGTTGTTTTCCGACTGCTTTAAAACGTCGCTAATTATGTCGCTAAACCTAATTAGCGACGATTTTTGGTTATTTAGCGACGTTTTTAGACGTCGCTAATTTGACTTTTTCTGGTAATGCACAACTTGCGAAGTCTGACCTGCATGGGCCACAACTAAAAATGTGTCACGACCCGCACCCAGTATAGGGGCACGAGAGCGTGGGTACGTCCAGCCTACACCGCAGCATCAGCGGTAGAACGCTGTCTAGGTCACAATACTATCTAAACAATCTCTCACGAATATCCAACTCCATAAGGAGACACAGATATCATAATATAATATGGAATATACTCAATCACGAAAAATAAAGTACGATGAGATATCGAAGAGAACAAATAAAATACAAGACAAGTCTAAACAACAATAAATAGTCTAACCTGCAATAAATAACATCCAATCTCCAGGTATGTCGAAAACAAGTCCTCTAAGTCAAAGTCTGGAAAAAATATCCAGTCAGGATTGGAACGAAATACACCTCTAACAGCAGTTCCATGCATATTGACAAAAACTATAACACAGTGTAAAGAAATACAAGACAGATAGGAAATACTGACAATAAGAAATACTGGAATAGAGAAATACTGGAATAATGAAGTACTGGAGCATGTCATCATCAATGTACATCTAGCAATAAAATAGGAATCCAAGTACACGCAATAACAATGAACTGGTATATAAGTGTGTACAAGATCAATAACTAGAACATGTAGAGATGCTAGATCAATATACTAAAGATGCATGTCAAGAATCATCTAAGTGTGTGAAACATTAGTATATCATGTGATCGGCTTGGGTTATATGACTCATTACATGGATTAGCGATCATCCCCAACAGGTCAGGCTAACCGAAATGTAACAGTGATGAGGCATGTAAGGGTAAGGCTGCACCGACGTGAGATGTGGGTGAGCTAATGTTGCATGTAAGGGGTATGATCACATAACTACTAATACTTCCCTATTTCCCCAGCTAGCACGATGGATTCCAATCACGACTCCTCGTGACAAGTCTCAATAATGCTAACTCGTGTAAGCAACAGTGTCAGAGTCATGTACGCTATACAACAAGAATTATAGAGATAATCAACATAATGGAAACTGTCAGAGAATGTACTCGCCTGGGGTTCTGCTGCTGGTATGAATCAGAGTCCAAGTCACAGTCCAATAGCCTATGTATTACAAACTTACCATGTCAAAAGATAATTTATTTAATTCTGTAATAATTACTCTAAAATCCTATTTTAATCTTATTATTCTAATTTTTAGGTTAATGCCTAAATTTTGTCCAAAGGAATTGAATTTTATCGACTCGAGACTCATGGCACGCAAATCGAGGCGATCTATTGACCGAAAAGTCAACCGACACAAACTCGACTTTCATGCATGATTCCCTGTAGATTTTAGTGTCAAAACACGCTAGAATTTACGGCTCGTCCAAATTCAAATTCGTTTGGGAATTATGGCACATACAAGTTTCGTATCGTGCACCGATGGTTAAATTTTATCCTAGAAGTTCTACAGAATTAATAGTATAAAAATACTTCGAAATAAATTTTGGGAAAAACATATGTCAATGATCTCGACATTAGCTTTCCGAAACTTTAAACGGTTCATGATTCTGATTCCTAGTTCTCCCGGAATCAGGAAAACATCGAAACACGTCTATTTTTGGACATGTTGTGTTCTACGAATTTTCCAGAATTTAATACTAATAATTTCGTAAAACAAATTATATAATCAGAAAGCTAACCTCAATATCTTTCTAACACAAAAAACTAGGCCTAATTTGGAGTACGGAGCTATGCGCAAAGGCTTCTGGAAGATGAAGGAACCCTAGATGGCAATTCTTCAAAATTCGGCTGAAGAAAAACCCTAGAAATAAACTTAAACTAATATATATATAGAGGAGAGAGAAAACAGTCGCGGCTTAGATCTTGATACGTGACAGCCATCCAACGCTGCCCACCCCGCAGTCATTGACAGGCGGGCCCGGCACTGTTTGCTGCGGGAGGCTGACATGTGGGCCCCATGTTTGCTGACTGGGCAAAAATAATTACTTTTTGGGTTTTCTTTTTCAGAAATTAGTTTTTAATTCAGTTTTTCATAATTAACTCAAAATAAATGCTAAAAATAATCAAAAAATTCTCAAAATATTCTAGAAAATATATTTTATTATTTAGAACCTAAAATAAAAGTTTGACAAATTTCTAATTATATTTGACCCTAAAATAAATTCTTGAAAGTCCTAGGAAATTAGGGTTACTAGTTTTTAATTAACAAAAAATTATGGAAAAATCCCACTAGCCCCAAATTAACCTAAAAATAATATTTAAGCAGGAATTTCAGGATACGGAGGTTACACGGTTAAAAGACTAAAAATCATGAGAAGAACAATAATAGTAAAGCAAGTCTAAGCTACAAAGCAACAACCAAAGCTCCAGGAAAGAAAATGATAAAAAGTAAAAGAAGTTCACGAAATCAACAAGGTGTACTTGCCTAAAGCGAGCTTCCAGCCTAAGTCTTCTAGTCCATCTCCACGAAGGGATTCAAAAACCACACTCCAAGTCTCAAGACCAAGCTCCAAGCTCAAGAGAGAAAGGGGGAGAGAAGAGAAGAGAGAAAAGAGAAAGAAAGAAAATAAGTACTATATATAGGAATCCCAAAAAGTGAAACAAATATCTTCAGGATCGATATACCGTCGGTATACTAGAGTATACCGTCGGTATACGGGTCAGGTAGTAAAGTTTTAATTTTTAAAATTCTAAGCTTCCTCTGGAACCAAATAAAAGCAATAAATTGCATAAAAATACATATCCGCATAAAATACGAATACTGTAAGACGGGTCTCACAACCCTCCCCTCCTTAGAAAAATTTTGTCATCGAAATTTCCATAAGGATCCAAAACCAACAAGCAAGAAAATTCAAGAAAACAAGCACACACTAAAACAAGCAAGTAGCTCATATTAGCATAAAATTTTCTGGACAACAACAAGAATTCAAAAAGAACAATAATAGGCATAACATATAAGCTAACGATCAATCATATGCACAAGCTAGGATAAGACACGGGTATACAAACAAGTATACTTCTCGAGTCAAAAAGATATGGATAACGAGTACACATATCGTCCTCGCGCTCCTACGTCGACTCGCCTATTGAGTGATGCCCCCAAGCAACACGGAACTAACCTGATAGTCCGATTCTTGAGATATTTTCCCTCTGGTCCAAAATAGACACGGACCTCTCCTCATACGATAGGTCGGTACCAACGACCAACTCATAATGATCCAGGATGTGGCGCTTGTCTGGAATATACTGGCGCAATTGAGATATGTGAAAAATGTTACGTACCCCATAAAGCGATGGTGGAGAGCTAGACGATAAGATACGTTTCCAACTTGATCAAGAATATCGAACAGGCCTATATATATCTGGGACTAAGCTTCCCCCGTACTCCAAATCTGATAACTCCACGGGTAGGCAAAATCCTCAAAAATATATGGTCGCCGACAGAGAACTCAAGATGATGATGGTATTGATCTGCCCAATGACGCTGGCGATCCTAAGCTACTCTGAGATGCTCTCTGATCTGCCTGATCACTCCAACTGACTAAGCAATCATCTTTTGACCTAGTATTTGTCTCTCGCCAATGTCATCCCAACATAACGGTGATCTGTATCTTCTACCATACAAAGCCTCGAATGGTGCTATATGAATGCTCGCCTTGTTATAGAAAAACTCTACCAAATACAAGTGATCCTCCCAAGATCCACCAAAGTCAAGTGTACAAGCTCAAATTATATCCTCCGAATTCTGAATAGTATGCTCTGACTGCCCATCTGTCTGCGGATGGTAGGTAGAACTGAACTTCAACCTAGTACCCATACTCTGCTGTAGGCTCTGCCAAAAGTGAGACATGAACCATGAATCTCTATCTGAGACTATGATGACTGGCACCCCATGCAATCTGACTATCTGCCTCATTTACATCTCAGCTAGCTACTCTGTAGACTGGCTTACTCTGAAAGAAAGAAAGTGACCTTTGTGAGTCGATCCACTATAAGCCATATAGCATCTCTACCAGACGGGGATCTAGGAAGACTGGTCATAAAGTCTATAGTGATATGGTCCCACTTCCACTTCAGAATCGGTAAAGGATAAAGTATTCCGGACGGTCTCTGATGTTCAGCCATAACCTGCTGACAGACTAAACACCGAAAAACGAACTGAGCTATTTTTCTCTTTATACCATTCCACCAGAAGTGCTGACGAATATCCCGATACATCTTCGTCCCTCTTGGATGCACTGAGTACTGAGAACTGTGAGCCTCTGACATAATCTTATGCCGGATATCTCATCTCGGCACACAAAGTCGACTCCCAAACCTAAGAGTCCCATCCTCATGAATGCTCAACTTTGGTCTGTGTCCTGACTCACACTTTGATCTGAGCCGCTGAAGTCTGAAATTACTTGTCTGCTATGGTTTGATCCTCTCAACTATAGAAGACTGAATCTGTAGACTCGCCATCAAACTGGTATCACCAGGTAATACTACCTAGATACCCATCTGCCGAAGATCCTCCAAAATGTGACACTGCTCCGTCAAGAAGTAATCTCCTCTCTTCTACTCAAGGCGTCTGCTATGACATTGGCCTTCCCAGGATGATACTGAAGGTCAACATCATAGTTCATCAATAACTCGTGCCACCTCCTTTGTCTTATGTTGAGATCCTTCTGTGTGAAAACATACCTCAAGCTCTTGTGATCTGTGAAGATCTCCACTCGATCACCATATAGGTAATGCCTCCAAAGCTTAAGTGCAAATACTATTGCTTCCAACTCAAGATCATGTGTCGGATAACTCTTCTCATGGTCTTGAGGCTGCCAAGACGCATAAGTTATCACTCTACCATGCTGCATAAGGACACATCCTAGTCCCACTTCTGAAGCATCACAGTAAACTGAGAACCCACCTGGTCCCACTGTTGGTGTCAGGATAGGATCAAAAATTAAACTCCGCTTGAGCTTCTCGAAAGAAGTCTGACAAGCATCTGACCACTCAAAACACACATCCCTATACGTCAGCCTTGTCAAGGGTGCGGAGATCCTCGCAAAGTTTGCTATAAACCGCCTATAGTAACCTGCTAGACCCAGAAAACTGTGCACATCTAAAACTGTACGGGTTACTGGCCAACTCTTAATAGCCTCCACCTTCTTGGGATTTTCCTCAACTCCTCCACCATAAATGATATGACCAAAGAATGAGATACGATCAAGCCAGAACTCACACTTGCTGAACTTCGCATACAGCTGTTGCTCTTGTAGAATCTGAAGAACTATGCGAAGATGCTGATCATGCTCTTCCTCACTCCGACTATAGACTAAGATATCAGCAATGGACACTATCACAAATTGGTCTAAGTAAGGCATGAAGATGTTATTCATGAGAGAGATGAATATAGATGGTGCATTGGTCGCTCCAAAAGGCATAACTAGAAACTTCCAATGACCATATCTAGATCTGATCATCGTCTTGGTATGTCCTGCTCTCTGACTCTGATCTGATGGTATCCAGACCGCAAATCGATCTTAGAAAACACAACTGCCCCACTGAGCTGATCAAACAAGTCATTTATCTTGGGCAAGGGATACTTGTTCTTAATGGTTGCCGCATTTAGTATTATATAATCAATAACTAAACGCGATGAACCATCTTTCTTCTTAATAAGAAGTAATATGGCTCCCTAAGGTGATGTACTAGGTCTAATGAATTCCTTGGCTCTCAAATCCTCAATCATCCGGTACAAGATCTCTAACTCAGATGGTGACATCCTATAAACTCTCTCTAAAACTGGCTCTGCTCCCAGGATCAAATTAATATAGAACTCCACATCTCTAACTGGTGGTACACCGGGTAGCTCGTTGGAAAATACATCAGGAAACTCATAAATTATCCTGGGAAACTGTGCCTCCTCAACCTCTGACAACATCAGTGTAACTTCTGGTGTATCTACTACATCTCTCAAGAATGAGAACTCCTCTCCACCAGGTACACAAAAGATAACCCTGCTACTATGGCAATCTATCGTCGCGTGCCTCGCACTCAACCAATCCATCCCAAGGATGCAATCATAATCGCCCAAAGGAAACTCGATCAGCCTCGCGAAAAACTCTCTCCCGTACACTATAATTCTACAGGAGGGATATACTCTATCTATTCCCACAAAACCATTACCAATAAGTATATTCAACCTTACAGGTAAGGACTCAGACTCTAATCTAACTTGTGTCACAAATCGTGCAGATATAAATGAATGTCATACACCAGAATCAAATAAATCTAAAGTTAAATGAAAATAAACAAGAATGGTACCTGCTACCACCTCTCATGCTGCTAAGGCCTCCGCCATTGATAGCAAGAATGCTCGACCCTGTCCCCCAGGTGCTGGTCCTCTCTGCTGCTGACCTTGAGGCCTCGCCTGGGCCTGCGCATACTGCTGCAACCTTTGTTAGAATGCTTGATCCTGTGGAGGCAAATGCATCTGAACATGTTGTTGTTGCACCGGTGCTGGTGCCCTGTATTGTGGCGCTACTGGCCGAACTGTTGACTGGGATGATAATGATCTAGTCTGGTTTCCTCTTGGTGCATGCTCCGATTTGGTGGTCTGATGCCCCACACGCCAAGCATAATCCCTGTGCCCTATGGCACTTTGATATAATATGACCAGGTTATCAGCAATGGAAACAACTGCGGAAAGAAGAAGAGGATGACTGCCTCTACTGAGGGCACATCTGGGATGACTGATATGATGATACAGTCCTCCTCAGGGATCCAATCATCAGGGCTCAAACTGTTGGAGCTGGTGCTGATAACTGGGATGATAATCCTCCTGAAATGTGGGGCCTCTTCTGGCTCCCAACTCGATTTGTGATCCTCTGCGAGGTATACTCAAACCTCATGGATGCCCGCATCACCGCGTCGAAGGTCTAAAACTTATGCTGCTCTACCGCCAGGATAATCTCTAAATGAAGTCCCTGTTGGAACCTCCTTGCCCTCTCCAACTCGGTCGCTACCAATATTGGAGTAAATCGACTAAGTCTCACAAACTTCACCACGTCGCCGTTGACGGTCCTGTCATCCTGTTTTAGGTTCTTAAACCTTTGTTATAGCTCATAACGCGCCATCACGTTGAAGTACCTCGCCTGAAACCTCTCAGTAAAAACTGCCTATGGAATCGGGGCTGTGAGGGAAACCTCCTGCGCTGCTCACTAGTCATGAGCCAAATCCAACAACTGTAGCCACACTACAGCTACGCGCTCTCTGGCCGGAGTCCATGCTGCCTCCAGGATGGCCTCAGTGTCCTACAACCATGCATCGGACGAAATTACGTCCTTTGTGCCCAAAAAGAATGGAGGACTGAGTCACCTGAAGCTGGTCGCAAAATTATGAATCTGAGAACCACCTTGCTCCAATATTGTTTGGACCGACTGAGTGAGTATATCACTCTGGTGCTTTGACAACACCATCTGGATGCTCGAGTTGAACTGGGTGTACTGGCTGCACCGGTGCGGCCTGCTGGTCCGATACTGCCGGCCAATTTGCCTCAGGGTCTACTCTAGACCCTGCTCCTGAATGATGAGTTCGATCCCCAAGAATACGCTGGGCTCCCAAATGCTGACCCTCCTCGAGCTGTACTCGATCCATCTGGCTGGTAGTAACTAGAACAGTGCCCCTGAAAGATAAGGATATGAGAGTCAATAGAAGTACATGATAGATCAACGAATAAGAAGATAACAGATCAAGAATCAGGGATGGAGATAAATGACTAGGGATCAAGGGGAATAGTTTAGGATTGAGACATCTAGCAACAACAATAACCCCCCATATATCAGAAAAACTAGACTTGCATGGGCCACCACTAAAACTCTGTCACGTCCCAGAACCAGAATACTAGATGGCGGGACTGACAAGGCCAACTACGTATACTTAGAGAACTCAGGTACTCCGCATATATAGTAAAGTTGTAAGACATGAGGGGTCTCAACCCCCTATATATTTTGGGATGCTTTACTATTTTATTTCAGCTGATCTTATATCTTGTTATTATATCTGTTGTGCCTCTAATTGAGACACTAGGTTTGTTGGACCTAGGCTTGACTGTTGATCATGATGCTAGTAAACATAAATGAGTAAATTAGCCAGAGTCTATGTCATACATGATCAACCGTAGGATGTTCTAATCATGAAAATGCCCATAGGCTAATAGATCAATCCAAAACACGAGCTAAACGCGTGCTCGGTGGCTAAACGCCAATAAAAGAAGAATATACAACAGAGCATGGAAGTAAGGGAACTCACTCAAGTAGTCTGGTGCTCTGGGTGGTGTCACGACCCGCACCCGGAAATTGGGCACGAGTATGTGGGTACGTCCAGCCTACGCCGCAGCATCGGCGGTAGAACGATGTCTAGGTCAAGCACTATCTAAACAATCTCGCACGAGTATCCAACTCCATAAGGAGACACGGATAACACAATATAAATGGATCAACATACTCAATCACAACTACAGCATGATAAGTATTTGAAGAAATAAAGTAAACTACAACACAAGTCTAAGGTAAATAATTTAATTCAACAATATCCAAGTCTCAACAAAGCATGCCGGAGACAAATCTGGTACCAATATACTACTAAAAGAACTAACTAGATAACTAGTGATTCCGGCTAGACCTCCCAGAATCACAACTGAACTACCAAGTCCAAGTCTGCAGCTACTCTCCAAGTGGTACATAAAATGATGGACAGCGGTCCTCTAAGGCATAGTCTGGAAAAAAATTTCCAGTCAGGAAGGAGCAAAGTACATTTCTAATAGCAGTTATATATCAATGATATAAGCTATGTAGCAGTATATAGATAGAAATATACAAGATGCATGTGTATGTACGAGAAATATACAATAAAGGAAAATACTGGAAAATACTGTAAGTAAATGCGGGAAGGAACAATATGTCAACGAACAAGAATACTATGACTAAGTGTGTGAGTACTAGCTTTAACATGTGATCGGCTTGGGAACTTGTACAGGTATAAGGGCCTGGCTAGTCATACGTACGGTGTATGACCAACACTAACATGTGAGCAAGACTTGTACATGAAGGGTATGATCACATATCTACACTAAAATACTCCCCACCTCCGACTGGTATAGTAGATCCAACCATGGTACGCTATGGCACGGGATTCCCTAGGAAGGTAGCAAATCTCTTCGGAAATCAGTGTCTGTACATGCACAAGATAACAAGGGAACGAGACTTATACAAGCTACACCATGAACAAGAAATAACATCTCATGACAAGATCCGGATATACCAATCCGTGTAACCATCGTGTCAAGAGCATGGATATTTACACTAGATACAATGAACATAGGGGATATCATAAACAAGAAGCTAATCAGAGAATGTACTCGCCTTGGGTCCTTAGCTGGTAAAACCAATATTCTGTCCCAGAGTATCGTCTGGAAGATCCAACAATCCTATAGACATATAATAAATATAATATTTGTATCAGATGCTACACTAACACAATCATAAATATCGAACTCAGGGCCATGCCAGGTATGGCACTAGTCAATCTAGGGTCAAGTGCGTCAAGTTGCACGGGCGTCGCGTCTGTGATTGCTGGGCAAGACAGACGATCAAAATGGTACGGGGCTCGCCAGTACGTCAATGTACATATGGCAGTCAACTAACATTTACAGGGTTATAGGTTAAGTAAAGACGGGGTATCCGTATTTACACTCGGGTCATCTAGTACATTCACCAATTAAACATATTTAATAATTAAATACAATACATATATATATGGTTATTCCAAAGTATATACAAAATAGGTATAACTGTATGTACATAAATGGAATATATATTATTTATGTTTATATGAAAAAAATATACATAACTCCCATTATTTAAGAATATATGTATTTATACATATATATACACTAATATACATACATGTACCAAAATACATATTAACTTGTACTATATATACATATATACATATATACCAAAATAATTATATATATACTACGTACATATATACATCAAAATACACATTCATAAATACCAAGACAATTACATATATATATATATATATATATATATATATATATATATATACACCAAATTAGTACTTATACTATATACAGGTAAATATACCAAATTACATTTATATATGTATATACCAATTAACATATATATATATGTACATACATATACCAATACGAAAATATATATATACATATATATATTTATACCAAAATACGTTTATATATATATATATATATATATATATATATATATATATATATATATATATATATATATATATATATATATATATATATATATATATATATATATATATATATATATATATATATATATACCAATACATATTTATACTAAAATACATTTTAATACTCGTATACACACATACACAAATACACATACACGTATACGTATTTATATACATATATATATATATATATATATATATATATATATGTGTGTGTGTGTGTGTGTGTGTGTGTGTGTGTAAAGAAGGAGGGAAGAGGAGGAAGTCTCACAGGGGGTGGCTGCTGGGCTGCAGCAGGAGGCCGCCGGACTGGCTTCAAGTGGTGGTGGTGGTTGTATAATGATGATTGTGGTGGTGATAGGTGAAGATGGTAGTAGTGATAGGTGAAGATGGTGGTGGTGTATGGTGATGGTGGGGTAGGTCCGGGTGGCTGGCCGGGAGCGGGGAGCTAGGAGGAGGAGGTCGGGGAGAAGCTGGCCTTGGTGAAGCGGCCGGAGAGAATGGATGGGGAGTGGCCGAGCAGCGGGCCGACGGGTCGGGGCCTGGCCGCTGCAGGGAAGAGGGGAGCGGCTGATGTTCTGACGGTGGCAGCCAGAGTGGAGTGAGCGGGGAGGAGCAGCAGTGAAGAAACTCGGCTGCGCTGCGGGGCTTGGCCGAGATGCAGTGAGGGTGGCCGAACCGCGGCTGAGCTGAAGGTGGAGCGGGTCGAAGGAGAAGAGCAAGAAGCCGGCGGAGGAGGGTGGACCGGTGGCCAGGCCGGAGGGGGTTTGCTGTAACCTCCGATTTCCAAATTTCCGAAAAAATTAGATTTTTAATTTATTTTAAATACCAAGTTTATAAAATAATTTCTCCTTGAAATTTTTATTTGATTTTGAACAATATCTGATTTTTAGAAGGTGATTTAAAAATCTTTTATAAAAATCATTTTTCTAAATGTCGATTTCTTATAAATAAATAAATAAATAATAATGTACATATATTTCTCTAGTTTCAAATGTTTATTGGCTTGAAATCATAAAATTTGTTACTTGATAAAATTAATTAAAGGACTAGTTGTTTCTTCAAAATAATTTTATAATTAATGGAATAGTAAATAAATAAATTACATAGCTTTCCTAAAATATTTTCTAAAATTATAATCTTTTCTTTTTAAATTTTACAAATTGCCATTTCCTATTAACTAGCCAGCACACCCTCATTCTCACATGAAAACTCATTCATATTATCTGGGCCATTCATTATTTGGGCCAACCCTCACCCTTTATCCCACACCTCTCTTCCTATTTAAGTCCCTCATCACCATTCCCAAGAAACCCTAATCTCCAAATTATTAGCTAGCCCCCACAATTTTTCCCACAAGCCAACAAGCCATCACCATTTTTGTGTGCTCGTGTCCGTGTGTCCAGCATCACCGTGTCAGCCGTGTTGGCCTCGGGTCCGACCCCGGGTGTCCCACCGTATCCATTCATTTCCTGTGTCCAGATTTACAATATTACAACCAGATTTCCGTGTCCGACACACCCGGACACAACCCCACACCACAGTACATTCAAACCCGTGTCCAATACCGGACACGTCCATAGTGCACCACCATCGTGTCCAGCCTCGGACACGATCGACCCCGACATACAGAACCTAACCCTAACCCTAACCTAGCTCCGGTGACTGTGGCTCCTCCTCATCGTCGTTGAGCTCGCCGGAGGATGCGAGACCGCCTCCTCGAGCCAGATCCGCCGCCGAGTTCGACCAGACGCAGCCGCCGCCGCCTGGAACGGAGAACACCCGCCGCCGCTCTCGGGTTTCCACCGCCGCCGAGATCTCCTTCCGCTGAGTCGAGACGCCGGTTCCTCGAACCACCGCCGCCGCCGAGACGAACGTCGACCGACGACCCGTCGTCGAGCTCCGCTGCCGCCGCCTCGAAGCCGCCGCTGCTCTCGAGTTCCACGCCGCCGCCTCCTCGGGACGAGAGCACCGCCGCCTCCTCGAACAGAGCACCCGCCGCACCGCGCCGACCCCGACGGACTTTCCCCCGCGCCGGCGACGGAAACCCTCCCCAATCGTGAGCCCTTCTCTCCCTTTCCCTTTTCCCCTTTTGTTTCTGTTCTGTGTAATAAGTTTAGTAATTAGATTAGTGTATAATTAGTATTTAATTAGTTTAATTATATAATTAGATTAGTTAATTATTTATTAATCAGTAAATTAATTTGTTAATCAGTAGTTAAATTATAATCAGTAGTTAGTTTATTTAATCAGTTTAGTTAACATAATTAGTTAATTATATTAGTTATAATTAATCAGTTAATTATTTATTAATCAGTAATTAATTATTAATCAGTTAGTAATTATTAATTAATTAGTTTAGTATTTTTATAATTAGTTTAGTAAATAAAGTATAATTAGTTTTATTGTTCTTTATATATAAAATTAGTTATTTTTGTATAAAATTTAGTTATGTATTATAATTAAAAGGGTTTCGATTATGCAAAAAAATATAATAATTTTGGGGTTTATATTATTAATTAAAAATATAGTTCAATAATAAAAAAATAATAATAAGATCAAAATTTGTTATTTGGACTGGTAACTGAAATTACTAGAGATATCTAAATATGATGGCTTTTACATAAATTCTAGATTTTTATAAATAAACTTTTATTTGCAATTATTTTTCAAAATAATTTCAAAGTGATTTTTCATAAACTAAGGTGTTACCTTAATAACGAACAACGACCCTTTCTTTTATTAGCTTGAAATCCTTACCTCGGTTTTCGTGCCAAACTCCGATCTTGGACTTCTTTATATAGTTTCTAGCTATTTGGACTGCTCCGGACCCATTGGAACTGACTGCTATTTCATTTGGGATCACCTTGAGGAGGGTGGCATTATATACATTCTTTGATTAGTTATATATATATATAAATGTTGATTGATATATATATACAAATACGTATTTTGGTATATAAAATGTAATAGTATACGTACTATTTTGATATATATATATATATATATATATATATATATATATATATATATATATATATATATATATATATATATATATATATATATATATCTCTTTATTGTTCAATTGGTATAGTATAATATGTGTATGTGTATTCCTTTAATATATATATGTAGGTATTTTGGTATAAAAATATAAAATGTTTAGTATATGTATATATTTTGTATATATATATGTACTTAATATATTCTCAGATATGTATAATTAGTATAAATATATATATATATATATATTGTACATACAATTAATGTATTGTATTTGTAATTAATGTGAGGTACTAGTATTAGTATATATTTTAATAAAAACATTGACTATATATATATATATATATATATATATATATATATATATATATATATATATATATATATATATATATATATTTTTAAAAACGTATTGTTAGCATATGTATGAGTATACATATATAATGTTCAACTAGTATAAATCAGATATGTATTTAAAAGGCATATATATATATTGTAAATACATTTAAATTGGTGCATGTATAAATATTGTAAGTATTAATAAGTGTAATGTGTATTATATACGTATCCCTACTAGATGACCCTAGTTGACTAGAGCCATGCCTGGCAGAGTCCCTGCGTTCATGTATTTGAGACGTGTTAGTGTAGTACCTGATGCAGATGTTGTATTTGATATATTTTAGGACTGTTGGTTCCTCCAGACGATACTCTGGGACAGGACATTGGTTTTACCAGCTAAGGACCCAAGGCGAGTACATTCTCTGATTAGTTTCTAATTTATGATATCTCCTATGTTCACTGTATCTAGTATAAATATCCATGTTCTTGACACATTGGTTACACGGATTGGTATACACGGATCTCGTCATGAGATGTTATTCCTTATTCATGGTGTAGCTTGTACAAGACTTGTTTCCTTGATATCTTGTGCATGTACAGACACTGATTCCCGGGGAGATTTGCTACCTCCCTAGGGAATCCCGTGCCATAGCGTACCATGATTGGATCTACTATACCAGTCGGGGGGTTTGGGGAGTACTTTAGTGTAGATATGTGATCATACCCAACTTTATATGCACCATAGCTCACCCCCCATCTCACGTCGGGTGCGGCCTGACCATTTACATGCTCCATAGCTGTTACGTGTGATTAGCCTGACCTCTACATGCATCATAGCTAACCAACGGTTAGCCTGACTTTATATGAACCATAGCTAATCACATGTAACCAGCCTGATCAAGTTCCCAAGCCGATCACATATTAAAGCTAGTACTCACACACTTAGTCATAGGATTCTTGCTCAGTGACATATTGTTCTTTTCCTGCATTTACTTACAGTATTCCAGTATTTCTTTCATTGTACATTTCTCGTACCTATACATGCATCTGGTATGTTTCCATCTAGAACTGCTACATAGTTTATGTCATTTATATAGAACTGCTATTTAGAGATGTACTTTGCTCCTTCCTGACTGGAAAATATTTTTCCAGACTG
The DNA here is from genome assembly GCA_036927795.1 of Iris macrosiphon. Taxonomy (NCBI): domain Eukaryota; kingdom Viridiplantae; phylum Streptophyta; class Magnoliopsida; order Asparagales; family Iridaceae; genus Iris; species Iris macrosiphon. The sequence goes on from JAYESA010000002.1 coordinate 129,753,864, forward strand.
TGACCTTAGTAGACTGGTTTTCGACACACTTGGGGAATTGGATGTTACTGATTGCAGGTATAATTATTGTGTCATTAGACTTGTGTTGTATTCTTTTTTTTTCCTATCGTGCTGTAGTTGTGATTGAGTATTTCTAGATTTATTTTATGATATCCACGTCTCCTTATGGAGTTGGATACTAGCGTGAGACTGTTTAGATAGTACTTGACCTAGACAGCGTTCTACCGTCGATGCTGCGGCGTAGGCTGGACGTACCCACGCTCTCGTGCCCCTAAACCGGGTGCGGGTCGTGACACGTTTTTAGTGGTGGCCCATGCAGGTCTGACTTCGCTAGTTGTGCGATGTCGTAATAGTACGACGTCATAGTTGTACTACTACGTGCCTGCTATTGAATATAGGACATAGGATACTAGGATGAGAGAGGATACTCAATCACAAATTCTTGAGAGATTCCTGGGACGACCCCTTGAGAATCTTATTATATTTTCCAATTTAAATCTTTTTCCTTGTTTTCGTCCGCTCTCGCTTGTTGTCACTGAACTTGATTCTTGTTGAGCAGTTATTAAATTAAATTCTTGGTATCATTGTTGAGTTTGATTCTTGTTGACCAGTTGTTAACTTTAATTCCTGGTATCGTTGTTGAGTTGATTTCAAATTGAGATGAATTTTACGGACTAAAATTTACGATATCATCTGATGACATATATTGATGAGGACAGTGAGAAAAGGTAAAAACGTCTACTTTAGTTATGGAACCTAGAGTTTATCGCAGCCATATTAGCTGTCATGACGAGAACGTAGGAACCTAACTTGGATGTACATACTTTAGTTATGAGATTTAGAGTTTCTCGCAGCCATACCGGTTGGCGTGGCGAGGATTCTAGATAACATGATTATAGGGTTGTATACCTTAGTTACGGAACCTGTCGTTTATCGCATCTATGCTTACTGGCGTAGCGAGGATTCTGAGTGTCATGATTTCAGATAGACGTGTATGATTATCAGGTTGTATCTTAAATTGGTTCTTAAAATATCATCTCAAGACTTATCTATTTCTGTTATTCCAGGACTTTGTTCCATCGCTTCTTTCTTTACTAGCAGTAAAGATACCTTTTGTCCTCAATTCAGTCTTTGAGCTCCTATTCCTTGAGGATTCCTTGTTAAATATGATAATTAGTGACTTGTAATTTTGTTTGTGTCTTGTATTAGTATTGACTGTGTTGCTAGTGAGTTGTAAGTGTTTCTTAGTTGGACATGTGAGCAGTAGGCTTTAATCTAGAGTTAGCCCTTAGCATAGTACCTTGTACCAATGGTCCTGGGATAAGAGTCATTAGAGTAGGAGGAGAGTATAGAGTATCAGGGATAGTCCTCAGAGTTAGTATCAGAGCCAATTACCCGTCCTGGAAAAATCATGGTTATGTAATTGAGTGATCTATGTAAACAATTAGGTACCAAGGAATAGTATTAAGGATTAATGGAGCATAACGTTCAATTTGGTGATTGATATCGGGTGTGTTAAAGGTAAAGAAATTTATATACATGAGGAGTTATAATGAGGTGTCATGAGTAGAGAAATATCGGAATCGGCAATGAAGATGGTGAAGCGTATCACAGATTAGTGTAACAGACTATGAAAGGTTAAAGGGAAATATCTATACAACCATCGAGATGAAGAACCATATACTTGCCCATGAGAATAAGAAATATGAGTGTTATAAAAGGTTAAGCTAAGCATGAGTTCTAAGGAGCTTGATGAGATGATGCATTAATGAAACTAGTGATATAATACCAAGAGTGCTAATAATTCTATATCGAGGATTAGTCGAGAATAACGTTAATAACAGTAAGCACTCTGTGTAAGCACTCTGTGTAATGATAATTAAATGATATACCAGTGGACATAAATTAAAATCATGAAGGAAAATATAGGTGATGATAACTTTGGTCATTAGAGGTAAGAGTACAAGTGATTCAGGCAGTACAATTTTAGTACACAATTATAGACACTAGATGCATTGAGTGCACCTTGAGTATCAGAGACCGTGAGCACTGATATGTACATTGTGGAGTTATAAATTAAAGGGTGGAAATAAGAATTTATTTTTAGAATAATAGAGGAGTTGAGATTATGTCATTAAATTTTTGAGGATTTCAAATATGAATTCACTAAACATGGTTAAGGCTACAAAGATTTTAGAAGTGATTAAATTTTGTGTCGATGTTGAGTATCTAATTTTGAGGAGGTATATACAATTCATTTTTAAGTTGATCGAGAAGTTAAACCTTGACGATTATTTTGAGGATTAATTTATGGTAGATGAGAGATATGAACATTAACATATGAGTAGATGATATACATGTGTAAGGATCTGATGACTTGAGCAGGATTGGGATGGCACCGCAGACTGACTTGGGTGTCCATCTAGATTTGCATTAGAAAGGGTTAGCACTTAGTATGGTGTTACACTTGGTGTGCACTAGAGCGATGAGAAAATATTATGGACAATTGTAGTAGGAACGAGAACTGACAGCGGGTATGGTACTAAAGAGATAGAGGTATCAACTTGGATGCATTATTGAATCATGGTTATATTAGAGATTCTTGGCATCAGATTTTGGCATTAATAGACAGGTGTGTGCAATACAGATATATTCATGGATTTTGTGGATTAATGATTAGTTGATAGGGGTACCAGTGTACATGAATAGAAATTTGTTAGTGAATGTGCTAGAGTTAAGTGTTTGTTAGAGATAGGAGATACTACAAGAAATAGGTTAGCAGGTTCTTTCTTTCCCTTCTAATGATTCCTTCTTCCATCTTTCGATTAATTGTTTTTCCTAATACTATAGTTCGTATTCATGATTTCCTTGTTAGGATATAACTAGTAGTACACCTTAACAGAGACTGAAATACCATGACAAAAGATACATGACCTATATATTTTTCTTAAATTGCATGGCTGTAGGTAGAATTTTCTTAAACCATGATCATTAGGGTTTGACCATAGCAAAGAATCTATGACAAGGTTATGACCGACAAAAAGGGACAAGATGATTAAATTATGGATGAGCATTAAATTAAATAAAGAATTTAGGGATTGTTATAACAGAGTTGATGGATCATTGATTTTGCGAAAATTGAGGTATGATTGAAATTCGAGGAAAAACATTAACTTAAATGGAGAGTTAAGAAATTCACAAGGCAAAAAAATTGGAGGATTTATTAATTTTAGGAAATCTTGATATGATTTAATTGGTTAATCGAGAGAATTTAGGGAATTATCATTTTATCTATTTGATTGCAAGATAGAAATTTTATATTTTATATTATGAATGTTGCGTTGAAGATTCTGAAAGTATCGCATCGTTGAGTATTTGAGGAAAAAGAAAATTGGGAAATAGAATCGTTAATGAAATGGTGTCGAATTCAATTCTCGGAAAAGAATTTAGATTTGAATAAGCATCAATTGAAATTGAGTTAGAGAAGTAAGATGAATGATGGATTAGTGTTTAAAATTTAAATTGGGATACAGATTTTTAAATGTTATAAATATACATTGATTGGAATTCAATTGGAGGATTGGATATTAAAATCCTTGAGTAATTAGATACGAACTTAAATTCGGGAGGAGATTATGATAAAAATTTGAATTTGATTTTAAAACTTGAAGATTTTTTCGGAATATAATGATATAAAATTTTGAAAGGTTGTGAAATAACGATATGAAATTACTTCATGATTATTTGGTTGAAATTTAAATTTTGATAGAAATAATATGATAAGTAAAGACAATTACCAATAATTCTACAGGAGGGATATACTCTATCTATTCCCACAAAACCATTACCAATAAGTATATTCAACCTTACAGGTAAGGACTCAGACTCTAATATAACTTGTGTCACAAATCGTGCAGATATAAATGAATGTCATACACCAGAATCAAATAAATCTAAAGTTAAATGAAAATAAACGAGAATGGTACCTGCTACCACCTCTCATGCTGCTAAGGCCTCCGCCATTGATAGCAAGAATGCTCGACCCTGTCCCCCAGGTGCTGGTCCTCTCTGCTGCTGACCTTGAGGCCTCGCCTGGGCCTGCGCATACTGCTGCAACCTTTATTAGAATGCTTGATCCTGTGGAGGCAAATGCATCTGAACATGTTGTTGTTGCACCGGTGCTGGTGCCCTGTATTGTGGCGCTACTGGCCGAACTGTTGACTGGGATGATAATGATCTAGTCTGGTTCCTCTTGGTGCATGCTCCGATTTGGTGGTCTGATGCCCCACACGCCAAGCATAATCCCTGTGCCCTATGGCACTTTGATATAATATGACCAGGTTATCAGCAATAGAAACAACTGCGGAAAGAAGAAGAGGATGACTGCCTCTACTGAGGGCACATCTGGGATGACTGATATGATGATACAGTCCTCCTCAGGGATCCAATCATCAGGGCTCAAACTGTTGGAGCTGGTGCTGATAACTGGGATGATAATCCTCCTGAAATGTGGGGCCTCTTCTGGCTCCCAACTCGATTTGTGATCCTCTGCGAGGTATACTCAAACCTCATGGATGCCCGCATCACCGCGTCGAAGGTCTAAAACTTATGCTGCTCTACCGCCAGGATAATCTCTAAATGAAGTCCCTGTTGGAACCTCCTTGCCCTCTCCAACTCGGTCGCTACCAATATTGGAGTAAATCGACTAAGTCTCACAAACTTCACCGCGTCGCCGTTGACGGTCCTGTCATCCTGTTTTAGGTTCTTAAACCTTTGTTATAGCTCATAACGCGCCATCACGTTGAAGTACCTCGCCTGAAACCTCTCAGTAAAAACTGCCTATGGAATCGGGCCTGTGAGGGAAACCTCCTGCGCTGCTCACTAGTCATGAGCCAAATCCAACAACTGTAGCCACACTACAGCTACGCGCTCTCTGGCCGGAGTCCATGCTGCCTCCAGGATGGCCTCAGTGTCCTACAACCATGCATCGGACGAAATTACGTCCTTTGTGCCCAAAAAGAATGGAGGACTGAGTCACCTGAAGCTGGTCGCAAAATTATGAATCTGAGAACCACCTTGCTCCAATGTTGTTTGGACCGACTGAGTGAGTATATCACTCTGGTGCTCTGACAACACCATCTGGATGCTCGAGTTGAACTGGGTGTACTGGCTGCACCGGTGCGGCCTGCTGGTCCGATACTGCCGGCCAATTTGCCTCAGGGTCTACTCTAGACCCTGCTCCTGAATGATGAGTTCGATCCCCAAGAATACGCTGGGCTCCCAAATGCTGACCCTCCTCGAGCTGTACTCGATCCATCTGGCTGGTAGTAACTAGAACAGTGCCCCTGAAAGATAAGGATATGAGAGTCAATAGAAGTACATGATAGATCAACGAATAAGAAGATAACAGATCAAGAATCAGGGATAGAGATAAATGACTAGGGATCAAGGGGAATAGTTTAGGATTGAGACATCTAGCAACAACAATAACCCCCCATATATCAGAAAAACTAGACTTGCATGGGCCACCACTAAAACTCTGTCACGTCCCAGAACCAGAATACTAGATGGCGGGACTGACAAGGCCAACTACGTATACTTAGAGAACTCAGGTACTCCGCATATATAGTAAAGTTGTAAGACATGAGGGGTCTCAACCCCCTATATATTTTGGGATGCTTTACTATTTTATTTCAGCTGATCTTATATCTTGTTATTATATCTGTTGTGCCTCTAATTGAGACACTAGGTTTGTTGGACCTAGGCTTGACTGTTGATCATGATGCTAGTAAACATAAATGAGTAAATTAGCCAGAGTCTATGTCATACATGATCAACCGTAGGATGTTCTAATCATGAAAATGCCCATAGGCTAATAGATCAATCCAAAACACGAGCTAAATGCGTGCTCGGTGGCTAAACGCCAATAAAAGAAGAATATACAACAGAGCATGGAAGTAAGGGAACTCACTCAAGTAGTCTGGTGCTCTGGGTGGTGTCACGACCCGCACCCGGAAATTGGGCACGAGTACGTGGGTACGTCCAGCCTACGCCGCAGCATCGGCGGTAGAACGATGTCTAGGTCAAGCACTATCTAAACAATCTCGCACGAGTATCCAACTCCATAAGGAGACACGGATAACACAATATAAATGGATCAACATACTCAATCACAACTACAGCACGATAAGTATTTGAAGAAATAAAGTAAACTACAACACAAGTCTAAGGTAAATAATTTAATTCAACAATATCCAAGTCTCAACAAAGCATGCCGGAGACAAATCTGGTACCAATATACTACTAAAAGAACTAACTAGATAACTAGTGATTCCGGCTAGACCTCCCAGAATCACAACTGAACTACCAAGTCCAAGTCTGCAGCTACTCTCCAAGTGGTACATAAAATGATGGACAGCGGTCCTCTAAGGCATAGTCTGGAAAAAAATTCCAGTCAGGAAGGAGCAAAGTACATTTTTAATAGCAGTTATATATCAATGATATAAGCTATGTAGCAGTATATAGATAGAAATATACAAGATGCATGTGTATGTACGAGAAATATACAATAAAGGAAAATACTGGAAAATACTGTAAGTAAATGCGGGAAGGAACAATATGTCAACGAACAAGAATACTATGACTAAGTGTGTGAGTACTAGCTTTAACATGTGATCGGCTTGGGAACTTGTACAGGTATAAGGGCCTGGCTAGTCATACGTACGGTGTATGACCAACACTAACATGTGAGCAAGACTTGTACATGAAGGGTATGATCACATATCTACACTAAAATACTCCCCACCTCCGACTGGTATAGTAGATCCAACCATGGTACGCTATGGCACGGGATTCCCTAGGAAGGTAGCAAATCTCTCCGGAAATCAGTGTCTGTACATGCACAAGATAACAAGGGAACGAGACTTATACAAGCTACACCATGAACAAGGAATAACATCTCATGACAAGATCCGGATATACCAATCCGTGTAACCATCGTGTCAAGAGCATGGATATTTACACTAGATACAATGAACATAGGGGATATCATAAACAAGAAGCTAATCAGATAATGTACTCGCCTTGGGTCCTTAGCTGGTAAAACCAATATTCTGTCCCAGAGTATCGTCTGGAAGATCCAACAATCCTATAAACATATAATAAATATAATATTTGTATCAGATGCTACACTAACACAATCATAAACATCGAACTCAGGGCCGTGCCAGGTATGGCACTAGTCAATCTAGGGTCAAGTGCGTCAAGTTGCACGGGCGTCGCGTCTGTGATTGCTGGGCAAGACAGACGATCAAAATGGTACGGGGCTCGCCAGTACGTCAATGTACATATGGCAGTCAACTAACATTTACAGGGTTATAGGTTAAGTAAAGACGGGGTATCCGTATTTACACTCGGGTCATCTAGTACATTCACCAATTAAACATATTTAATAATTAAATACAATACATATATATATGGTTATGCCAAAGTATATACAAAATAGGTATAACTGTATGTACATAAATGGAATATATATTATTTATGTTTATATGAAAAAAATATACATAACTCCCATTATTTAAGAATATATGTATTTATACATATATATACACTAATATACATACATGTACCAAAATACATATTAACTTGTACTATATATACATATATACATATATACCAAAATAATTATATATATACTACGTACATATATACATCAAAATACATATTTATAAATACCAAGACAATTATATATATATATATATATATATATATATATATATATATATATATATATATATATATATATATATATATATATATATATATATACACCAAATTAGTACTTATACTATATACAGGTAAATATACCAAATTACATTTATATATGTATATACCAATTAACATATATATATATATGTACATACATATACCAATTAACATATATATATATGTACATACATATACCAATACGAAAATATATATATACATATATATATTTATACCGAAATACGTTTATATATATATATATATATATATATATATATATATATATATATACCAATACATATTTATACTAAAATACATTTTAATACTCGTATACACACATACACAAATACACATACACGTATACGTATTTATATACATATATATATATATATATATATGTGTGTGTGTGTGTGTGTGTGTGTAAAGAAGGAGGGAAGAGGAGGAAGTCTCACAGGGGGTGGCTGCCGGGCTGCAGCAGGAGGCCGCCGGACTGGCTTCAAGTGGTGGTGGTGGTTGTATAATGATGATTGTGGTGGTGATAGGTGAAGATGGTAGTAGTGATAGGTGAAGATGGTGGTGGTGTATGGTGATGGTGGTGTAGGTCCGGGTGGCTGGCCGGGATCGGGGAGCTAGGAGGAGGAGGTCGGGGAGAAGCTGGCCTTGGTGAAGCGGCCGGAGAGAATGGATGGGGAGTGGCCGAGCAGCGGGCCGACGGGTCGGGGCCTGGCCGCTGCAGGGAAGAGGGGAGCGGCTGATGTTCTGACGGTGGCAGCCAGAGTGGAGTGAGCGGGGAGGAGCAGCAGTGAAGAAACTCGGCTGCGCTGCGGGGCTTGGCCGAGATGCAGTGAGGGTGGCCGGACCGCGGCTGAGCTGAAGGTGGAGCGGGTCGAAGGAGAAGAGCAAGAAGCCGGCGGAGGAGGGTGGACCGGTGGCCAGGCCGGAGGGGGTTCGCGAACAGTGGGGGTAGTGGAGATGGTTCCCCCCCTCCTTAAAAATTTAAAATATAAGAAGAAGAAGAAGAAGAAGAAGAAGAAAAGAAGAAAAAAGAAGAAGAAGGGAAGAAGAAATGGAGAAAATAGAAAGCCTACGGTTTGAGGCTTGTGAGGAGGTGGGGGAGTTCCTAGGTTTTTGGGATTAGGGTTTTCTTGGGAAGAGGGGATGATGTGACTTTATATAGGGTAGTGTGTGTGGGAATGAAGGGTTATGATGAGCCCCATTTAATGGATGGCCTAGATTTAACATGGAGAAGTTCTTCATGGGGGAATGAGGATGTGGGGGTGATTAGTCAAAATTTGGGATTCTCCATTGGGTTGAACCAATGGGGTGTTGACACCTAATGCAAATTTACAAATTAACCCCTTAAATTTGGGTATTTGCACAGACGTATAAAATAATAAAAATTTGGTGGTCGATTCGGTGTTTGGCGTTTTGTAGGGTGAGGGGGTGTTGTGTGCGTTGTCTGGGCATAATTAGTGGGGCATTGAAATTAAATCGGGATTTACGGAATCGGTCAAAATGGTATCCTCAATTTAATTAGGAATAAAATGTAAGCTGTGTTCTAAAATTAATTAGGAGTACATGGGGACAAAATCAGGTCGGGTCATCAATATCATTAGTGAAGAAGACTCAGAACAGAATATTAACCTAATTTGGGTCGCACGAAAAATGGGTCAGGATTGCAACTAATTTCGATTGGAACGCACATCGATACAAAGTTGAAATTTATTTAGAATTTAAATAAATGTCCGCGACGAATATTGTGCGGCTAAAATGAAGCTCAAAAGATCATAATTATGAGTTACAAAAATATTAAAATGGAAGGCAGGCACGTCTAGGGCAAGGTTGTGAAATTTGTTGGAAGGCAAAAGCTAGGGTAGCGCTCCAAATATCGAAGCAAGGGCAGGGCGCAACAATTAAATAAATTACGGTAATTAATTACGACCTCCAATAAATTAATTCTAATTAAAATAATTAACCACATAATCCCATAATTCGGACAGGTGTTCATCTACGGGGCTTCTAGGTCAAGTCTACCAGCTCAACATAAATGAACATTGTATAATATATTTAAATACACACCTCATGCAATTATTTAATTTAAATACAATATCGAGAAATCATTTAATATAAATACCATAATATTAATAATATCTAAAAAGTCGAAAATACTCCTATTTTTGGAATGTGGTAGTGACAAGTCTACCCTCCTTAAAAGAATTTCGTCCTCGAAATTTAAAATCCTCATAGTAGTGTTTATTCATTATATTATTTTCCCTCAAAGTTTAAATTCATCAACCACGAAATCATGTAATAATCCACAATATCTTTTCATAATTTTTTTTTAAATTCTGTAATTATCGTATTCCTGAAAATCCTCGAATTAAAATCAAAGTCCATTTTTATCACAATTTCCTCCGAATTTTTTTTTAAGTTAATAATTCAATTCTCGGAATTTAATATCCACTCCTCTAATTTGATTTTAATCCACGCATATATATAAAAATTGAAATCTCGTCCCAAAAAGTTTGAATTCAACACTAATCCATCAATGATCTTTTTCCTCGGTTTCCTTTTTCCTCAAAGTACTCAACAATGCGATACTTATGGATTCTCCAAATGCAACATCCAAATATAAGATTTTAAAATTTATAACTTGCAATCAAATAATTGTAATGATAATCTCCTTAATTTCCTCAAGTTCTTAAGGATAAACTTCAATCATATCATAACCTTCCTAAAATTAATAAATCATCGATTCTGCCATGTTAAATTCTTAACCCTTTATTTAAATCAATATTTATCCCCGAATTTTAATCATCTTATTTCTCTTGTCAAGTCATAACCTCTTCATAAATCTTCGCTATGGTCAAACCCCAATAATCATGGTCTGAAAAAATTCTACCTACAGTCATACAACCTGTAATCTAAGAAAAATGTGTACAGTCATGGTGTCTTTTGTCATGGTATTGCAGTCTCTGTATCAGGGTGTACTACTAACTACATTATAAAAAAAATCATGCATACAAGCTACGGTACTAAGGTATCAGTCAATCAATCAAATAGAAGGGAATAGAAGGAAAGAAAGAACAGAACCTGCTAACACATTACCTGCAGTATCGGTCTCCTCGACCATCATTTCAAATGCTCCGCCCTGCTGGGGTGGCTCCCTCCGCGGGTGCTGAGCAATATACGGTTCCACAGGTGGCCTAACTGGATCTCTATAATTTGGAGCGGCGCGCTGAGCTAGAGGGCAATCCCTTACTCGGTGTCCTGTATCACCACAGCGCAAACAAAGTCCTAGCCTCAATCTACAGCTCTCCCAAAGGTGACCTGGCTTCTTACAGAAATGACAAGTCTGCTGTGTCTCTCTCGGAGGCTGCCGTCGATCTTGCTGAATACGAACTGGTGCCTGGTACTGCTGTTGATACTGAAACGTCATCGGCTGTTGCTGAATGTGGGGACGCTTGGCTGGTCCCGCGCTACCATCCGTATCTCCAAAAATATTGTGACTCCTCTTAGGCCTGAGATCCAGATCATCTTCTGCAATCTGGGCATCCATCAAGATACCCTCAAAGGTAGCGGTACAACGACCAGAAGTACGCGACCTAATCTCTCTCGTCAGCCCCTTTCTAAATTTCTGGGCTCGATCTCCTGGGTCCCGAATCATTGACGATGCAAAACGGCTCAATCTACAAAATTCTGTAGCGTACTCGTCGACCGACATGTTTCCTTGAACCAAGTCATGAAACTGACTTTCCAAGGTTCCCAATGCCACGTCGGGAAAGAACTTCTCCTTGAAGAGCTCCTTGAAGGTCTCCCAAGTAAGTCCTTGTGCAGTAAGTCTCGGCTCCGTACGATACCACGTGAGTGCGATATCGAACATCTGACTGCCAGCCGCCTCTATCCGTAAGCTCTCTGGAATCTGGGCGAATCGCAGGCTCCTCTCTATGTCCTCTAGCCAGTCGTCAACGTAGAGTATCCCTTCGGTGCCTTTGAAATCTCGAGGCATCATCCTCTTGAAGTCCACTATAGTGCCTGATCTCTGCTGCTGCTGGCCAGGAAACTGCTGGTATTGTGCTACTCTCTCCAAAGCTTGGAGAGTCACTTGATGAGCATTCTCCATGCTCTCTCTCATCAGCTCAATTTGTGCCTGGTGCGCTTCTGCTTGCACCCTCTGAGCCTCAGCTTGAACTCGCTGAGCGTCTGCCGTCACTCTCTGGGCATCTACCATGCCCTGGATCAAGGTAAACATCTGTGCCCCGTCAATGGGCAAACCTCCGGAAATCGGAGTCGGTGGAGGAGGAAGATTGTCCGTCACAACTGCGGCAATCCTCTAGACAAGTGGGGGAGGAGGATCCCCGAAAAGTGCAGATACTCCCACATGCATCGGAGATGTAGGAGGAACTACGGCTGTCTGTCCCTCAGGTGGAGAGGTGGCAGACCCCTCTAAGGCTGATGCTCCCACTCTCATAGATCGTGTCTTCGGCGATATCCTGGAGACAGATCCAAAAGAATTAATTAAGGCAATAAATGCGATATCATCAAGAAAGGACAGTAAAGTTCTAAAGAAAGCAACATTCAAGATAGATAGATTGGAATAATATTCCTAGTTGTGATTGCACAGGTTAATGATGCACCCAAGGTTTGATACCTCTATCCCTTTAGGTACCACAGTTCTACTACAAACACACTCACTGCTAACTTTCTTACCTACTGCAATCGCTGATACTAGTTATTCTTATCACTCAAGTGCATATCAAATGCAACACATTATACTAGATACTGCTCTCTCTAATACAACCCTAGGTGGACACCCAGGTCAGTTTGCAGTACAATCTCAATCATGCTCAAGCCAACAGATCCTTACACATGCACCTCATCTACTTATATACTAATATATATCTTCTTCACTATAAGATTTTATCCTCCAATAAAGTCCTCAAAACTAACTCCTCGAACAATTTAAAGTAAAATGCATATACCTTCCTCAAAGTCAGATGTTCAAAAGCTGAAACAAAATTTTATCACTTCTAAAATCCTTACAGCCTTGTCTAGATTCATTGAATTGAATCTGAATCCTCAAAAATTTTAATAACATAATATCTCAATTCCTCAAAAATTCTTAAATATTGAAATTTATTTTTAATCCTCAAATTATAATTTAAATCCACCTCTTGTAGTCCAATAGCTCTAATGTTATCTTTCTCACTGTCCTCATCGACATGTGTCATCAGATAATACCATAAATTAGTCCGTAAATTTATCTTGATACGAAATCAAACTCTACAATGAAACAAAGATCCTAATTTAATAACTGATCAACAATAATCAAATGTAATATCAACAAGTGAGAATGGACGGAATAAGGGAAATGATTTAAATTGGAATTTATAATGAGGTTCTCAGGGGTCATCCCAGGAATCTCTCAAGGAATTATGATTGAGTATCCGCTCTCATCCTAGTATTCTATGTCATATATCCTATCGCAGGCACGCAGTAGTACAACAGAGATGTCACACTACCACGACATCGCACAACTCGTAAAGTCTGACCTGTATGGACCACCACTAAAAATGTTTCACGACCCGCACCCGGAAATTGGGCACGAGTACGTGGGTACGTCCATCCTACGCCGCAGCATCGGCGGTAGAACGCTGTCTAGGTCAAGCACTATCTAAACAATCTCGCACGAGTATCCAACTCAATAAGGAGACACGAATAACACAATATAAATGGATCAACATACTCAATCACAACTACAGTACGATAAGAATTTGAAGAAATAAAGTAAACTACAACACAAGTCTAAGGTAAATAATTTAATTCAACAATATCCAAGTCTCAACAAAGCATGCCGGAGACAAATCCGGTACCAATATACTACTGAAAGAACTAACTAGATAACTAGTGATTCCGGCTAGACCTCCCGCAATCACAACTGAACTACCAAGTCCAAGTCTGCAGCTACTCTCCAAGTGGTCCATAAAATGATGGACAACGGTCCTCTAAGGCATAGTCTGGAAAAATGTTTCCAGTCAGGAAGGAGCAAAGTACATTTCTAATAGTAGTTCTATATCAATGATATAAGCTATGTAGCAGTATATAGATAGAAATATACAAGATGCATGTGTATGTACGAGAAATATACAATAAAAAAAAATACTGGAAAATACTGTAAGTAAATGCGGGAAGGAACAATATGTCAATGAACAAGAATACTATGACTAAGTGTGTGAGTACTAGCTTTAACATGTGATCGGCTTGGGAACTTATACAGGTATAAGGGCCTGACTAGTCATACGTGCGGTGTATGACCAACACTAACATATAAGCAAGACTTGTACATGAAGGGTATGATCACATATCTACACTAAAATACTCTCCACCCCCGACTGGTATAGTAGATCCAACCATGGTACGCTATGGCACGGGATTCCCTAGGAAGGTAGCAAATCTCCCCGGAAATCAGTGTCTGTACATGCACAAGATAACAAGGGAACAAGACTAGTACAAGCTACACCATGAAAAAGGAATAATATCTCATGACAAGATCCGGATATACCAATCCGTGTAACCATCGTGTCAAGAGCATGGATATTTACACTAGATACAATGAACATAGGGGATATCATAAACAAGAAGCAAATCAGAGAATGTACTCGCCTTGGGTCCTTAGCTGGTAAAACCAATATCCTGTCCCAGAGTATCGTCTGGAAGATCCAACAATCCTATAGACATATAATAAATGTAATATTTGTATCAGATGCTACACTAACACAATCATAAAAATCGAACTCAGGGTCGTGCCAGGTATGGCACTAGTCAATCTAGGGTCAAGTGCGTCAAGTTGCACAGGCGTCGCGTTTGTGATTGCTGGGCAAGACAAACGATCAAAATGGTACGGGGCTCGCCAGTACGTCTGTCATGACCCAGTCCCAAAATACGTAGGACTAGGATACGTAACCATGCCAGCCTCCCGTATATATGGCAACTCCAATATATGGAAACCATATATACGTGCGTACGCTGTATAATGAACAATAATTCATAAGTGGTAAAACTTATCACAAGTCACAGGGTAATATCTAAATCTCATCCACAGAAATCAAATATGAATAAATAAATGACCAGGTAACTAGATCTCAATAATAAGTATCTAAAGAATGACAATCGGATAGAAACAAATCTATTGCCGAAATAGAATATAAAAAGGAACCGAATACACACCATATAAGAACAATATCTGACAATCACGAGGCTCGAAGAGAAGGCCTCCTCGGAATATAAGTAGCATGTCCGGATCTGCGCTCCCGCGAATACTCATGAACATCTATACCTGGCAAGGGACCAGGTCCTCAGAGGGACATAACAAGATATAGAAAAATAATATGCCATGTATGTAAATACTGAATAAATAAAAGGGGGTGTGCTAACCATCTAAGTGAATGCAATTGAATACCTGGTAGTATGCATGGGAATGTGTAGGCTAGACATATGCTGACATAATTCACCAATCGTCGTGACTGGCTAGTATATGTGTCATATGCCCCCAGACTCATGGACACTCTGCAATCGTCCATCTCCGAGGAGCATGGAACGAAGGATATAACATCAAGGAGGGGGTGTCCCAAACGTCTACTAGTATCTTCCCCGCCCAATATATATGTACAAGTCGTGAAAACGACGTGGATATCTCCTACTATGATGCAAGTCTCAATAAAATAAACAACTAAGCTCATACCGTTACACGTGTTGCTCATACTGATGGCCAGTCGCGCATGAGACACGCGTCCCTACATGGACTCACTCTGTGACGTGTAATGATATGTGTCAAGGTCTGGGAAGTCATACCAATAACTCCACAACTTTAGGTGGGTCTACTAGACACTAGGTCAGATACAAATCCTAACGTCAACGCCTTCGTTGACTGCACCCGAGTCTGCTCAGACGCGCACATTTATATAATAAATAAACATGTAACTAACAATAACTGAATTTAAACAGTACAACAAGGCAAGGTATACTTGCCTGGCAAGAGAGCTACAAATATAACGTCCAAATGTCAAATACCAAAAGTCAGAAACTATGGCCTCAGAATAAATGTCTCTGGATGCTGAAATAAACATCACTAACAGTCTCAGAAAATATCAAATAGCTAGAAATGCCTGTCCTTAAGTCCAATTTGGACACAGGGGCAAAAATGATAGTTTCTGGTCAAAGCGGGGTCCACATGTGGACCACTTTGCACCGAAAAATGTGTCAGGGTCAAAGGTCTCCAAATTTACCAAACTTAGTGTCGACAAGTCCAGAACGTCGATATGAACCCAACGGAATGTCCAGAACTGGATTCCGATGTGCCGATCACAAAATTGCCCGTCAAGTGGAGCCTGTGGGGCCCACGATACGGGATTTTTTCAACGTTCTCATAATTGAACCAAACTTGGATCACAGGACCAGCGTATTTCTACGAGTCCGATGGCGCAAGTTTCGTCTCGATCCGACGTGTATACACAAATTTGCAGCGTGTTCCAGAACAGACGGTACGGAACGTTGTCGGCGGATACGCGTTGATTTCGGTGTGCACGCACATCCAAATCAACTTCTGTGAAATCCCGCAAGTCCATATCAACGGCGCGCACGTTTCGATAAAGACTGCGTGCGACCAAGTCGTCCCGTTTGGCGGGGCGTACTCAGTTCCGGGGTAAAATAGGATATTATTTTTTCTGTTTTTGGATCGCGTGCCACGATCGCCACAGGACGCGATGTACCGAGCGGGTTGCACGGACATCGAGAGGGTTACATAACCTACGTGTCACAACTGACGAAATTAAAAATAGAACAACGAGGAGATAGAACGGGTTACCTGAACAGGGCTCCGTAGAAGCTGAATTTCCCGTGTCCGGTCACTGTGCTGTGTCCTGGTTGCTGTGTCCGGGGTTCAGACGTGTCCGGGATGTGTCCAGTACTGTCGCATCCTGGTTTCTGCCGGGCAGCTGCATAGAGGGTGGAGGAAGGAGATCTGGTCGATGGCAACGGCTCTCCGGCGAAGGGTCGGCGGGAAGAAGAAGAAGAAGATGGGTGATCTCTGGCCATGGGGGATGATGAAGTCGGACGGGGAGGAGTAGGCCGGCGTGGGAGTCGGCCGGAGTCTGCACAGCGGGGTCAGAGCTGGACAGCGGCCGGAGTCTGAAGTCGGAACGGGAGCTGCTGTGATGGCAGCAGGCGGGGACTGGATCGTGGAGTCTCCGGTGAGGGGGAGAACTCGACGGTCAGGGGGGTTCGTGGCCGTCGGGGAACTGAGGGCTCGGGATCCGGGGAAAGGATGGCGGAGGCGTTCAAAGGTCGGGGGCGTGTTGCTGGGTGGAGAAGAGGGATGCTCGGCGCTGCGGGGTCGTCGCTGATCGGGGCGACGCTGAGGCATAGAGGTGGAGGGGAGAAGGTCGAGGTCGAGGCCGGCGGTGGAGGCGGGCTGTGATGGGGGTGGCGGTGGAGATGGGGGCCAGAGGAGAAGGGGCTGAGGAGAGGGGCGGTCGGGCCAGCAGGGGGGCTCGCCGCGGGGGGGAGAAGCTCGCCACGGGGGGGAAAAGCTCGCCGCGGGGGGCGGGGGAGTCGGCGGAGCGGGGGGGATCGCTGCGGGCTGGGTAGAGTTAGGAATTTAGGTTTTTAGTTTTTATTTATTATTTTATTTTCTTTTATAGAAAATTATATAGATATTTTAAGTAAAATATCTAAAGATATTTTCGGGATATTTTCGGGTGGTCCCGCCTCCAAATGGACGGTGCAGGTTCACCGGCCAATGAGGGGGTGACACCTCACAGGAAAATTATGCAGAAAAGTCCTTGTAATTTCATAAATTGCGTAAGGTCCTAATTTGGGAATTTGTGCAATTTACAAAATTGTCTGGGAAAATCACATGATTCCTAAAAATACTAAAATTCACAGAATTGAAGAAAAAAGATGTATGAGGGTCTTGAGGGGGTGGGGGTGAGTCTGGGCAGGGGCTGGGCCTAGTTTTCTTGGATGATACGGGTCATCGTATTTATTAATTAATAAATACTGCGCACGGTGTTCACTAATTATTTAGAGGTAGGTAGGGCCATAATTTTAATACGGTGCCAATACACTATATGTAGTATACTCAGTGTAGAATATTATCGTATTTTTGTTTGGGTAAAACAGGTGCATGTTGGGCCTCTAATGTCTGTTGGAACAGGGATGGGTACAGGTCTGGAGATTTAAATACGTACGTTGGTAATGATATTTGTACGTCTAAAACGAGGCACAAAACAGAGTATCTGGGAGTTGCACATGGTTCAAAAAAATAGACTAGCATGTCTAGGAGAGGTATGGGAACTTCGTTCGGGGATAATGGTCAAGGTAAAGCTCAAAATAATTCGGTGATGGACAGGTGCATAAGTCAATAGGATATGTAAGCAAAATAAATTAAAATATTGCCATAAATTCTAAATTGTTAAAAATAATCCTAAAATGCTGGAATCTGGTCGAGGGGGTTTACAACGTCAGTGTACATGTGGCAGTCAACTAACAATTACAGGGTTACAGGTCAAGTAAAGACGGGATATCCGTATTTACACTCGGGTCATCTAGTACATTCACCAATTAAACATATTTAATAATTAAATATAATACATATATATATGGTTATTCCAAAGTATATACAAAATAGGTATAACTGTATGTACATAAATGAAATATATATTATTTATGTTTATATGAAAAAAATATACATAACTTCCATTATTTAAGAATATATGTATTTATACATATATATATACACTAATATACATACATGTACCAAAATACATATTAACTTGTACTATATATACATATATATCAAAATAATTATATATATACTACGTACATATATACATCAAAATACATATTCATAAATACCAAGACAATTACATATATATATATATATATATATATATATATATATATATATATAATTACACCAAATTAGTACTTATACTATATACAGGTAAATATACCAAATTACATTTATATATGTATATACCAATTATCATATATATATGTACATACATATACCAATTAACATATATATATGTACATACATATACCAATACGAAAATATATATATACATATATATATTTATACCGAAATACGTTTATATATATATATATATAGATATACCAATACATATTTATACTAAAATACATTTTAATACTCGTATACACACATACACAAATACACATATACGTATACGTATTTATATACACACACATATATATATATATATATGTGTGTGTGTGTGTGTGTGTGTGTGTGTGTGTGTGTGTGTAAAGGAGGGAAGAGGAAGAAGTCTCACAGGGGGTAGTCGCCGGGGTGGCTGCCGGGCTGCAGCAGGAGGCCGCCGGACTGGCTTCAAGTGGTGGTGGTGGTTATATGATGATGATGGTGGTGGTGATAGGTGAAGATGGTGGTGGTGATAGGTGAAGATGGTGGTGGTGTATGGTGATGGTGGTGTAGGTCCGGGTG
Organism: Iris macrosiphon; assembly: GCA_036927795.1. Classification (NCBI taxonomy): domain Eukaryota; kingdom Viridiplantae; phylum Streptophyta; class Magnoliopsida; order Asparagales; family Iridaceae; genus Iris; species Iris macrosiphon. Next base: position 129,773,152 of record JAYESA010000002.1, read on the forward strand.
GCTGGCCGGGAGCGAGGAGCTAGGAGGAGGAGGTCGGGGAGAAGCTGGCCTTGGTGAAGCGGCCGGAGAGAATGGATGGGGAGTGGCCGAGCAGCCGGCCGGCGGGTCGGGGCCTGGACGCTGCAGGGAAGAGGGGAGCGGCTGATGTTCTGACGGTGGCAGCCGGAGTGGAGTGAGCGGGAAGGAGCAGCAGTGAAGAAACTCGGCTGCGTTGTGGGGCTTGGCCGAGATGCAGGGAGGGTGGCAGGACCGCGGCTGAGCTGAAGGTGGAGCGGGTCGAAGGAGAAGAGCAAAAAGCCGGCGGAGGAGGGTGGACCGGTGGCCGGGCCGGTGGGGGTTCTCGAACAGTGGGGGCGGTGGAGATGGTTCCCCCCCTTAAAAATTTAAAATACAAGGAGAAGGGAAGAAAGGAAGAAGAAGAAGAAGAAGAAGAAGGGAAGAAGAAATGGAGAAAATAGAAAGCCTACGGTTGGAGGCTTGTGAGGAGGTGGGGGAGTTCCTAGGTTTTTGGGATTAGGGTTTTCTTGGGAAGAGGGGATGATATGACTTTATATAGGGTAGTGTGTGTGGGAATGAAGGGTTATGATGAGCCCCATTTAATGGATGGCCTAGATTTAACATGGAGAAGTTCTTCATGGGGGGAATGAGGATGTGGTATAATTAGTCAAAATTTGGGGTTCTCCATTGGGTTGAACCAATGGGGTGTTGACACCTAATACAAATTTGCAAATTAGCCCCCTTAAATTTGGGTATTTGCACAGACGCATAAAATGATAAAAATTTGGTGGGCAATTCGGTGTTTGGCATTTTGTAGGGTGAGGGGGTGTTGTGTGTGTTGTATGGGCATAATTAGTGGGGCATTGAAATTAAATCGGGATTTACGGAATCGGTTAAAATGGTATCCTTAATTTAATTAGGAATAAAATGTAAGTTGTGTTCTAAAATTAATTAAGAGTACATGGGGCCAAAATCAGGTCGGGTCATCCATACCATTAGTGAAGAAGACTCAGAACAGAATATTACCCTAATTTGGGTCGCACGAAAAATGGGTCAGTATTGCCTCCAATTTCGATTGGAACGCACATCGATACAAAGTTAGAATTTATTTAGAATTTAAATAAACGTCCGCGACGAATATTGTGCGGCTAAAATGAAGCTCAAGAGATCATAATTATGAGTTGCAAAAATATCAGAATGGAAGGCAGGCACGTCTAGGGCAAGGTTGTGAAATTTGTTGGAAGGCAAAAGCTAGGATAGCGCTCCAAATATCGAAGCAAGGGCAGGGCGCAACAATTAAATAAATTACGGTAATTAATTACGACCTCCAATAAATTAATTCTAATTAAAATAATTAACCACATAATCCCATAATTCGGACAGGTGTTCATCTACGGGGCTTCTAGGTCAAGTCTACCAGCTCAACATAAATGAACATTGTATAATATATTTAAATACACACCTCATGCAATTATTTAATTTAAATACAATATCGAGAAATTATTTAATATAAATACCATAATATTAATAATATCTAAAAAGTCAAAAATACCCCTATTTTTGGAATATGGTAGTGACAGGTGGTCACCATCCTCAGGAAGATGAGGGAGATCCTCTGACGCAGCTACTGGATCTGGCCAAGCAAAACTAGTGGGGTCAAACCCCAAAATAGCAAGTACCACAAATGAAGCCAATCTAGTAACTTAAACCAGCAATACAACAATACAAAAATACTGAAGGTAAAGATTAAAAGTAAATAAATGACAAGTATTGAAAGTAAAGAGGTGATCTCATGTAAGGCCAAGACTAAACATCATTAATCAATCACAGCAAATCATATAAGTATGGCTTGATACTTTAACTAACTAGGATTATCACAATCTTTAATTACTAACATTTATAATGCAACCCAATGCTAGAGTTCCTTCTTATCGCATGCCCCTGCAGTCTGTCCGGGATAGCCACCGGCGCACGTTGAAGCCATGTAAATCCACTCGATAAAGCCATGTACTCACTTCTTTGCTGTGGGTAACCGGGACTACATGCAATCTAGGAAAATCCCTAGCCATGAACTATGTGAGTCTCTAGTTGTTTAATCCTTAGCATTTTCTTGTATGAATCCAGGTATGATATTCCTTAGAATGTATCTTAGACATGATGTAGACAAATCAAGTTCTAGCAGTAATATAGTCCAGTTTCAATATACATTGCACAAACGGACTCATGTAAGCCACGACAACAACCAAGCCACGTGAAACCAAGTAAAGCCAGGTTAATCCAAGTGAAGCCATGTCAATCCAGGTGAAGCCAAGTGAAACCAAGTGAAGCCAAATAAAACCAAGCCAAGCTAAGTCCGATAAAGCTGTGAGCACCCTGATTTTTATATAGGGTTAGTTCGATAATTAATAAAAAAAATTATTTTAATATTTATTCGATAATTTAATCGAACTTTGAAAACCAACCCCCATGGTTTTAAGATATTGAGTGCAACACTAGCCTTTCCCTTTAAACCAACCTAGCATGCTCGACTTAGACGAGTCAAATTAGGCTCCTGCCATGACTGTCCCTCACAAATTCGCAATCATATGCCTTGTTTTGGTCGCACAACTTTTGCGACACAATTACGAAAAAATGATGATTATTTAACCATTTAGTCATGGCGTACGATTTTAACACGCCACACCAACCCATTAAACTCAACTAAATTCATGTTATGAGCCTAATTGCTCCTATTAAGCACATAACCCTCGAGTTGCGTTATTTGAACCCCCTGCACGCTCCCAATTTAATATTATATAGAAAATATAATTTATGGATTTATTTAATAAATTTAATATCCATTAATATTTAGTAAATATATTGTTTAATTAATATAAATTGGTTGTAGATTATTTATTGGAGGAAATATAAATTTCCTAAAAAAATTTCAAGGACCTAACTATTTTTGGAAATTTTCTGTGTTTAATTATTGAATAAATAAAAGAAATAAAACAAAAGAAAACGAAAATAGAAATTAAACCTAAACCCTAAACCCATTAACCACTACCCAACCCATACCCATTAACCCATTAATACAATCCTAAAACCCACCCGTGCGTACAAGAGAATACCCCCCCTTCTATCATATATATAGATATATATATATGTACATAACAAAACCCAAACCCTAACCTAATCCCATGCCTATACCACCCTAACCATCACCACCCCGACACCCCGGTGCCGGGGGCAGTCGTGCCTCTGGCGCCGTCGCGCTGCCGCACCGCCACACCGTCGCGCCGTAGCTCCAGCCAGAGCACGCCCCGTCCGCCCCCTCCTTGCGCACACACAGCAGCTGCGGCCCCTCCTTCACGCACAGCCTTCGCCCACCTTGCTAGTCCAATTTACGTTTCATCTTCACTGGTATGTTCACAACCTAACCCTCTAGGATTTTTTTCAAGTGGAACAAATTTAGGAATCCCGATTTGATCGAAAATCGATCGGAAGTTGGTCGAAAAACTGTTCGGAAACAGTTCTGAATTTCAGTCCAAGTACCCCTGTTCACGTCCAATTTTCTACCATCTCGTTAATTATTTTCAAATATAATTGAAAGGACTTCTTCATAATATAACCAAGATTTTTACTGTTCTTTTATTTTTTATTAGTTTGCTTTAATGGTAAATTTATTCTGGTTCTAAAATAATAAAAAACTTATTTTTTAAACACCAAAAATCTCGCGATACGGGATGCGTACGGCCAAACGGGGCAACTTTGTCGTATGCGAGTTATATCAAAAGGCGCGTAACATAAATACGGACGTGTGGGCTTTCGCGGAACTTGATTTGGATGTGCGTGCACACCGAAATTAACGTGTATCCGTCAAAAAGTACCGTATCGGCCTTTTTTGACACTCGTCGTAACTTCGTGTGTGATTGTCGTTTCGCAACAAAATTTGCGCCATTGGATTTATAGCGTTACGCTTGTCAATTTTGGTTCAATTCTGAGAAAGTTGACAAAACTCATTTCGTAGGCCCCACGGTTCCACATGACAGGCGATTTTGTGATCGGCTCATCGAAATTCACTTATGGACGTTCCGTTGGGTTCGTATCATCGTTCTGGACTCGTAGAAACTAAGTTTGACGAATTAGGAGAACTTTATCTTTGGCATATTTTACGGTACGAAATGGGGCACATGTGGACCCCGCTTTAACCCAAAACTGTCAATTTTGCCCTTGTGTCCAAATTGGACTTATGGGTAGTCAATCCTAGCTATTTTAAGTATTCTAAGAATATTGGTGATGTTTGTTTCAGCATTCGGAGGGGTACATGCAGATTCTACTTTTCCAGGAGCGGTTGACGGAGTTCAGAATTCACACAAGTGTACCTTGCCAAACCTACAGAGATCATGTTATATTACTTGCTTGTGTTCTTTTATTATATATACTTCTGTGATGTATTCTGTTCAACCTAGGACCGTGAGACATTGCTTAGCGTTCGAACAAGATTCGGGTGTCGATGTCGTACACGGAGTCAAGCAACGTCACTTAGAGAGTTGATTCTGCGATCCTATATTTTTACGTGCTTGCCTTACCAAGTATGACATACCGTAGGACACTTGACACTATTTTATATGACAGAATCTTTCCTGAGATATTCCTGGTGATTCTGTATAGGCTTACAGGATTCGTGACATAAGACTTGTATATTACATGGATATTACTATGACTCGTTGTACTAGCTAGAGGTCATGATCTTGCGTGTTATGGACATGAGATATTGTGGACATGATATATGAGATTATATTGGGTGGGGAGAGACACATAGGCTACAGGATGATTATTTATATATATACTACTGGAGGTGCCTTAGACTCTGGCTCAAATCTTTGGCACATATATTGGAGTCGTGATACTACTTGCTACTATGGGCTCCCCGATACAGAGCCTGTAGTGGTCTCAGCCTGAGTACTAGTGTTGCTCTTATTTGCATTTCACTTAGCTGGTTACATAGTTTGCCCTGAGGATCTATTTATATTTACTTATTGTATTTTATTTGGCTTGAGTGTCTATTGTACCTTGTTATGTCCCCTGAGGACCTGGATCCGGATTATGTGTTACGTCCCAGTCCCAAAATACGTAGAACTAGGAATACGTAAGCAAGCCAGTCGTATGTATATGGCAACTCCAATATATGGATACCATACTACACACGTACGCTGTAATATGAATATTAACTCACATGTGGTATATATATATTATCACAAGTCACAGGACATAACTAGATCTCATCTACAGAATCAAATAACCAATCAACTATATAACTGAATCAAGTATAAAATGTTTGATAAGAATAAGTAGTTGGGTGGAGACAAATCCACTACCAACTAGAATATAAGAGAAACCACATAAGTATATCTAATGAACAATGATACTCAAAGAGAAGACCTCCTCGAAAGAGATAAGTAGCAAGTCCTGATCCGTGCTCCTGCGAATAGTCATGAACATCTACACCTGGAAAGGGACCAGGTCATCAGAGGGACGTAACAAGATACATAGAAGTATGCCAATTTGAATACAGTAAACATGTATAATAGGTAGAAAATATGTAAGTACGCTGTACAAGACAATCTATATGAATGCATAATGAGGACAACTTTTCGACGTATGGGCAGGGGTAGGCTACTATATCTAATCTCACAACTCACACACGTCTAGAACATCATCAGCCGACATACCACGGGGGTAGCGACCATCGTGACATCATCGACCGACATACCACGGGGGTAGCGACCATCAGACATGACTACCATAGTGCATGGTAGTTACTACGGTTTACCAGAGTGGTTATAGCCCATACGCCTATTAATTGTCCTCCACTCTCATGATACTAGGTGTCAAGTGTGTGTCAACATATATAATATATAGTAATAACTGAAAGAAAATACACATGCAATGAATATACAGAAATATAATAATCATGCAAAGTACTGTAAGCAATTTGGCAAGGTATCTTGCCTGGCAAGGGAGCTGCAAAGTATAAACGTCCAGGCCTCAAGCACACAGGAGTAGAAACTACGGCCTCAGAATGAACGTCCCCGGATGCTGAAATAAATATCACCAACGTTCCCAGAATAAGCGAGATAGCTAGAAAACACTACCCTTTTGTCCAATTTGGACAAAGGGGCAAAACAGTAATTTCGGTCAAAGCGGGGTCCACTTGTGGGCCACTTTGCATCGAAAAGCGTGCTAGGGATAAAGGTCTCTAAATGGGATAAATTATAGATCAAACAAACTCTAAATGTCAGTACAAACTCAACGATATGTCCAATTTTAGATTTCGGTGAACCGAACACAAATTCGCCCAAAAAGTCAACCATGGGGCCCGCAAATAGGCGGCTTGGTCAACTGTCTCAGAATCGCGTGAAACTTGGGTTACAGGACCAACGTGATACCACGAGTCCAATGGCATAAGTTTTGTCGCATTCTGACTAGCGTACAATAAATGGTACGGTGTTTTGCAAAAGTCGCGATACGGGGACTTTTTGCAGAGACGGGTTGATTCCGACGCGCACACGCGTCCAAATCAGATTCCGCGAAAGCCCACAAGTCTGGACATACCATACGCGCCTTTTGGTAAAATTGGTATACGACGGGGCATTCCCGTATGGCGGGGCACACTCTGTATCACAAGTTTTTGTTATTTTAAAAATAGGTTTTTTCAGATTTTCAACCTAATTTAATGACGGGTTGATCTTGTAGTGACTTCTGGATATTGTACTTGAATTTATTTTACTTTCCATTTTGATGACAGATTGTTCCCCGGGATATTATTTATATTGCTTTGATTTGATAGATCATTTTATATTATTGTTACTGGACTTGTCTTTTTGTGATTTCGTTACTTATTGTGGATGAGATTAGATATATAGACTGTGACAGGTATTCGTAGACTATTGTATTTGTTTACAGCTTAAGTACACTCTAACGGGTCCATTAAATTGGGTTTTCCCATTGGAGTTGTGCTGATGGCCATTGCCACGTAGCTAGTCCCTTGGTATTTTGGGACTGGGGCGTGACATAGTTTTTGTGGCAGCCCATGCAAGTCTACGAATATATTGCTTTAGTTTCAACTAAGGGACCGAGCAAGCCTACGATTAGGATAAGAATAAATTTATAGGATCCCATCCACATGTTGACACGTTCTTGACCTCTATATCTAACTCGAATAAATTTCTTGACTTGCATCATGCTTGATTCAACTGTTCGACCTACACTGATACCAACAGAAGAAGAGAAGGCAGAGAAATTCTTTGACGGACTGAGCTTTGAACTACAGAGATAGATTGGTGCAGTTGTACCTACTTCTTATACGGACATCCTTGTAGCAGCTCGACGCATGGAGCACATCCACAGGAGGGAGCCTAGCCAGAAGAGACCGTACGCATTAGTACCAGCTCGAGCACCACATGGGGATCCTGCAAAGCGACCCCAGATGAGTCCACCACAGAGAGCATCATCACGAGCCCTATCCCTTCCTACTTGTCACTACTGTGGCAAGGTAGGCCATATTGAGAGAGAGTGCAGACGCAAATTGGGATTATGTTTAGCTTGCGGATCCAGTCAGCATTCAGCCAGGGATTGCCCTGAGCGCCGGGAAGGAACACCAATGGTTCACCGACTAGCTTTACCAGCACCGAAGTCAATCCAGTAGCCATATCGACTAGCTTATCCAACACCAGGAGCATCACAGACGGAAGATGGAGGATTCAGACTACCAGCACCAAGAGGATATCAGCCGAGGTCACCCTTGGCACCACAGGCAGCACTCTTCCAGCAGGCCCGGCAACAGCAGAGGGCACCACCACAAGGACATGGACAGGCTTTTGCGATGACAGTGGAGGAGGTACGGACTCGAGGAGTAGCGAGTATGGGTAAGATATAGTCTTATCATAGGCAGCTATAGTAACGAATATTTCTGGTAATACTTTAGCATGTGCCTGTTAGTTCCATTCCCTAGCCTATACCTAGTATTATGTTAGCATGAACTTGTTAGTCTAGATTAGTAATATGTAAGTGGTACCCAAGTTTTCATAAGCTGTAGTTGATCCTTGCTCTAATTAGACTCCTTTACTCTTGAGTTACTTATCTCTCATTGCCTAGGAGAAGTTTTTATTGCTTCCCTACATGTTATGTTTGAACAATACCCTCACCCTTCCTCTCAATTTTTTCTTGTTCATGGTCCTTTATCCATTGTGTCGTGCTTCAACAAATGTCATGTGACCGTGTCATCTCTTCTGGAGCAAACCTTTCCTGGCCGGTTATGTTTTATTTTTTTTAATTGTGAGGACGCAATTCTTTTAAGGTGGGTAGATTGTGAGCACCCTGATTTTTATATGAGGTTAGTTCGGTAATTAATAATTTTTATTTTTATTTTAATATTTATTCGATAATTTAATTGAACTTTAGAAACCAACCCCCATGGTTTTTAGATCTTGAGTGCAATACTAGCCTTTTCCTTGCAACCGACCTAGCATGCTCGACTTAGACGAGTCAAATTAGGCTCCTGCCATGACGGTCCCTCACAAATTCGCAATCACATGCCTTGTTTTGGTCGCACAACTTTTGTGACACATTTACGAGGAACCGATGACGAATTAACCATTTAGTCGTGGTGTACGATTTTAATATGCCACACCAACCCATTGATCCCAATTAAAATCATGTTATGAGCCTAACTGGTCCTATTACGCACATAACCCTCGAGTTGCGTTATTTGAACCCCCTGCACACTCCCAATTTAATATTATATAGAAAAAATAATTTATGGATTTATTTAATTAATTTAATACCTATTAATATTTAGTAAATACATTGTTTAATTAATATAAATTGGTTGTAGATTATTTATTAGAGGAAATATAAATTTTCTAGAATTTTTTTCTAGGACCTAACTATTTTTGTGAATTTTTTGTGTTTAATTATTGAATAAATAAAAGAAATAAAACAAAATAAAATAAAAATTAAACCTAAACCCTAAACCCATTAACCACTACCCAACCCATACCCATTAACCCATTAATACAATCATAAAACCCACTCGTGTGTACAGGAGAACACCCCCCCCCCTCTTCTCTTATATATATATATATATATATATATATATATATATATATATATATATATATATATATATATATATATATATATATATATATATATATATATATATACATATATGTACATAACAAAACCAAACCCGAACCTAATCCCACGCCTACACCACCATAACCATCACCACCCCGACACCCCGGTGCCGCCCGCAGCACCGCCGCACCGTCCTCGCGCACACACAATAGCTGCAGCCCCTCCTTCGCGTGCAGCCTCCGCCCACCTCGTTAGTCCGATTTGCGTTCCGTCTTCGCTGGTATGTTCACAACCTAACCCTCTCGGATTTCCTTCAACTGGAACGGATTTAGGCACCCCGGTTTGATCAAAAAAATGACCGAAAGTTGGCCAAAAAACTGTTCGAAAACAGTTCAGAATTTCAGTCCAAGTACCCCTGTTTACGTCCAATTTTCTACCATCTCGTTAATTATTTTCAAAATATAATTGAAAGAACTTTTTCATAATATAACCAAGATTTTTACTATTTTTTATTTTTATTAGTTTGCTTTAATGGTAAAATTATTCTGGTTCCAAAACGAACAAAAACTTGTTTTCAAACACCCAAAATCTCGCGATACAGGGTACGTCACGCCAAACGGAGCAACTTTGCCGTGTGAGAGTTGCATCAAAAGGCGCGTAATGTAAACGCAGACGTATGGGATTTCGCGAAACTTGATATGGATGTGCGTGCACACCGGAATCAATGTGTATTCGTCGAAAAGTACCATATCGACCTTTTATGACACTCATCGTAACTTCGTGTGTGCTTGTCGTTTCACAATGAAACTTGTTCCATCGTATTCGTAGCGTTACACTAATCCTGTAACCCAATTTTGGTTCGATTCTGAGAACGTTGACAAAACGTCGTTTCGTGGGCCCTATGGTTCCACATGATAAGCGATTTTGTGATCGGCTCATCAGAATCTACTTCTGGATATTTTGTTGGGTTTGTATCGTCATTCTAGACTCATAGAAACTAAGTTTGACAAATTTGGAGAACTTTATCTTTGGCACGTTTTACGGTGCGAAGTGGACCACATGTGGACCCCGCTTTAACCCAAAACTGTCAATTTTGCTCCTGTGTCCAAATTGGACTTATGAGTACTCAATCCTAGCTATTTTAAGTATTCTAAGAATATTGGTGATGTTTGTTTCAATATCCGGAGGGGTACGTGCAGATTCTACTTTCCTAGGAGCAGTTGACGGAGTTCAAAATCCAGGCAAGTGTACCTTGCCAAACCTGCAGAGATCCTGTTATATTACTTGCTTGTGTTCTTTTATTATATATACTTCTGTGATGTATTCTGTTCAACCTAGGACTGTGAGACGTTGCTTAGCGTCCGAACAAGATTCGGGTGTCGACGTCGTACGCGGAGTCGTTCAACATCACTTAGAGAGTTGATTCCGGGATCCTATATTTTTACATGCTTGCTTTACCAAATACGACATACCATAGGACACTTGACACTATTTTATGTGACAGAATCTTTCCTGAGATATTTATGATAATTCTGTATAGGCTTATAGGATTGGTGACATAAGACTTGCATATTACATGGATATTACTATGACTCGTTGTACTAGCTAGAGGTCATGATCTTGTGTGTTATGGACATGAGACGTCATAAACATGAGATATGAGATTACATTGGGTGGGGAGAGACACACAGGCTATAGGCTGATTATTTATATATATACTACTAGAGGTGCCTTAGACTCTGACTCTGATCTTTGGCACATATACTGGAGTCGTGATACTACTTGCTGCTATGGGCTACCCGACACAAAGCCTGTAGTAGTCTCATCCTGAGTACTAGTGATGCTCTCATTTGCATTTTACTTAGCTGGTTACATAGTTTGTCCTGAGGATCTGTTTATATTTACTTGCTATATTTCATTTGGCTTGAGTATTTATTGTACCTTGCTATGTCCCCTGAGGACCTGGATCCGGATTATGTACCCAGGTGTAGATGAGGAGAGCTATCCCGAGGTTTACGGGACATGTGCTACTATTGGAGATGTACAGGTTGTAGAGGACGAGGTTGTTCCGGAGACTTCGCTTGAGCACACAGTATTCTTACCATTCATTATTTATGCTTAGTGTTCTTGGATATTTGATCATGTAGTGACTTCTGGATATTGTAGTTGGATTTATTTTTCTTTTCATTTTGATGACGGGTTGTTCCCCGTGATATTATTTATATTGCTTTGATTGGACATATCATTTTATATTATTGTGACTGGACTTGTCTTTTTGTGATTTTATTACTTATTATGGATGAGATTAGATATATAGACTATGATAGGTATTCATAGACCATTGTATTTGTTTACAGCTTAAGTGCACTCTAACGGGTCCATTAAATTGGGTTTGCCCATTATAGTTGTGCTGCTGGACATTGCCACGTGGCTAGTCCCTTGGTATTTTGGGACTGGGGCTTGACAAAAGCCATGTGAAGTAATGCCAAATCAAGTCCAGTCAATCAGGTCACGTGTAGCCAAGCAAAGCCGGGTGGAACCAAGTAAAGCCAAGTCAAGTCCAGTCATCTAAAGCCATGTAAGTTCATGTCTTGACAGGTCAAGTCAATCATGTGTTCAAACAAAAGCTAGAAGAAACAAACAAAAACTCAAAAAAACAAGAATTCCTAGAGAAAGAACATGATCGATATACCGTCGGCACAGTCCGGTACACCGACGGTATACCGGTCAAGAGATAGCAAAAACACAGCAAGTTCTAGATTCCAACAAATTGGTATACCGTTGGGATAATGAAGTATACCGTCAATACAATCCAGTGTACCGTCGGTATGTCGGCCAAGACAATTACCTAAAAATGTTGACAAGATCGGTATACCATCGGTATACTATAAACCTTATCGGCATACTGTAGTATACCGTCGGTATGCCAATTTCTGACAAAAAATAGGCCAAAGTCATAATCTGATTTCTTGGACGCATATCAAACCCCAAAATTACCAAAGCCAAGTCTAGCAAGAAGTCAAGCCTAGGGTAAGTCCCATATTACAATATGGACTAAAAACTCACGGTCACAACTCCAGTGGCGTCTCTGTTACCGAGTTACCAAAAAGGGACGAAACATGATTCTACCAGAATTTAAAATTAAGACGGTCAAAAGACTAGAAATTATGAGAAGAACAATAATAGTAAAGCAAGTATAAGCTACAAAGCAACAACCAAAGCTTCAGAAAAGAAAATGACAAAAAGTAAAAGAAGTTCACGAAATCGGCAATGTGTACTTGCTTAAAGCGAGCTCCCAGCCTGTCTTCTAGTCCACCTCCTCGAAGGGGTTCAGAAACCACACTCCATGTCTCAAGACCAAGCTCCAAGATCTAGAGAGAAAGGGGGAAGAGAAGAGAGAGAGAAAAGAGAAAGAAAAGAAGTACTATATATAGGAATCCCAAAAAGTGAAACAAATATCTTCAGGATCGGTATTCCATCAGTATACTGGAGTATACCGTCGGTATACCGGTCAGGTAGTAAAGTTTTAATTTTTGAAAATTTTGAGCTGTCTCGAGAACCAAATAAAACCAATAAATAGCATAGAAATAAGTATCTGCATATAATACGAATATTGTGATACGAGTCTCACAATAATTACACTTTATTCGTTTACAGCAGAGCATTACCACGTGGATCCATGCACATCCGTTTGTTTAGCAATGGCACATAGGAGTCGACACATAAAGTTCAAAAGCTACTCTTCTCGTCTATTCGCAGCTGACAATGGACATGTGTAGAATTTGAGAAGATTATGCGCATTTAATGTATATTAAAGCGCATACGTATTAGATTTTAAAACGACATCCGCCTAATTAAATGTGGATTTTTAATGGACGTCGCGTGTCAAGCTGAGCATGACATGTGCATACGTTAAGATCTGTAATATGGCAAGAATTAATACAAGATTCTATGAGCATGCACATGGAAGACAAAAATAATATATTTCTGTATCTTATGCGCACATAGCCGTTACAGTATGAATGACTATAAATAGCTGAGACATGTGCTTCCCAAACCATCATCGAAAGCATTGTTGAGCCTACTTGTTGCTGAATTGTGTTCGTATGCCAGAATTAGCAAGTTTCTCCAATCTTTATATCAGATCATCAAAGGAGTAAAGAAGTCGACCGCAGACTTAATCTCCATCGCTCCCACTCCCCAGATTATTTCTTATACTTAGAATTCGAGTGTTATGATTCTTTTGTACTAAACAAAGTTTTTATAAAAATAAATTTTATTTTTGTAATGGAAACAATAACTGGTTTGGGGACATTATGCCATGCCATCCTAACTTGTAGTTTCATCAGGTTATATTTATAGGCTTAGAGACGTTATCCCGATACCTCGTTCTTTTCTAAGTCGCTGTCACCCTCACTTTTTCAGTTAGGGGTAGTTTGGTAATTTTGTATGAGTATTTATTTTTAGAAATATAATATTG
>JAYESA010000002.1:129789251-130084251 GCA_036927795.1 Iris macrosiphon
GCTCAGAACCTCAGACGAGTACATCTTTCTGTTAGTTTTTATTTCATGATAGTGTATATATCACTTATTCTAGAACTGCGTACTTGATATTGACACTTGGTTACACGGACTGGTACTATATGGATTTCGTCAGGAGATGTTATCCCTTACCGTGTTCAGCGAGTACTCCTTACACATGTATTTTATCATGTGCATCGAGTATCGATTTTCATGTGCTTCATGTGCATCCACTATTTCGTGTGCTAGTATGACTATATCGTATTCATGTGCGTAACGTGTCGTAATTGGATCCATGAGTATTGGTTGGAGAGGGGGAGTAGAAGTTGGTTATGTGATCAAGCCCTATTTATCTCATGTGCATGTCGATTATATACCTCATGTATAATTGAGTTACCTATTTACCTCATGTGCAACCTAAGCCGATCACATAACGAACTTACGTTCTAAAACCATGTAGCTAGTATTCCTGTTCTCCTACTTGCAGTTTATTTCCATATTGTTAGTATTTACTTTCTAGTTATTTGTTGTGATTATTTTCCTGTTCTCACTTGTATTTCTATTTCTTAATACTTGTGCATCTTGTATCCTTTTCTATTACTCGTTATATATGCTCGATTATGTATTTGAAACTGCTTTCAGAGGTATGTACTTTGCTCCAATCCTGACTGGATATATTTTTTAGATGATGACTATAGAAGCTGTGTCCCACTTATTACGGACCACGGGACATCGTTTCATTAGAGGGTACTCCCCTAGAGCAGGAGGACATAGTACCAGTGACCGAGGAGGCCTAGTTATATAGTTTTGGACTTGTACTAGTCTTATTTTGGACTCATGTCATCTATATATATTATTTTGGAGAGTTATTGAGCCTAGACTTATAGTATTGGACTTGAGGATATTTTGTGACTCATATTCTCTTTATTCCATATCGAACTTTCATCCTCCTTAGTTTGATATTATGATTGAATATAGTTTACATTTATCAGATACCATATTTTCTCTCCATTTGGAGTGGAGATGATTGATAGGTACCATGTATATATTGTTTGAGATGTTTAGATAGTAGAGTTGACCTAAACAGTGTTCTACCATCGATATTGCGGCGTAGACTGGACGTACCCACGTACTCGTGCCCGAATATTCGGGTGCGGGTCGTGACACGTTTTTAGTGGTAGCCCATGTAGGTCTGTCATCGAGGTCGCAACTAGTGCGATGTCGTAGTAGTGCTCACCTAGAGTATTGCTACGAGCCTGCTTTAGGATTAAGATTTAGGATGAGAGTATACTCAATCACAACTAGGAAACATTCTAATTTATCGATTTTGCAACCTTTATCATTTGAATATTGATTCTTTGAAATATTACTGTCCTTCTTTGATGATATCATATCTTGCGCAGTATTGACTTCTTTGTTTTAATCTGTCTTTATGATGCCTCCAAAGATCATATTCTTTCACTCAGGAGCAGCGACAGCTTCCTCAACTACTTTACGGCCTTCTGCGGAGAGGGCAACAACTACTATTGTTTCTCCCCCAGTTGAGAGGGTTGCCTCACCGGTTCAGGTGGGGGTCTCAGCAGCCGCCTTTGGGGGTGCTCTTTCCCCAGTTCGGAGGGCAGTCCCAGCTGTTTTTGAGGGACTTCTACCCCCGCCGCCAGCGCCAGTTAATTCTACCCAGTTGTTCGCACTATTCCAGCAGATGATGGAGGCCCAGAGGGCCCAGGCTGAGGCACAGCATAGGCAGACTGATATGATGAGACAGGACATTGAGAATGCCCACCAGGTGGCCAAACCGTAGTGGAGAGGACAACGCCACCATAGCCACAGGAGGTATAGCCCAGGCCCCATACCATACAGGACTTCAAGAAGTTGGATCATCGGCCCTTCAAGGGGACAGAGGGCATTATATATGCAGATGACTGGTTAGAGAACATGGAGCACGTCATGCGCTTATCCCGCCGTGCAGAGGATCTGAAGGTGGAGGCAGCAGGACTACAGATGATGGACATCTCCAGTACTTGGTTCCGGAATGAGCCACAGATTGCCGATCCGAAATTGGCATAGGATGGGTTCAAGGACTTGTTCAAAATAAAGTTCTTTCCGTCCACCGAGAGACTTGATTTGGAGCGACAGTTCCAGAATATTCACCAGAGAAACATGTCGATAGAGGAGTATGCCGCAAAGTTCGGCAGACTGGACAGATATGCAGACTACATGGTGAGGAATCCTGATATCCGGGCGAGTAGATTCAGAGATGGACTGAATTGGGAGTTGAGGGTTCTCATTTCCTCGAGCCATGAGACGTACGCAGATTATCTTGAGGGAGGACCGCAAGGTCGAGAAAGACCTGAGTTTGAGGCCCAAGAGGGACCGAGATATTTTTGGTGGTAGCAGCAGCACGGGTCCATCCAAGAGGCCCCATTTCCAGCCACAGAGACAGTAGTTCCCTGCGCCTATCAGAGCCCCAGTACAGCAGATGCACCAGATGCATAGGCCAGCCCAGCCAACTCGTGTTTGCCCCTTCTGTAAGAGGTCAGGACATAGGTGGGATGTTTGCAGGAAGAGGCTTGGTCAGTATTTTTTTGTGGCTTGGTAGACCACCAGCTGAGGGATTGTCCCAAAATGTTAGCTCATATATCTCAGGACGTAGCCCCGATTCAGAGAATACCCGTGAGACACCCAGCGGGACAGCGGAGAGGACCTCCTTTTCTACCACAATATCAGATGTTCGCGTAGCACACCAGCAGCAGAGAGGTGCACTGCAGGGGCGATCTTTTGCCCTAACCGTGGAGGAGGCAGAGTCGGTTGGAGACGTTATAGCAGGTTCAGCCTTACTTGATTCTTTTCCAGCTCATGCTTTATTTGATTTCGGTGCTTCACATAGTTTTGTATCTGTATCTTTTACTCTAAAATATCATCTTGAGGCTGAACTGTTGGAGAGGACTTGCAAGATCACGACTGGGGGTAGCATTATTCTGGTAAGTGATTTTTGCAAGGATCGGAGAGTTTCTTTGGGAGGCCGAGAGTTGAGCATATGTCTACTCGTAATGATACTTCCGAGCTACGATATAGTACTCGGGATGGATTGGTTGAGTAGGCACCATGCTAGTATCGATTATCATGGAGGCAGAGTATTATTCAAACCGCCAAGAGAACCAGTGTTTGAGTTCGTCAGAGGAGCAGCAGAGCAGAGCGAAGGAGATTTCTGTGGAGCTTTGGTAGAAGAGCAGGAGCTGCCACATCCATTAACTGTAGAGTATATGGACGTCTTTCCGGAGGAGTTGTCGGAGTTGCCACCAGACAGAGATGTGGAGTTCTCTATAGAATTGGTGCCAGGCACAGAGCCAATATTATAATACATCTATAGGGTGAACAACAGCGAACTAACAGAGTTGAAGAAGCAGGTGGATAAGTTACAGGGAAAGGGCTTCATCCGCTCCAGTTCATCACTATGGGGTACTCCGATATTATTTGTACCAAAGAAGGATGGGTCGGTACACATGTGTATCGACTACATGGATCTAAACAACCTCACTATCAAGAACAAATATCCGTTGCCGCGGATTGACGATCTCTTCGATCAGCTGAGCAGGGCGAAGGTATTTTTAAAGATATACTTGAGGTCGGGGTACCACCAGGTGAAAGTGAAGAAGGAAGACATTTTGATGACAACCTTCAGGATTCGATATTCATGAACCTGATGAATAAGGTGTTTCATCAGTACTTGGATCAGTTTGTGGTCGTATTCATTGATGATATATTGATATATTCAAAGACCCCGGAGGAGCATGAGAAGCACTTGAGGATAGTTCTGGAGACCCTTAGGAAGGAGAAGCTATATGGCAAGATTTTGAAGTGCGAGTTCTTCCTTGATAAGGTTGAATTCCTTGGGCATGTGATTACAGAAGACAAAATCTCAGTAGACCCGAAGAAGATATTAGCAGTTGAGTCATGGTCTACCCCGAGTTCAGTGGCAAAGATCAGGAGGTTTCTTGGTCTGGCAGGCTATTATCGGAGATTTGTTCAGAATTTTTCCAGGATTGCGGAATCGATGACTAGACTAACCAGGAAGGACGTGGAGTTCGTCTGGACTGAGGATTGTCATTCTGCTTTTAAGAAGCTAAAGAAGAGGTTGACTATAGCTCTAATATTGACATTGCCATCAGGGACAGGAGAATTTTCCATATATAGTGATGCATCAGGTAAGGGTTTGGGTTATGTGTTACAACAGAACGGGAAGGTGATTGCCTATTCTTCCAGGCAATTACTCCCACATGAGAAGAATTACCCTACCCATGACTTGGAGTTGGCAGCAATTATTTTCCTCGTAAACTGTGGAAGCATTACTTATATGGAGAGCAAGTAGAGATCTTCACAGACCATAAGAGCTTAAAGTATGTGTTTACACAAAAGGAGCTCAACATGAGGCAGAGGCGATAGATGGAGTTGATGAAGGACTTCAATATTGCTTTACAATACCATCCAGGAAAGGCTAATATAGTCGCGGATGCCTTGAGCAGGTATCCAGTGGCTATGTATTTGACGAGGGACAGACATTTATTGGCCGAACTTGATAGCTTGGGCATTGAGGTATCAGTTTCTGGAGTTGCAACACAGATATGGGGACTCCAGGTACAGTCAGAGTTGATAGACCAGATCAAAGCCGCACAGTTCGAGGATGAGTCTCTGAGGAGCATCAGAGCACAGGTTCAGATAGGATTGGCAGAGGACTTCAATATTGCAGATGATGGATCATTGCGGCACGGTACCCGGTTGTGTATGTCGAGTGGAGCGTTGCGCGAGAAGATTCTTCATGAGGCACATCGATCTCAGTACTCTATGCATCAAGGTGCCAAGAAGATGTATAGGAACATCAGAGAGCATGTTTGGTGGTATGGTATGAAGCAGGAGGTGGCTAGCTTTGTATCTAGATGCTTGGTATGTCAGCAGGTAAAGGCAAAGAGATAGAGGCCCGGTGGATTGCTTCAGCCTTTACCCATTCCAGAGTGGAAATGGGAGCATGTGACGATGGACTTTGTTTCAGGGATTTCGCGTTCTCCAGGAGAAAAAGACGCAATTTGGGTCATCGTAGACAGGTTGACCAAATCAGCCCACTTTCTGTCATTCAAAGTGGGTACGTCTACGGAGAAGTTCGCGGATATGTATATACGTCAGATAGTCAGATTGCATGGAGTTCCTATGAGCATAGTCTCAGATCAGGATAGTCGCTTCACGTCCCACTTCTGGAGGAGTTTGCAGCCTAGCTTGGGCACTCAGCTCAAGTTCAGTACTGCATATCACCCTCAGACAGACGGGCAATTGGATAGGACTATCCAGACTCTCGAGGATATGTTACGTACCTGTGTTTTAGATTTTGGAAGTTCTTGGGAGGATCATCTTCACTTGGCAGAGTTCTCTTACAACAACAGCTACCAGGCCAGTATCGAGATATCACCATTTGAGGCATTGTATGGACGGAGATGCCACACTCCGTTATCATGGGATAATATTGGTGAGAGAGCCTTATTGGGACCAGAGATGGTAGTGGATTCAGCTGAGAATGTGAAGCTCATCAGGGATAAACTTCCAGTGGCGCAGGACAGACAGTGGCATTGGGCCGATAGCCACCGGATACCATTGGAGTTTGAGGTTTAGATTTTGTTTGTATTACTTATAATTGCTTGTTATAGTTAGAGTGCTAAGACTGTGTTTCGTGCTAGGTTGGTAATTTGGTTTTCTTGAGAATTTCTCCAACACGAGGCACAATTCATTTTAGTGGAGACGGAAAGCTTAGTCCATGGTACATCGGACCTTTCGGTGTTCTTGATAGGGTCGATGCATTGGCCTACAGACTAGACTTACCGCCTGCATTAGAGGGAGTGCACCACATGTTCCATATGTCGCAGCTGAGATGGTACGTGGTAGATCCTATCCATGTACTATATTACTCGGAGATCGAGGTTGGTCCGACACTCAGCTATCCAGAGCAGCCCGTGGAGATTTTGGACTACAGGGAGAAGGTGTTGCGGAACTAGACGATTCCTTTGGTACGCGTCGCATTGAGGCATCACTCGCCATGAGAGAGTACCTGGAAGCGAGAGGCTGAGATGCGCGAGCGATATCCTTATCTGTTTGAGCCGTGAGGTATAATTCTTTATTGCTTGTATTGATTGCTTTTGGTAGTTAGTTTCTTCCTTAATTTCGAGAACAAAATTTTTCTAAGGTGCGTAGGTTTGTCACTTTTACTTTTCAAGCTAGGGGTAGTTTGGTAATTTGGCATAGGTATTTATTTTTAGAAATATAATATTGAATATTGTGTGATGATTGTATATTTTATTTAATTAAGATAAGCTATGATTATTAAGACTAGTATTAATTAGTCATTAGAGACTTGTGTTAATTAGTTAGTTAGAGAGACTAGACAATACTTAGACTTATCACATATTGACCTATTTAAATTTGTCATGACAAATAGTGAGCCCAACTTGGACCCAAGCCCATTAGTCATTCCACTAATTAAATTAAGAAAGATTAGTGTAATTATAATTAGTTAGAGACTTCCAAATATACCCATCCTTAATTATTCCTCATAATACAACATGTGGGAAAAAACTTAGACTTTTAATATTTATTGGGGAAGGGGGAAGAGGTCAGCCACATAAGAGGGGGGTCCTTCTCTCTCTCTCTCTCCTCATTTGTATTTCAAATTGCTTCCAAATTCTAGATCCCCAATTTTCTAATTTATCTTCATTAAATTTTTACACAATTCACCACCAATTCCTTCTCAAATTTATCACTCTTGGAGCTTTGGAGCTTGGAGAAGCAAGGAGCACAAGGAGGAAGAACTTTGGAGCTAGAGATCGTGTCCGGATCGTGTCCAAATGTATTTTTATTGGAAATTCATCTCCCAATTGATAATTCCTGAATTTTTCTCTTATTATGGCTTCTTAATCATGCATTTGACTATTAGGAATGACCCCATGGAATAGGACTACCTATAGGAACAAGTTCTAGGCTATTTGGCTTTGTATTGTAAGATCTATGAGGTAATTTGTGTGTATGTTGGGGAAATTATGAATTTGACACATTAATTGTGTGTCATGAGACCAATTAGATCTAATTAGACTTAGATCAGGATTATGGGACTATATACGTGTCCACAAATGGATACATATATGTCGTATCACGGTATTTTACGATACAGTGTGATACGTGACCAATTTTGGGTGATTTACATGAATTCTCTTCATTGCATGTTGTAATAACTTTTAATAGTTGTAATTATATATATATATATATATATATATATATATATATATATATATATATATATATATGACTTGAGGAAATGATCAATTGTGGATAATGGAGAGTTTGGCACCTCAATGAGTTGAGTATCATAGATATCCTAGTTGGTGCACTATAGGTATTTATTTTAATGTCTCAATATATATATATATATATCATTTCCTCAAGTCATATATATATATATATATATATATATATATATATATATATATATATATATAGTGTGTGTGTGTGTGTGTGTGTGTGGTTAGTAATATATATATATATATGTGTGTGTGTGTGTGTGTGTGTGTGTGTGTGTGTGTGTGTGTGTGTCGGGTAGCTTCTAAGTGGGGGTGTGCAGTGGTGTGCATCGGGTTTGCAATGGCAGCAACAACTGCAGCAGCAAGCAGTGCAGCAAGCTATGCAGCAAGAAGCAAGAGGAGATGGTACTTAACAACAACTGTAGGATTTTGGAATGTTAGGATGTGCAAATATCTGAGATGTAAGGGGTCAGGTGTACTAGTGAGAACTCTGGTAGAGTTGTGCCAGGGACTTAGGGCTCGGGTAATTGAGTGTTCCCAGGTAGCGAGTGAACGGGGGTAAGCAGAGAGATAGGGGCAATGGCATCTAGCAATGGGCTCGGGTAGGAACTGAGACCCTGGTATCAGTTTTTGTCATGACCCGCACCCGGATATTCGGGCACGAGTACGTGATTACGCCCAGCCTACACCGCAGAATCGGTGGTAGAACGTTGTCTGGGACATTTCTAACTATCTAACATCTCAACAATATAATATGGTACCTGTCAGTCATCTCAACTCCAAACGGAGGAGCAATATGGTATCTCACATGAATATCTAATCTCAATCACAAAATAAACTAAGGAAGAATAATGCACTAATGGAATAACGAAGGAAAGAATAAAGATACAATCCACAATCTGAAATAATATACAAGATGTGAATCCACTAAAAAATAGTCTAATACAATCCTATACAATATAATCTAGACCTCCTCGGGCTCTGCAACTAAGTCTCCCTGGTCAATAAGAGTATCCTCTATAGGTACGCCGTCCTGCGGCCCGTAGAATACGGGATACTGCTCTAGAACCCAGTTATCTGGAAAAATATATCCAGTCAGGATTGGAACGAAGTACATACCTCTGAAAGCAGTTCCAATAACATAATCGAGCATATAAACATATATAGAAATAAAATACAAGATCACTAAACATATGAATGAATAAACAAGATATACACGTAATGTACGAGAATATAGATCAACAATATAAATATCAGCAATATGATGAAATAACTGTAATATAAACTATCTAATGTGCCTCAGAATACGAGTTCATTATGTGATCGGGTTGGGTGAATATGATCAGGTAAGACAGATTACAAGTGAGGTATGTAACCAGAATGTACACGATTTGTAACAATGGCTTTGATCACATAATCAACTCCTACTCTTCCACCCCCAACTAATACCGGTGGATCCAATCACGACATGCTACGAACACGAAAATATAACCACTGTCACGAGCAGTGGGTGTACACGAATATCATAACCACTGAACACAAGCGGTGGGTGTACACGAATAAGCACACTGAACACGGGCAGTGTATGAACATGAAGTAACATCAATACCCAGTATACATAATGAGATACAATGTACACGAGTACCCGCTGAACACGGTAGGGGATAACATCTCATGACGGGATCCATATAGCACCAGTCCGTGAAATCACTGTGTCGGGATCAATGTATACAATTCTAGAACATGCATATATACAATATTATGAATTGAAAACAATCAAAGAAATATACTCGCCTGACGTCCTGAGCAAGGTGTGTCTCTCGATGCCCAAGCCGGTGTCTCACAACCTATATATGGTACGTTGCATCAATACAAGGTTCAATAATAAAATAAGTGAAGTTGATGAAGTTCTAGGTCAATACACCATTTTTAAGTCAAACCAATAAATTCTAGGTTGCAAGAGTCTAATGCTAAGTTACTAAGTCGATACCTTATGAAACTATGCTATACAAGCTAAGCTAAGAATAAATAAAGCACTCAAAGAGCCGTATCCTAAGATACGCAAGTTTTGAATATCAAAAATAGTATTTTATATCTATATGTTCAAGTCAAATATAATAACTATATCAAAACAATGAAATAGGATACCTTGGTCTTGCACCAATGCGTATCGCACCTAACCCGATACCCAACTCAAAACCTTGCTATCGGTCCAATACCTTAGTGATACTTTGGTATCTCAAGGCAACCCAACACTTAGTATGACTAATACAAAATATAACTAACTACTATAATATCTAGTTACTAACAATAACAACTAATATATATATATATATATATATATATATATATATATATATATATATATATATATATATATATATATATACACACACACTAACTACTTACTAGTACCATAATATATATCAACTACCTATCATTAGAGCCATCTACACACCTAGATATATATATATAGGCTTAACTAAGTAACTAACACCTAAACTCAACTATCAATTGAGCTATATATAGAACCTAATTACTAACCATCCACTAAACCAAAACCTCAGCTAATACTAACTAAAACTGAAACTAAACTGAAAACACAATGCTAAAATGCTCAGTCAAAAATACATGAACTGTTATTGGCTGCTGCTCTCTTCCCTTGTTGACTATACAATCACTTACCCGTGTGCACTACACAGTAACTTTGCCACAAAACTGTGCACAGACTTTCTTACTAGATTGCTGCTAGCATCTCTCATTGCAGACTTGAACATTAAAACTGTACTACACACTACAATGATTACAATATTTTCTGATGCAGATCACTACTGTAAAAATCTGTGCAACCGATATTGTGCAACTGCACAATGGAGAACCTGCTGCTGCCCGATCTTGTAGTGCTCCCTGCTGCAATATGCATTGACACTGCCCTATCCTCACAGTTGTTGTGCAGCTTCTGTACATGCTGAACCTTGCTGCCTGCTATGCAATTTCTGCCCTCTTCATACACTCACACCCACACAGACACACACCACTACACAACACTCTAACACAACTAGGTACATTTATATACACATATATAATCACACACCTATATGTACAAGCATAACACTGCACACAGTGTATATATATATAGATATATAGTTACTCTCTCATATATATATATATATATATATATATATATATATATATATTGCATATATCAATATGTATCAATCCTCACTACTATATATATATATATATATATATATATATATATATATATATATATATATATATATATATATATATATATATATATATATATATATATATATAACACACACTTATAGATACACATATATACATAACCCAAAATACACTATTACATATACTATATAATACATAGATAGCTTATACATATATAAATACATATGCACGCATAGTAAAATGAACCAAACAACAAACATATATGGCGCATCGCACCCGTATCACACTTCTTCTATGATACGCTTGTGATACAACCCCAACACACAACCAAACGTATCCCGGAGGACACGAACAAGTCTAACATATAATTTATGAACAATACGTATAGTAATTAGAGTGTCTACGTGTCTGTATCACAATGTGATATGCACAAAGCCCCGTGTCGGAGAAAAACCCCAAAAATTAACCTGTTTTGTCAAATTGACGAGATATGGCCTACACGTATCCAATTGTGGATACGACACTAGTTACAAACAAGCAATCAAGTGTCAATTAGGTCTATTAGATCTAATGACAATCACTACATGTGCCAATCTCGGAATTCTTCCAAAGTTGGCACCAATTTAGTCATAACTTCCACCGTAGGTCTCCAATTGACCCAAAACCAAATCCTATGGGTAGCCTATGCATGTGGGTTGGTTTCTCATGGTAAAATCTCAGATCTTTAGTCTATTAGAAGGGGAAAAAGTGAATTATACCTATTGGAAGATGGATTCCCAATGAAAAGTCCCAATTGCCAAGTAGCTCCTCTCCTCGTAGATCTTGGCCTCCTCCTCCTTGCTTCCTTTTTGTATATTCTTGGTGTAGCAACCTCAATGATGAATTTGGGAAGAGATTTGCGAAGAATTGGTGGAGAATTGATGAGGAAAATGAGGGAATTTGGAGAGGGAAGAATGTAGATCTAGAATTTTGGGGATAAAAAGAAATGAAAGCACTCTCTCTCTCTCTCTCTCTCTCTCTCTCTCTCTCTCCTCCTATATAGGCCGGCCAAGAAACCCCCTCCCCAAGCAATATACAAAGTCACAAATACCCCTTTGGGCCTCTCATGAAGAAATTAATTAGGGAGGGAAGGTTCTAGTCTAATGGTTTCACTAATTAATTAAGCCTTCTAATCTATGGACCTAATTCATGGGCTCAACTTAGACTAGTCTAATTATTTGGTTTATGCATTCTAATTAATTGGGTTAGGTCCACTACACAAGTCCAAAATAAATCTACAACTAGCAACAAATAATAATACAATAAATAAATAAATCATGCATGCATGCATGCACAAATATTAATTATAAATAATCCTAAAATAATAATATCCATTGACAATTACCAAACTACCCTTGGATGAAAATGTGAGGTAACAGTTTTACATAGATGTGTATATGTGGATACACACTGTTAGAACGGATATCAGTTAGTGATGATTGGTTTCAGTCATTATTAGTTATATACATTATGTTAGTGAGTTATGTGTTAGTTATGTGTTGTGGTTAGAAGTATCAGAGGTAGGATATAGGTGTTGGTGTGCCAGTTAGATATCAAGGCTAGGTGTTAGTCAACAGTTAGTATTTCTGTTAGTGATGATATGAATGTTATAGTTGGGTTAGTAAGAGTTGTGGTATCATTTGTTATCTAGTAATAGAAGGTTAGTTATGTTAGCAAGTGTCAGGTTATATGTTAGTATCATTAGTATTAAGGTATAATGAGATTTAGAAATACTAAGGTATTGCTAAATAATAGACTTAACTAATATATTTATGAGTTATATATGTATATAGATAATTGTAATACTAACTAGTTAGCTAATACCACTAGTTATGGACCTAGATACCACATCACAACCTAGTACCCTCTAGTATCCACTAGTATAGGCTTGTACTCAACTTAGAATCTAGAATTGGACCTAGAATTAAGGTATTGAACTAGTTTGGCCTAGTTTGACTAGCATGACCTAGAAAATCATATTGAGTGTATTTTAGCATGTTTATCACTCCATTACACCTAAATGATATTTATACTTAATATATAGGACTGTGTGACACCAGCTTGGGCATCGAGAGATACACCTTGCTCAGGACCTCAGGCGAGTGCATCTCTCTGTTAGTTTTTATTTCATGGTAGTGTATATATCACCTGTTCTAGAACTGCGTACTTGATATTGACACTTGGTTACACGGACTGGTACTATATGGATCCCGTCAGGAGATGTTATCCCTTACCGTGTTCAGCGGGTACTCCTTACACATGTATTTCATCGTGTGCATCAGGTATCGATTTTCATGTGCTTCATGTGCATCTACTATTTCGTGTGTTAGTGTAACTATATCGTATTCATGTGTGTAACGTGTCGTGATTGGATCCATGAGAATTGGTTGGGGAGGGAGAGTAGAAGTTGGTTATGTGATCAAGCCCTATTTATCTCATATGCATGTCGATTATACACCTCACGTATAATTGAGTTACGTATTTACCTCGTGTGCAACCTAAGCCGATCACATAACGAACTTGTTCTCTAAAATCACATAGCTAGTATTCATGTTCTCTTACTTGCAGTTTATTTTCATATTTCCAGTATTTACTTTCCAGTTCTTTATTGTGATTATTTGTCTGTTCTCACATGTATTTTCATTTCTTAATACTTGTGCATCTTGTATCCTTTTCTACTACTCGTTATATATGCTCGATTATGTATTTGAAACTGCGTACTTCGCTCCAATCATGACTGGATATATTTTTCAGATGATTGGCTAAAGGAGCTGTGTTCCACTTATTACGGACCGCAGGACGGCGTTCCATTAGAGGGTACTCCCCTAGAGTAGGAGAACATAGTACCAGTTACCGAGGATGCCTAGTTATGTAGTTTTAGACTTGTACTAGTCTTATTTTGGACTCATGGCATGTATATATATTTTGGAGAGTTGTTGAGCCTAGACTTATAGTATTGGACTTGAGAATATTGTGTGTTTCCTATTTCTCTTTATTCAATATCGTACTTTCATCCTCCTTAGTTTGATATTGTCATTGAGTATAGTTTACATTTATCAGATACCATATTTTCCTTCCGTTTGGAGTGAAGATGATTGACAGGTACCATGTATATATTGTTTGAGATGTTTAGATAGTAGAGTTGACCTAAACAGCGTTCTACCGACGATGCTGCGGCGTAGGCTGGACGTAACCACGTACTCGTGTCCGAATATTCGGATGCGGATCGTGACAGTCGCTAAAGAATTCATTAGGGTTTTCCTCCGAAATAAAATTTTAAAAAAACTACCTAATTCTACTTAGGATTTCTATGGAAGCGGATGCTACATCAGGCACTCGCGATCCATGGATTCTTCTTGCATTGCAACTCAACTGCAACCTAGTCGGCTTGTACCTCCATGCTTGATCTCGTCCTAGTCAACTTGTGCCTCAATGCTCCACCGCGGCCCAGTAGACCCTCACCTCGATGCCCTACCCACTCCTTATAGGGCACAAACTATTTATTTTTCAGAGCACAAAATATTTATGCCTTAAACATTTTTTTCAAAGTTTCACATAAAGTGGGACATATATCACCAAATTAATCAATTGATCAAGAAATAACTCAGTGAATCGTGATAGCAACTTAAACTTTTTTTTTTATAACAACTTAATTCTTTTTGGGATATTACAATTTGCATCATCTACCCATGACGGGCCTCTGCCCCGCAGAATTGCCAATATATAGTTGATGTTTAGTCCATTCTTAACTAGGAGAAAAATTGAAACCTTCGTTGGTTATGCACGAATTAGTGCTATATCCAAACCTATAAATGGCAACGGATGGATGGGTGTCCAAAACCATATCTTCCATTTCTATTCTCGAGTACTGTTCAAATTTTTGTCACCGACTTCGTTTTCGATAGGATTCATTTTTTTACCAGTTAAACAATGTACTCTTAGTCTGTCTCATTAACACTTTTGGATTCAGATTTCTCTGTCTTCGTCCTCTGTCCCGTTAATAATTTATTTACAATATAAACTTAAAAATAATTTTTATTCCAAATTTTTATATATATAATGACAAACTTATAATTAAAAAAGAGACTAATGTCTAATTAATACCAATACATTGAAATTTAACGAGACTGAGATTATTATATCCATACCCAATTCCGATTTCGGCCCATCTTTTCTAATCCTCGTTCCTACCTCCGTTCCTGTTTTAAATCTACAAACCCGTTCTGCTGTACCAAAGCTTGGCCTAAAACTATTGTGGGATCTCAATTCAAAAGAAACAGTGGTAATCCGTTGGAATGCTTTCAATCAGAACACCGTTAGCTTGTTAACCATTATGCAAAAGAAAAGGTTTTATCTGCTCATGTACTGCACTTTCGATAACGTGAAGACACACCAGAATCTAGAAACTCCTACTAAAGACAAGCTCCAATTACTCTACAATCTATACTATATATAACCAAAATATCACTATTTTCTTTTATGCAACACATACTTGCATAAAAATACAATTATTTAAGAATAAAATATTATTTACTCATTCACTAACTCAATACTTTAACACTCGCCGCATAATCCTCTTTTCTCCTCTCTCTATGAGCCCCATCTTCTTTTTCTAGGTTTAATTTTGATTATTTATTAATTTATTTTCATTTTTTTAATATAGATGGACAAGAATATAACTTAGACTTTGGGTCTCAAATAAGTTTAGAAATTAGTGTTTGAATCCTCCATAATATACATAATTAGTATTTAGGTCTCAAAAGTGTCACTATATCTCAAAAGTGTCACTAATTATTTTTGGTGACACTTTTGAGACATAAATACCAATTATGTATATTATGGAAATCCAAACACAAATTCCGTAACTTATGTGAGACCCAATGTCTAAATATCCCTAAAGATTATCAGTTACGGATAGCTCCGTAATCCTGCTTCAAGAGGTCACTAATAGTAACATAATGGGAACCACGTACTAATAGTTGGACAAAAAGATCCAAATAACACTGGGCATAATTTACTGTCATGAGAGAACAAACCAAAACCACGGAAAGACGCATAAAAGTTACAGTTGCGATGTTTTCTAGTTAGAATCCACTGAAATCAACCAATGAGGAATAGGAGACATTTTCATCGGTTGCGATCTTCCCCTCCCGACCTTTGCTCGTTGCTCCCTCCCTGATCTTGAGAGAGGAGGTCCCAGTCTCCAGACCAGCCATTTCGTACAATTGCAATTTCCCATGCTTTGCATCCTCCAGAGCTCCGTCCCAGCAGGTTTCTGCAAGGATTTCAAATGCCCTCTCCATTTGACCTTCCGCCACGAAATCTGGATTCTGCAGGATGACGAGGTACACCTGATCCGCAGCTGCTTTTCGTATCTAAGAACGATACAGGTGAAGAGTTATGATAAACATTAACGGAACCCATGCATATGAGCATATAGGAAACTGATTTCCTCCTAGAAAAAGGAACTTTGTATATATAGTAGTCATGTGCCGTGCATTGCACTTATTCTTTTTTCGGTCGTGCTGAAGAAAAGAGAGTTTGTTTTGGAATTATTTTCTTCCGTATTTTTTCTTTAATTAATTGAGGATATATATATGGCTTAGATGCCACATCTTCGAGGATATACATACGGCTTATATATTGCAAGTTATGTTTGAAACCCGTGTACATATTTACAAGCTGGAAAACATATCTTGGTAAACAATTTTCTTGAAAGATTTATGAGAGAGGTTGATGCATAAGACAAACTTATGCAAGGATCCGAGACACAAATGTAAGACTAGACGTCAAACACTCCAGATGTAACAGGAATCCAACTAGCCCATAAGAAGAATAGCATAACTGTAATCTGTAAGCATACTTCCATTTTGTTTAGATATTTAGCCTCAAGCTTGAATCAGACTGTTGAAACTTCATCGAACTTAAGTTACTTCAATATCTATCATCCATTGCTTTTAATATATAACTGGATATATTTAATGTCACCTAAAGTAACATTAGTTGCTAAGGGATTTAAAGAAGAAGAAAAAAACATTACCAAAGGCCATCCTGTTATGTTGTGGTATTTACCTTTGGATATCGATGGCTAAGGAAAGAGAGAAGCTGAGAGAGTGCCTGAGAGTTTATAGGCTCCTTAAAAGAGGCAATGTATCCAAGAACTGAAAGGCCTGTACATAACTTGGAAAAGTCCTTTGAACCCTTTAAATCAATCCTTAAGGAATCCAAAATCCCAGCACCAAACTCCTGAGAAGAGTCCTGTTAAAAAAAAGATGGATTCAAAAGCCATTCACAACCTAGGAGATACTAATTAGTTAGATTCAAATGAAAAAGTTAGATTCGAAAACAAATTTAGCTGAAACTGAGGGGAAGAAGGGGGGACAGAAATAAGAATTCTACCTTGAGAACATATGCATATACACACAAGGAAAATAAAATATAGCTGGCAAGGAAAATAAACACATTAAGATGTAGCCTCAAAAAATATGTGACGAGTTGTTCGTCTTTACTAAGTAATTTGTTCTTACTTGGACAGTTTGTTAAATAACGTAGCATTCAAGTCGCTTTAGAATTATGGACTAATGTTGCTTTGTTTCCTACTTTTCTCTTGCTCATCTTTCTATTTTACTTTGATAGCTAAGACTTGTTTCCAGTTTAACTTCTGGAGATGAACACTCCACAGGCAAATAGTAAACCATCTCATAGAGATGTAAAGATAGATTGTGGAACTCAAACTTTATTTTAGTCTACACATATTAGACTTCTTTTTAGTAATTAACACATTCCTCAATATAACTTACATTTTACAAGGTGCATTATCCTGTTAATATAGAAACTAATTAAGCTCCATGTACTTTCTGTACCTGAGTTTATACATAAAGCCTATAGTTGTTAGCACCAAAGGAGTGCCTACAGCATTAATCTCAACAAGAAATATTCACTATGATGATATGCGATGTTATATTAAGCTTTTCATTTTGCTGTCGGCAATCGGATTACTTGGGCAATTAACTGAAATTACGTAAACACTTGAAATTTTCGATCAATCGAACAATTAGTCGGGTTGAGCACTCAATACTAGGGCGATTATCGACTGATTAATCCTCTTTCTAGAAAACTGGTGCTATGTAATTATAGAGAGACTATCGTTGGAGGATATCAAAAAGGTTTGAGAACATGTTTCATTTTGGAATTTGACATATGTTGACAGCTCCATTGCATATTTTGCAGCCTCTTCCTGAAAAATATAATGTCACATAAGTGCAAATGCCAACTCAGGACACATAATACAGTCAGCTTTACCACCACTGTCTTCGTCCACTACTATTATTTTTCATTCACGTCCAAACAAAGTTAAAAGACTCGTCCACTACTCCTATTTTTCATTCACGTCCAAACAAAGTTAAAGAAATGGAAAAGAGCAAATTATGCCACCAAGATTACACTAATCAACCGATAGCTCCCATTGCTTCCTTTTCTTCTTTCCAATTTATTTCACAACAAAAAGGGGCTAATAGAGATGAAGGCCATAGTTACATGTCTTGCTGTTCACTTTTATATGAGTTGCGGTTCACTTTGATACAAGTTACTGGTACAGGTACACTAATTTCTCTGGTAGGCACTATGAGGGTGGTAAGCTTAACCAATATGTTATGGTTCGCTTAATAGTGGCTATGGTAAGTCTACATCTACTACCCTGCTTAAGCATGGGACTTTTTATTACATATCTCCCCAGACCGTATCTGGGTCTAGTTCTCTGCACATTGTTCCTTGATTCTTGTGTTTGTTACTTCATTCTTCAATCCACTCCTCTGACGGATCTCCATCGCACGCTCGAACTTTATATCTATGTGTGTGTGTGCGCGCGCCTACTACGAAAGAATTTTCCTAGAAAATCTACTCTTGTATGCTTCATTTGGACGGTTACTTGATTTCATTAATTTTTATATTACCATTTTATTGATATCTTTTGTTGAACATCATCTTGAAAGATCCGGTTCGCTTAAGTTGCAACTTTTGGCCAATTTGTTTGGAACCCACCAAATTTAGGGCTGCAGGAACAGAAACAGTCCTACGGAAACAGGGAGATCTTGTTAACCATGATGAGGGCTATAGGAGTTAAGTAGCGAAAAATAAACTGATAAGGATGTAGGAAGACATGGGAATGGTTGATTAAGTGGCAACACAATGGCTTTACTTATAAACTATGAAACCATTGTGATGGATAGAATGAGAAGGGTGTTGTGGCATGTATGGGAGTGGGAAAAAAAATTGACAGAGGACGAGCACTAGGTCAGGCGATGGGCAAGCACTAGTCCCATACTAAAAGAGAGGGAAGGCATGTATATGGAGAAAAACCTTTGATCTCGTGAGCTAGTAGATAACCTAGAATCTACTGGACTTCCTCTTCTAGAAAAAAGAAGGAAGTCAAGATCAGCTGACAACAAAATTGAAACATACTCGGTCTTCTTTGAGCAACAATTTATGCTTAAATAGTTATCACTAGAAGCCTGATCTTCATATCCAATAGCTAAGCTTCATGTACATTTATGCCTCTCTATCTCTTGTCCACCTCCGGTTTATCTACATTTCTGCGTCTTTACCTCGTCCACCTCCCTCCCCTTGATACAAAATACTACCTAAGGCCAACCATAGGTAAGGGTATCTACCTAAGAGAATGAGACATCTTTTTCCTCTTGTTAGAGTATGAGCGGATTTGAAGAGATTCCAAAATAAAGGATGGTTTCCATTAGACAGGCCAACTACATATAGGAAGAGTTACATAGGTGATTAGCAGTCCAATGTTATGTGGGAGTTGCTGAAAATAGAGCTTAACTCAATTTATCATGTTTAATGTGGACTATGAGCCTATAGGAGGTGAGTCACCCTCTCAAGTGCATATCCAATGTGGACGAGATACTAAATATAGTATACAAGAATAACTACTCAAATATTCTGCAGCAAACTAGAGTGCATTCCCCGAGAGCTAGAGCACATGTAGATGTCAAACAAACCTAGCATGGAGAGAGTCTAGAAAGAGGTCGGGGCAGAACTTTGGTCGGGACTGTTGCTTCTGCTGCTCCTGCTTCTGCCTCTGCTTCCTGGACTGCTGTTGGTTCTGGACTGCTGCTGCAGCGTGTATTGCTGCAGCTGCTGCTGTGTCCACTGCTGGAGAGGAGGGGGGAAAGGGTGTGTGTTGCTAGGAAGGGGGAGGGGAGGGAGGAATGAGGGACTTTAGGAGAGGGGTTAGGCTATCGCGGCCACATGGAGAAAGTGGAGTTCATAGAGGATGTTAGAGTTATTTTATTTTATTATTTATCATATGAGGGTATAATAGTAATTGTGGGTGTATTGCATATTTATATAAATAGACATGAGATGCAATCTAGGGTTTTAGGCCCTTGCAATCTCCTTTCTCATATTCTCTCTTCTCCTACTTCTCCTTCTCCTTCTCCTCTCCATCTTCAAACTTCACTTGGTATCAGAGCATCTTCAAACTTCTCGTCTACTTTTCATGATTCGCCGTTCGTCGTTCGCTGTTCGTGGTCGTTCGTGGTTCGTTTATGAGATCTAGGGTTTCTACAGATCTCCGTTGGTTATTCGTCGTCGGTTGAGGTTCGTTGTGAGATCTAGGGTTTCAAAGATCTCGTCTTTCTGTTGCATCTGCAAGTATGGTGGGGACCGAATCTTCTAGCGAGGTTAATAGTGGTGGTGGTAGCGGAGGTGGTTCTCCTTTTACTGTTATTCATAATGATGAATTGGGAAAGTCGATTACAGCGGTGAAACTGAATGGTGCGAACTATCTTGCCTGGTCCAAGTCTATCAAAGTGGTGTTAAGGGCGAAGAAGAAGTTGAAGTTTTTGACCGAAGAACCCCTGCCTGAAACGTCCGCTGAGTATGAAGATTGGATGAGTGCAGATGCATACGTTATGTCATGGTTGTGGCATAGTATGGAACCACATATCGCTGCTAATGTTCAGTGGTGTGAATCAAGCAAACAGATTTGGGCATCTCTGGAAGAATCTTATTCGCAGAAGCGAAACGTTGCCCGTATCTATGAGTTGTACGAGTTATTGTTCAATACAAAGCAAAATGGGAAGCCTGTGAATGAATATCTGGCTTCAAAGAAGGCTTTGTGGGAGGAACTGCTTCAATATCATCCTGTTACTACTGATTTGAAGGAAGCTCGGAGACAGAAGGAAGAGTTTCATGTTTCACTCATCCTTGCCGGCTTGGATCCTGCGCTCGAACCTTATAAAGCTCAAATCCTTGCTGGAGAGCAGTTACCTACGGTGGCAGATACTTTCTCCCGTCTCAATCGTTCCTTTCTGGGACAGAGTTCTGTGGTGCCGAGTACCGACTCTTCTGCCCTAGTTTCTAGTGCTGTTGGTCGTGGTGGTGGACGTGGTATTGGACGTGGCGGTAGAGATGGTGGTCGTAGTTTTGGTCGAGGAGGAGGCCGTGGTGGTAGAGACAATGGTCGTGGTGGTGGTCGCGGTGGTGGTGGTGGCCGCGGTGGTGGTGGTGGTGGCCGTGGTCAACCACGAAAGTGTAACTATTGTGGAATGCTCGGTCATGTAGAAGACTATTGTTGGGACAAATGGGGCAAACCAGAATATGCACATCAAGTGCATGATGAAAATATGCAGTCCCAGGACACCACTTCTGCTCCCAGAGATGATACTTCGGATTTCAATCAGACTTCAACATCCGATACCTCATCTCCATTTCAACAGATCCTCCAGAAGTTGAACGCGCTTGCTAGTACCACCTCCCAACCTACTGCAACCATGGCACATATAGGTAATCCTGCTTTTGTGGCAACCCAGTCACCATCCACCTCTTGGGTCATCGACTCAGGAGCGAGCTCTCACATGTCTGGTATAACATCTATCTTTCATAATCGTAGTTCCATGAAACACAATATTATCTTGGCTGATGGGTCTACTCGTCCTGTGCTTGGGAAAGGTGTCATTCACCCTACTCAATCACTATCATTATTTGATTCATTATATGTGCCTAATTTTCCATTTAATTTGTTATCTGTGAGCCAGTTAACCAAATCTCTTCAATGTTCTGTGACATTTTCTCCCAATTCGTGTATTTTTCAGGACCTCAGGACGAAGAAGACGATTGGTTCGGGGCATGAAAAAGATGGACTGTACTACTTGGATCTACCTGGAAAGGCCTTCACTTCTGTTTCTACTTCTCCGTTGCAGTGGCATTATCGTTTGGGACATCCGTCTTTGGCTAAGTTGCGTCAAGTTGTTCCTAGTTTGAGTCATGTATCTAGTCTTGAATGTGAGGCTTGTCAGTTAGGCAAGCATCACCGTAGTTCCTTTCCTCGTCGTAGTGAGAGTCGTCAATTAGAGTCTTTTGATCTTGTTCATTCTGATATTTGGGGTCCGTCTAGAGTCAAAAGTCCGAAAGGATTTCAGTATTTTGTTATTTTTATTGATGATTATTCCAGAATGACTTGGTGTTATTTAATGAAAGAAAGATCTGAGTTTCCAAATGTGTTATCTGCCTTTTATAATGAAGTCTATGTTCAGTTTAATAAACGTATCAAAATTCTGCGTTCTGATAATGCTTTGGAGTATACTCAATCTTCTGTGAACAGTTTCTGTGTTGATCGTGGTATGATTCATCAAACCAGTTGTGTCCACACCTCTCAACAAAATGGTATAGCCGAACGCAAACATCGACACATTTTAGATGTGGCTCGAACTCTCATGTTCAATATGCATGTCCCCAAACAGTATTGGGCAGATGCCGTTCTTACTGCATGTTATCTTATTAATCGCATGCCATCATCTGTATTAAATAACAAAGTTCCATTTACTATATTACATACAGATGTCGCACCATTTTCCTTATCTCCTCGAGTGTTTGGCTGTGTCGCTTTTATTCATAACTTGGAACCTAATCGAGATAAGTTGGCTCCTAGATCTCTGAAGTGTGTCTTTCTTGGTTATCCCCGTACTCAAAAAGGTTATCGTTGTTACAGTCCACAGTCACGCAAATATTATGTCAGTGCGGATGTTACATTCTTTGAGTCTACCCCCTTCTTTCCTTCAGGAGACCGTGATATTCCTTTTACAACAGATTTAATATCTTCCATACCACTTCCGGTCATTCCTGAATCAATTTCTGTCTCCATTCCCCATTTACAGGTTTATCAGAGATCCAAGGACAGGCCAGTGGTTCTGCAGAATTCAGCCTTCAACCAATCATCTTCCATCACCCGTTTCTGCTCCCATCATCACAGATCCAGATGATCTTCCTATTGCTCTCAGAAAAAGACAACGCCTTTGTACCACAAAGAATAAGCATCACATTTCTAACTATGTTTCATTACACCGTGCTTCATCATCTTTTCATGCATTTGCTGTTTCATTGTCTTCTACTTTTATTCCCAAAACTTACAAGCAGGCTATGTCATCTTCTGGTTGGAAAAGTGCAATGGATGAGGAGATGTATGCTTTACATCAAAACCAGACTTGGGAGCTTACATCACTTCCTGTTGGAAAACAAACAGTGGGTTGTAGATGGGTGTACACTGTTAAATATCACCCTGATGGTTCTGTTGAGCGCCTCAAGGCACGGTTGGTTGCCAAAGGGTATACTCAGACATATGGCGTGGATTATATGGAGACTTTCTCTCCAGTGGCTCGGCTGAATTCAGTTCGGATTCTTATTTCTGTGGCGGTTAATCACCAATGGCTTATATATCAGCTGGACATAAAGAATGCTTTCTTGCATGGTGACTTACAGGAGGAGGTTTATATGGATCAACCACCGGGATATGTTGTAACAGGAAATAAAAGACTCGTATGTCGATTGAAGAAAGCATTATATGGACTGAAACAGTCACCTCGTGCTTGGTTTGACAAGTTCAGTTCAGTTCTCATTCAGTATGGCTTTCGGCGTACCACATCAGATCATTCAGTATTTTGCCATTCTTCCTCAGCAGGTATTATCGTGTTGATTGTTTATGTTGATGATATCATTATATCTGGGAGTGATCATGCTGGAATTGTGGACTTGAAGGCCTACCTTAGTCGTCAGTTTCATACTAAGGATTTGGGTCTTCTTCGATATTTTCTTGGAATCGAGGTTGCTCGATCTAAGACAGGTGTGTATCTGTCACAACGCAAGTATGTTCTAGACTTGCTCTCCGAGACTGGGATGTTAGAGTGTCGGCCAGTTGAGACTCCTATGGATTATCATGACAAGCTTGATGCTGACAGGGGAGAGTTATTTGAGGATGTTGGATATTATAGACGTTTGGTTGGCAAACTTATATATCTTACTGTTACTCGACCAGACATCACATATGCAGTTGGAGTAGTTAGTCAGTTTATGCATGCCCCTCGGCAACCACATTGGGAGGCTATCTCTCGCATTCTTCGATACTTGAAGGGTGCACCTGGAAAGGGTTTGTTGTACAAACCTTCCCAGTTGCTTACGGTGACTGGATTCAGTGATGCTGATTGGGCAGGCAGTCGCAGTGATAGGAGGTCTACTTCTGGCTATTGTACGTTTGTGGGTGGCAATCTTGTCACGTGGCGTAGTAAGAAGCAGAATGTTGTGGCTCGTTCTAGTGCAGAGGCCGAGTACCGTGCGATGGCTCATACAGCTTCTGAGATGATGTGGGTGCAGTCTCTTCTTCATGAAATGGGAATCATGATTCCTATTCCGATGGAGATGTATTGTGATAATCAGTCGGCAATGTTTATCGCAAGTAATCCGGTGTTTCATGAGCGCATGAAGCATATCGAGGTGGATTGTCATTTTGTTCGTGATTTGTTGCTGAAGAAACAGATTGTCACTCCTTATGTTCGGTCAGAGGATCAATTAGGTGATATCCTCACCAAACCACTTGCTCGTGGTCCATTTTCTGATTTATGTAGCAAGCTGGGCATGTCTGATCTCTATGCTCCTGCTTGAGGGAGGGTGTTAGAGTTATTTTATTTTATTATTTATCATATGAGGGTATAATAGTAATTGTGGGTGTATTGCATATTTATATAAATAGACATGAGATGCAATCTAGGGTTTTAGGCCCTTGCAATCTCCTTTCTCATATTCTCTCTTCTCCTACTTCTCCTTCTCCTTCTCCTCTCCATCTTCAAACTTCACTGAGGAAATTATTTTCATTCGTTCATTCATCGCCTTTATCCTTGACATGCAAGGATATAAATAGGCTCTCAAAACAACCAACAACTAAACAATTCCTAAGGAATAGGAAAGTAGCAACAACAACAAAAAACAACTCAACAAAAAAAATAACCCAACAACCACACAACAACCACACAACCTCCTCTTAGAGACTAGGTAACAATAAAAACAAATGAAAAAAACAGAATAACAATTTGAAATCTGAATTCAAAATTCAAATTTAAAAGCCATATTGAAGCCATGTCGCACCGTCTTCTACGTTAGTAGGTCTTCGTAATTTGGGGCCTGATGTCCTCATTAATTCTCCCAGGATGAAAAGAATTCGGCCCTGGCGAATGACTCTAGTGGTTGTTGTCGTAATACTCCAGTAAGTCTGGATCAAGCTGCTGCAGCTCCTCCCGTGTAATCCACGAATCATCAGAGTAAGTACGACCTCTCCATCGAACCAAGTAACGTTGACAACCACCATCTCCAGTACAGATGATCTGATCATCCAATATTCTATCAATATGATCTGCTGATTGGGACCATGGAAGTGAGGGTAGTGGTGGGGAACTCTCTGGAAGAGGCTCAAGGGTAGGCTCATTTGAATCCACAAGTGAATTTTCTGGACTAATTGGGGACCTTTGTAAGCCATCAGATTCTCAATATTAAATGTAGAACTGATCCCGAATCCAGGTGGTAAATCAATGACATATGTATTTAGTTCAACTCGACAAAATTCTAAATGGTCCTGCACTACGAGCATATAATTTATTAACGGATCTTGGAGGGAACCGCTCCGATCTAATCCGGACCATTACATAATTACCAATTGGAACTCAAGAAATTTTTTGTGTTTATCAGTAGAAGACTTATATTGAGCATTACTTAATTCAATTTTTTTTGCTAATTTTTTTATGCAAATTATGAACATGTTCGACAAATGCATATGCTGAATCAGAAACCCTAAAATGCTGAGACATAGGAATGAGATCTATGAGCCTCATTGGTTTGAAACCATACACGACCTGAAATGGACTCGTGTCTAGGACCTATTAACTGAACAATTATATGCAAACTCGGCTCTAGGTAAAATGAGATTCCAATTCCTGATATTTTCTCCAACCAAACAATGTAGAAGATTTCCTAAACTCCTATTAACCACCTCAGTCTGCCCATCAGCCTGGGGAGGATAAGGGCGTGTTTGGTTCTACTTTTAAACTCAATTTTTCGAGTTTAAAAGCAGCAACCCACCAAAACAATGTTTGGCTGCCTCATCTCCGAATGATGCTTTCAAATTTTTTTTGCAAAACCTCAGTTTTAACTCAGCTTTCCCAGAGAAGAAAAAAGTTGTTTCCTGAAACAAATTCTCATACTGTTTACGGGCCCCCCCAACTCCTCTCAACTCTCTCTCCCCTCTATTTTTTTCCTCTCTCTTTCTTCTCTTCCTCTTCCAGTTTCAGCGATTCAGATCTCAAGGACGACGACCGGAGCTCGAGCTCGAGGACGACGGTGGTGGGGTCGTTGAGGACGACGACGGCTGCCTTTGCGGCCAGATCTCGATGGTGGACGGT
Organism: Iris macrosiphon; assembly: GCA_036927795.1. NCBI lineage: Eukaryota > Viridiplantae > Streptophyta > Magnoliopsida > Asparagales > Iridaceae > Iris > Iris macrosiphon. Next base: position 129,815,551 of record JAYESA010000002.1, read on the forward strand.
GGGTGTCTGTCACTACCACATTTTCAGACTAGGAATATTTTGATCTTTTCATAATTATTTATTTAATGTGCATGTTATATATTTAATTATTGTATTATTATTTATTGTTAGTAGGCTACCCTAATATTTAGACTTGTGTTAGTGGACCTAATTAGACTAGTCATGAACCATGGACCAACATTTAAGTTAGACTCATTTGGGCCCAATAATTAGTCACACTTTTGAATTAATTAGTGTTTAATTAAACATCTATTAGGAATACAAGCTTCCCTCCTAATTAAATTCCATCATGACAAGCCAATAGGAGCAAATAGGATATTGTACAATTTCTTGGAGACCAAGTAGCTGGCCGACCCTATTAGAGAGGAGAAATTCTCTCCTCCCTCTCATTTTATTTCCATTTTATTTCATTGGTGTTCTTCTCCAATTTCCTTCATTCCTCCACCAAATCTCTACCAAAATCCTTCCAATTACTTCCCAAATTCTCCAATAAAAGCTTTAGAAACAAGGAGGCAAAGATCTTTAAGGAGGAGGAGATTGCACAAGTTGATGCCTCTTTGAGTCCAATTGGAGTAGTGCATTGGGAATCCATCTCCCAATAGCTATATTTCAGATTTTTCCATCTAATTAGACTCCAATACTGTAATTAAATCATTAGGAACCCACATATGACTTAGGGCTACCCATAGGAACAAGAACTAGGTTCATATGACTTGTATTGTGATTTCTATGGTGTGTTTTGTGTCCAATTTGGGAAAAATCTGAGATTGGTGCACCATGTGTTTGTCAATATGTCAATTGGACCAAATTGACATTAGTTTGGTTGTGTGAGACTAGTGTCGTGTCCACAATTGGATACGAGTAGGCCGTGTCATGATATTTTGTGGCACAAGTTGATTTTGAGATTTTTTTCTTCGACACGGAGGCTACACATGTCATATTTTGCCACGAGAACTAGAAAGGGTAGCTAGCACTTTATATTGTCTTTAATTATGATATTGGATTTGTTCATATCATTTGCGGATATTTGGGTGGTGTTTGGATAGAGTATCAAGGACGTATCACAAGCGTATAATAGATCTACTGTAGTACGGGGGTGCTGTACTCCTTGTGTTTGTGTTATTGCCTTGTTAGTATTTGATATCCTAATTAGTATTGTTACTCTTGTTTAATTAGTTGTAGTATATATAATTATAGGTATGTGTTCATTTGATATATGTATATATATATAGCTGTATACAAGTGTCTTGTGTATACCTTAACTTCATGTGTTTGTATCATATGTGGTATCAGTTCTAGAGGGGGAGTACTGTCTTAAGTATGAGTGCACTGTGTTGTGTTTGACGAGGTTAGATGGGGAAACAGCTAGTGTGCAGGGGCATGAGTTCACTGCACTTGTGTGCTCAGGTTTGCACAGACTTTGTGGGTGATAAGGGGGTCGGGCAAGTGGCATTTTTGAATGGTAACAGCAGCAATGTGAGGTCTGGATGGGGGGTGCACTGCTTGCCTGTGCAAGTGGTTGAGTTAAGAAGTCAACAAGGTGGGATGTTTGGGGTTAGCTTTTAAGTTGCTGCGGTGTAAGCAAAGGGAGGAGTGTGCCATCTGTTCAGTTGGACTGATACACAGTTGGATCAGTCAGGCAGTGGCCAACTTAGAGTTGGGAGCTACAGCAGGCAAGTTGGGAAGTTGGGCTATGCCTGCAGTAGGCAGTGAAGGGAGTTGCAGGTTGCACTTGGTTGCAACTAAGCTAGTAGCAGCAGCAAGAAGAACAGTTGAGAGGGGGTTCTGTTGGTGAGATGGTGAGGCTGCATTTCAGCCTTGAGTAAGAGGGGCAGTAGGTTAGTGTATGTTAAGGTATTAATTGGTACATGTTAGAGTATCAGTTGTTGCAAGAGTGTCAGTTAGACATTAGTTAGTGTAAAGATAAATTTATGTATATTAGTTTGAGTATCAGTTGTAAGTTATATCAGTTAGAGTTATAGTTAAGTATTAGATATCTGTTAGTGTAGGATATAAGTTAAAGTTATATGTTAGTACATTAGCGTATCAGTAAGTGTATAGTAAGTTGATTTGTAGTGTATGTGGGAGTGAGGTATTGGATACTTATATATGTATATGATAGGATACTAGTACTAGTTATATATATAGATATGAGTATAGAATAGCCTATTATCTAGTGTTAATAACTAGTGTAGGTGTATAGTGATAATGACACTATAAGTATCCTAATACCTAGTTTCAACTTATATGACTTGTATCATATAGATACCAACCTAATAACTTAGATATAGGCTATCACAATATAGAAATAACTAGTTTGACCAAGTTTGACTAGTTTGACCTAGAGTACCTAGTTTGACTGTTTTGACTTAGATTTGGCCTAATGACCTAGAAATGGACTAGTTTAACTATTTATCATTTCAAAACCTTGTATTGATGTAATATTCCATATTTAGGTTTTCGATGCACTGTTTCGGATACCGTTGATACTTTACTTCAGATTTCAGGCGAGTACATTCTCTGACAGTTTTTCGTTTATGGATATCTTTTATGTTTCTTGTATCTAGTGTAGATATCCTTGATTTCTTGACATATTGGTTATACGGATTGGTATTACCGGATCCCGTCATGAGATGTTATTCCTTGTATATCTTGATGTATCTTGTACAAGCCTTGTTCTTCTTGTACTGGTATGGACACTGATTCTCGAGTAGACTAGCCACCTTCTCAAAGAATCCCGTGTCATAGCATGCTATGGTTGGATCCACTATACCAGTCGGGGCGGGGAGTGTTAGTATAGATATGTGATTATACCCTCCTTGTATATGTATTGTTTCTTGTTAGTGTTAATCATACACCGCACGTATGATTAACTAGGCCATAATCCTTGTTCAAGTTTCCAAGTTGATCACATGTTGAAGCTAGTACTCACTCACTTAGCTAGTTGTATTTCTTGACTCTTGCATATGATGCTCATTACTCTTGTATTTATTTACAGCATATTATATCTTGTATATTTCTTGCCCTTGATCTATTTTTCTTGTATCTCCCTATTTACTGTTATATAGTCTTTATCATTTATTGGAACTGCTGTTAAAGGTGTGCTTCGCCCCAATCCTGACTGGATATATTTTTTCCAGATGACACTGAGTGGTACCCCACTCACTACGGGCCTAAGGACGCAGTAGGCTTAGAGTTAGAGACTGTGACTCAGGAGGGACTCATCCAGTTGAGGCCGATGACTCATTACCTATAGTTCAGTAGATAGACAGAGTATTGTACTGGATTTGTCTCCAGCTTTGATATTAGTTCTTTTATTCTTTGGAGACTCTTGGAGATTATTAGTCTTGTGAGATGTATTGACTCTTATTTTGTTCTCCTTATATGATATTCGTGCGTTGTTCTTCCTTATAGATTCTGTGATTGAGTATTCATATTCATTGAATTATCATTACTGATAGATAGACTAGAATACCAATACAACGTTCTACGGTCGATGCTGCGGCGTAGGCTGGACGTACCTACGACCCATGCCCGATTATTCAGGGACGGGTCGTGACAGTGTCGTGCCTTTGCGGCCAGACCTCGACGGTGGACGACGACCTCGACTCGACTACCCTACGATGACGGAGGACTCGACGACCTCGACGACGTATTAGGGTTGAAAACGATGCCGGAGGACTCGACGACTCGACTCGACGACTCGACTCGACGACCTTGACGACGCGGTGGGGTGCCATGCACGGTGGTGGGGAGCTGCAATGGTGGCGCTAGGGTTAGGATTTTTCTAGATGCCGAGGATGGTGGACGGTGGTGGGGTTGGTGACGACGGTCTTCACACGGACACAATTTGGGTGGAGTCAGACACAGCCGAACACAAGGGACACATTATTTTCTGAAAATATTAATTTTATTAACAAAATAATTTTCTAAATTTTTTTACCACACAGAATTTTCAACTTTGGTTTCTAAAAACCAATTTCCATATAAAAATAACCAAACACAAACTCAGAATATCTATATTCAGAAAACAACTTTATAACTTACTTTCAGAAAACTGTTTTCAGAACAAAATTTCAGAAAGACTATCCAAACGGACCCTAAGCTGTGGAAAAGGTCAGCTTTGTTCCCATCAAGTGTCGTAGGGTTTTCCAAAAGTAGCTTTGAAACTTAACGTCCCTGTTGGACACAATAGTTTTTGGTAACCCATGCAACCTAACGACTTCATTGAAATATATTCTAGCAATTTTGGAGGCATCTGACGTTTTAGAACATGATAGAAAGTGGGCCATCTTCGAAAAGCGGTCTACTACCACAAAGATAGAATCGTGTTTTCTAAGGGTCTTCGGTAAACCAAGCACAAAATCCATACTAACATCTATCCATAGGCGATTAGGTATCGGAAGCGGAAGGTACAAGGCTGTATTTTGTTTTTGTTGCTTAGCTAGTTGACAAGTACGACACTGACCGACGAGTTTTACATCTCTTTTGACACTAGGCCAGTAAAATTGATCTTCAACAGCTTCTATAGTCTTATTTCCCCCAAAGTGACCGGACAAACCACCCGCATGTAACTCCCACACCAGAAAGGCTCTCAATGACATACGTGGGATATATAGCTTGCTAAATCGAAATAAATAGCCATCCGTCAATACAAAGCCATCTACCTCACGAGTCAACCCATCCCTCAAAAGTATAAAAATATTACCAAAATCAGGGCATGACTCATACTCTCCTCTTTGACCTTATTAAAGCCAACAACTTCAGTACTCATGCCAGACAATACAACTATACATCGGCTAAGCGCATCCACGGCTTTGTTCTCAACTCCCACCTTATGTTTTAACACGTAAGTATAGTCTTGCAGGAACTCAACCCACCTACCGTGTCTATCATTCAATTTCTTCTAGGAGTTAAGGTATCTCAAGGCCTCGTGATCAGAATAGATAATGAATTCTTGCGCTAGTAAATAATGTTGCCAATGGCGAAGGGACTGAATGACAGCATAAAACTCCGTCATCTTCTTCTTAATGTCTTTGAATGCTTTGGCGGCGACAGTTGACCACTCAAAAACTTTATTCTTTAAACAATCGGTTATTGGGGCCATGACGGTGCTAAACCCCCGTATAAACCGACGATAGAAAGTCGCTAGCCCGTGAAAACTCCTAATATATCTAAAGCTCCGGGGCTCGGGCCACTCTTCAATTGCCTTTATCTTCTGGGGATCGATAGAGATTCCCGCAGGAGATACCCTAGAAAAATAATCTCTTCGGTAAAGAATGCACATATCTTAGGGTTCGTATACAGGCTCTCTTTGCACAACGTGGCACACACTTGTCTCAAATGGTCTACATGTTGATCCCTAGATTGGCTGTAGATAAGGATATCGTCCAAATACGCAACCAAGAATCTACCCATAAAAGGTCTAAGCACTTGCGTCATTACTCTCATAAAGGTGCTAGGGGCGTTGGATAGTTCAAAGGGCATATCCCCAACCACCCATAAAGACCGTCTTTTGTCTTGAAAGCGGTATTTCATTCATCTCCCGGTCGAATGTGAATCTGATGGTAACCACTCTTGAGATAAATCTTTGAAAAGATAGTGGCTCCAGACATCATATCTAACATATCGTCTAGCCTGGAAATCGAAAAACGGTATTTCACAGTTATTTTATTAATCACACGGCCATCCATGCACATCCTCCAGGTACCATCTTTTTTTTGAGTCAAAAGAGCAGGTACCGCGCAAGGGCTCATGCTCTACCTGATAAACCCTCAACCTAATAACTCGACTTGCTACCTTAATTCTGCATGCTCAGTGGGATTCAGTCGATAATACGGAAGATTAGGTAGGGTTGCGCCCGGAACAAGGTTAATAGCATATTGGATGTCACACATCGGTGGTAAACAGTTTGGGAGGTCCTCGGAAAAAAAACATCCTTAAACTCCTCTAGGACAGGGATTGTTTCAGTTGGGACTTGTTCTCGCGAGTCATCTTAGACTTCCCTAGCAACCAAGACAACTACTGTGGTCCCTTTAGCAATCTCATTTTTTATTTCTTTAGGGCCTAGAAGGGCAAGCCATTTCTTCTTGTCGGAGGTTCCACTTTCTCAATATTAGGCTTTGGATGCATAGAGTTGAGCCTAATCTTTTGACCCTTATATATAAAGGTGCATAAGTTAGAACGACCATAGAGAGTGACGTCTAAGTCGAATAGCCAATGTCTTCCTAAAATGATATGTCCCACATCCATCTCAATCACATCACACCATACCTTGTCCTTGTAAATAACAAACTCTACAGGAACAACACATCTCTCCTTAACGCTGATGGATGACTCATCTACCAATCTAACCTTATACGGGTTAGGGTGAGGTTCAGTCTTAAGACCCATCTTGGCTACGATGTTAGAGGCAATGGCGTTAACACAATTCCCGCTATCCAAAATTATCTTACATGATTGATTGCCAATTCTAATAAAGGTGTTAAAAATGGAGGTACGATGCTAATCGTCAGTGTCTCTCTCTCTCTCTTGTGACAAAACACATCGAACAACACTAAGTCTAGGGTCTTCACGCTCTATATCAACATTCCCAAAGGTCGGGTAACTCCTAATGAGACCCATATGTCCATCGTCTTCAGGACGATCATCTTCGCACTCTCCTAGATATGGTTCATATTCTACTATGTCGTCATCCGAGTCTTCGTCGAATTGATCATCTATAGGGAGGGTTCGAGTCGGACACTAATGTGCGTAATGACCATAACCATGACATCTATAACATTCAGTACGAGGATCGACCTTGGGAACATCCCCAAGTAAACCCTTTTCGTTGGGGTTTCTTGACGACGATGGTACATTAGGTTTTGGCTTGGGTTGGGACTGATTAAACCTAGGGTTCGACTCATTGGGTTTGTTAGGGGTAGTCCATGAATCACGTTGCATATTGAAAAATGGTCTTTAAAATCAGTCAAGATCCTCAACCAATCGATAAGCATGCTCCAATGACGTTACCTCACGCAGAAATAATTCACGTTGTAAGTTATCTCGTAGTCCAGACCTAAACGTAGAAAGGGTCATTCTAACCTCTTCTGTCACTTCACATCGAATTAAATATTCGTTGAATTTGAAAATGTATTCCGTAACAGGACGGTTGCCTTGGGTTAGTTTCTGCCATTGGTCTAAGAGTCTTTATTGGTAGGAAGTTGGCAAGTATTTTTCTTTTAACTTCTCTTTCATCTTATCCCATGTAAGATGGGTTCATGCCTCCTTTGTACCAACAACCGCTCAACACTTTGCCAATGCATTTTAGCTTGTCCAACAAGCTTCATTATGGCAAAACGGACTTTTCTAGCCTCAGACATTTCATACCACCGAAAATAGTGGTCCATGTCTATCATCCTGTCGATAAAAACTTTTGGGTCCAGTTGACCGTCAAAAGTAGGCGCTTCTATCTTCAAGCTTCTTATTATCCTCTCGTCTCCTAGGTCCTGATAAGGTCTCGGGGGTGGCATATAATCATGATGTCTGACGGGATCATCCTGACGGTGATCAAGGCCTCTAGGTCGATCCCTATCTGTATTATCTTGACGTTGCCTATAGTCTTGATGTCCAACTAGGTCATCCCTACGATGATCCAAATCCATGTGTCTCTATCCAACTCTCGATGGCCATTATGATGGGACCCCTCACCCAATAGGTCATGAGTTCTACGACGTTCACGTTCAACGATTCGGTTTCTAGTATCTTCATTAGACGTTATTAGTGCATTGATATCTTTTTCCATATTAATAAGATGGTTTGGAATATCTTGCAACATTTGATCTTGTTTAGGGACCATACCAGGAGTGGACTGGTATTGTCTACCGCTACGGGTGCTCATGCAATGTGATATGGGTCATAACAAAATCCTATATGTTCTCAATGCACAAATTGAAGGAATCTAATGCAAAATGAAACCTGACTCTGATACCAAAAATTGATGCGAGATGAATGAGAACTAAAATCAACAAATTAAATTGGATTAAAGTAAGTTCATTTTAGCTCCCTACTAATTACCAAAGAATTTTTAAGTTGCCAAGATTAGTGATTATGTCAGGCTAGATCATAGACTATCATGCAACCCTTAGAATTTTACAAAAAATTGAATCAAGTTACCACTAAATTAGGATAGTTCTCTATTTTATACGTAGATTGATAACCACAAATCCCACTTTTTTTTTCTTTTGTAGAAGTACTCAAATTATGGGTGGATCAGCAGTCTATTGATAGCATATTGGATGATAGATGCAGTTGTCTTGATCACTTGATTTAGAATGAAGAGGGAGACTAGAATCGGAGGGTTGAATGATTACCAGAAGGAAGGAGGGGACTGTTTCTTCTGCTGCTGCTTCTGCCTCTGCTTCCTGGACTGCTGCTGCTGCTTCTGCTTCTGAACTGCTGCTGCGTCTGCTGCAACGACTTCTGCTGCAGCTGCTTCCGTTGCTACTATTGTTGTGTCCACTGCTGGAGAAAGGAGGGGGGAAGGGTGTGTGTTGCCAGGAAGGGGGAGGGGAGGGAGGAATGAGGGACTTTAGGAGAGGGAGAAGAGGGGTTTGGCTATCACGACCACATGGAGAAAGTAGAGTTCATAGAGAAAATTATTTTTATTCATTCATCATCGCCTTTTTCCTTTGACATGTAAGGATATAAATAGGCTCTCAAAACAACCAACAACTAACCAATTCCTAAGAAATAGGTAAGTAGCAACAAAAGAAAACAACTCAAAAAAAAAACCCAATAACCACACAACCTCCTCCTAGAGACTAGGTAACAATAAAAACAAATGAAAAAAAATATAATAACAATTGAAATCTGAATTCAAAATTCAAATTCAAATTTAAAAGCTAATCTATATTGTAGCCATGTCGCGCCGTCTTCTACGTTGGTAGGTCTTCGTAATTGGGGGCCTGATGTCCTCATCAAAATTGTTGCAAATATCTTGGGAGACACGATAGTGTGATACAAGATAGTAACTTGATAGTAACTTATGATACGATACAAACTATAAATTAATCAATTTTTTGGAAGATACCAGAGGACATTTATCTTTCGATATACTTTCGACTGCACCCTTACTAATTGGTTTTTTTTCATTCAATTTTCATTGTCGAATTGACCGGAAAAGAGACCTCTAATGTCGGTATCGGTCAGTATTGGGTATCGGTCGGTATCGGATCGAGACATTCCAAATTGTAACGGTATCGGCCGTATCAGATCGGTATCGGCCGATACTGCAAACTATGATTAGAAGTATGATTATTGTTCAAGTGAAGTTGACAAAAGTAATAACTTTGTACTTGGACGAAGAAAAATGAACATAGTGCTTTTGGGTACAAGTAACCCACAAAAACATGTTTATCACAAGAAGCAAGCAAATCATGTCAAGATCTACGATGATGCACAAACATGTGTAACCAATCTGTGGGGTGAAAAGAATATCAGAGTCGATTAAGGGGGGGGGGGGGGGGGGGGGAATCTTCATTAATCACCAGAAGTTTTCGTAGTAAACGCATTACTGTAATTAGAGTGGCACGCATGGTTCTTGATATTGTATCTTTCACCACAAGAAGACTATATACCGCCATAGAAAATAGCAACATGGTGTTTGTTCAGAAGCCTTTGTCGTTCATCTGGAAGCCAAGATTAACCACTTGTTGCTAATTCTAACCTGCCTATTTCTTTCTCTGCATCTCTTATTTTTTATATCACCAACGTTTCCTCCACCATGGTTAATGCTCCACCTGAATGCCACCACTGCTACTTGTTTCCACGGACACACCTCTCTGAACTAGAATCCAATTGCTATGAAGATGGACCCTAATCCCCTTAGAGAAAGATACTCTTTCAGGCAATCCACTTTGTCATCTTACTATAATTTACCCTTATCCCGACATGTTAAACTTGAACATTTCTACAATCGATCGTCGCCCTTCCTACGTTTGAAAGGTTTTTCCGAGCTTATAAAAAATTATGTTGTCAGAATTCAATGGGAGCATCAACACCTATGTTGCAAACTTGCACGGACACGAATTGACATGGTAAGGACACAGCAACACTGATATGACACCTATTTTGGTGTGTCCTGTTGAATTTTGGAGTGTCTAGGACGTGTCCAATACATGTTTGACATGATACAACCCTAATCTTCGGAGTGTCCGTGCTTCCTAGATCAACACCCTTTGTCTATATTAATTATTAAGTGGGATAATAGGCTGGAGAGATTCTTTTCTTCCTGCTGTATTGGAGGTCATAAGGTCCTGGCTGGAGTTTACGAGTCATTCATTTGATTCTATCTTATTAGTCTCTAAGGCTGTAAGATTTAAGCCTCTTCTTGTATACCCTTCAACGGCCCTTTTTTTCGTCATTGTTCATAATTAAGTTTGAGAGCTCTCTAGTTTCTCATATGTTTAACAGTAAGGGAGAGACCTTCAGAGGGGAGATTCCTTCAATTTTCTTGAGAGTACATCACAGTTCTTTGTCTTTTTCTCTATCTAACAAGTACTTGCTTTGTTTTGTGCCTCTGGTTGCCTTGTGCATCGCTGCCTGCCTCACTTTGAATGCCACTAAGACTCAAGTCTTCTAAAAGGGTAAAATGGGGGTGTGCATCAACAAAGCTCTGCTAACCACTTTTTATGACTTTTCTGAAACAAGATCCAATTCCTATATCTCATTTGGCTGAGAGGCTGTAAAGAAATCAATAAATAGACAATTAGCTCTACTGGTCTGGTCATTTGCCTCATGCGTAGAAATAGCATACCTAAAGTACAGCAGAGATTGCATTGTGAATAAAGGGAAGTGTACATGTTCTACATACATGGAACACGACAGCAAGGAAAACTGTTGAGATGCTGGTTAAATTGGCTTGTTTTCATTAGCTATCAATAGAAATACTTATACAAGATCAGGGAAACCATAATGGGCTTTCCACTGGGCCTAAGCCTCAATTCATAAACTCACTTACACTCCCCCGTAAACTGGTGCGTATATGTCTAAGACGCCCAGATTGGAGAGGAAATGAAGATGAAGTGATTGAGATAGTGCCTTCATGATGATATCATCAATCTTGTCTCCGGCTGAGACGTGTTGAAGCTGAATAGCCTTGAGTTGCACCTTCTCCCGTACAAAGTGACAATCGATCTCAATATGTTTGGTCACTCATGAAACACTATAGTCTCAATCATGTGAATGGCAGTCTTGATATCACAATGAGACTAAAAGCGGTGAGGTGCACACCAAGGTCACTCAGGAGATGTTTGAGCCAGGTCAACTCGGATGTAGAATGGACCAAGGTTCGATACTCTGCTTTAGCAGGAAAGCGAGCAAGAACTGACAGCTTATTGGCTCGCCAATTGATGATATTACCACCAAAGTATGTACAACAACTGGTGGATCATCGATCATCGACTGACCCAACATAATCAACATCAGTGAATGCAGTGAGGGACGACAATGACATGGGCTTATATGGCATTCCATGACCAGGAGCCTTCTTCAAATACCAGAGAATACGCTCAACTGCTTCGAGAAATGGAGATGAGACTCTCGGAGAATGCATGAACTGACTATCTGAGCTCACAACAAAGATGATCTATGTCGAGTCACAGTGAGATATATAAGTTCTCCAGCCATATGACGATACATATCAAGGTTGGAGCAATGTTCGCAGTATAGGTATCGGAATCGGTATCGGAACATTCCTATGAATATTGGGATCAACGGTATCCGCAGTATAGGCGGTTTCGGATCGAAGTATCGGAAATCAAATAATTATTAATAAATTATTAACATTTTAGAAAATATATTTTATACATTTAGGCATAATTTTAAGTATTTTCAGTAATATTTCTTAGTAGTTTTGAAATTAAATGAAATTAGTTTACATGCAATAGATAAGTTTTCTTCTTTTACATGCTTTTACACCATTGTTGATTGGTCATTTTTCGTTCAATTTTCTTTGCCGAATTGACCGAAAAAGAGATCTCCAATGTCGGTATCAGTCAGTATCGGATATCGGTCGATATTGGATCGGGACATGCCAAACCGTATCGGTATCAGCCGTATCAGATCGGTATCAGCAAATACTGCAAACTATGTGTTGGAGAGGACAGTGTCAGATACCTTATCAAAATTTGAAAGTCTAGAGTTTGTTACATTGGAGTGTCAACTGGTTTGCATCCCAAGAAGCGTAACTCCTCTAATAGGTATTCATTGTGCAAGAAGAGATTTTCCTTGCAAGCAACCTCCATACCCAAAAAGTATCATAGAGCCGAAGGTCTAGTATGAAACTGTTTGTGTGAGGCTCGTTTTATTGTATCAGTATTTTATACGGTTACACGTGCGCATTGCTCTGTATTGTATTTCCTTGAATGTTGTAGCCTAATGAGTATCCCGTATATCAAGATATTTCAGTTTTCGTGATTTTGATATTGTGGTCAATGGCAGTAAATTTTGCAGAGCGAGTCCTTGACTATCGATATTGGGTCGTGACACTTGTGATATTGATGGATTTATTAACTTTTCGAGATTTTCTCGTTTCGCGTGTATCGAGGATCGTACGAGCTACCTCGTGAGTTACTCGAATTTTTTGAAGCTATTAATAACTTATGCACGCAATAAGTATTTCTAGTTTTCGTGAGTAACCGTTTTAGCCTATAGACCTCCAGAGACTAGTACAGACAGATGGCATGGTTATGTACCCACGACTAGGGCCCTCACATAGAATGACACCTTCAAATTAAGGTTTTCCTAATTTTTGTCATGCCAGTAGTATACCGCCAATATACTAGTCTATGTTATTTTGTTTAAATAGCAGCAGCTCCATACATGTGTAAGCCATTGAATCAAAATCCAGCCGTCACGATCTAATCCTGACATTTATATATAACTGTATACACTCATTCACTAGCAGTCTCTCTCTCTCTCTCTCTCACACACACACACACACACACACCTTCTCACTCTTCTTTCCTCTCTACTCGGGAGAATTCGAGAATCGAGGGAGCGATGTCTGAGCTTTTGAGCCGACATGGCACACATGCACGTGTTTCACATCTAGAGCCTGTATTCGATCACATCGCCCATCCGTATGCAAATACATATTTCTCTTGAAGAATGCTCATTGAATGTTTTTTCGAGTTTTCTTCAATTTTCTTGATTTCAGCATTTGCAGTCACTAGTCCTCATCACAACGAGACCGTGTCACTTGACGAAACTCGAATCAATCGAGTTCTTGTTAATTTGTGTTTTTCTTGGATTTGATTGAGATCTTGTCTACGCACGATGAATCAACGGATAAAATTGGCACACTGATTGTACGAAGGATTACAAATAATGCTCACTTGTGGAATTTGATTTGGATTGACCAGTGAGAGTTTGGCATTGGCCAAGAATTGTCTGCTGACAGTTTACAACACGAGCAGTATACTACCAGTATATTGTCAGTATGCTGGTAGTCTACTGCCAGTGCAATATACCGCCAAGGCTCTTGTTACTGAGCAAGCAATGTATGTTCAGTATATTACCGGTATATTGACAGTATACCGCCAGGGCAGTAAAGTGCCAAGATAGGCTCTTGGTTTCTCCGTTTGGCCATTAAATTTAGAGCCAATTTGATTGGCGCTCATCTTGATTCTTGGCATGTTATATCATGGTGTACATGTGAGGCCAGTTTTATGGAATTTGGACGGTCGGATCTTCCGTATCAGATTTATCTCGATTTCGTTGAAAAGATGGATAAATTTCTGATACGGAAATCCTATTGAGTTTATATTGGTTTTTCAATCGATTTTATTCAGTTATCACTCTTTCTCAGTATATATTGTAATGGAATAGATTTAGTGGGGTTCGTACCCCATGCATGTATATTACCTTAAGTGCATGATCACGCCTATTTATCTAATCTAGTTCAAGTTCATATTTATTATATCAAGTATAGTCATGAATTTTTCGGATACATAGGTACCCTTTGCGCGAGGTCACTATCACGTGGAGTTAGTCTTATTATGGTAACATATTGTTATGACCGACCATCTTATAGCAGGCATCGATATCATAATTAGTTATTACAAGCATGAATGGTGGTTGTACTGTATTGATTCTCTAGATGGCCATTTTATAGCTTTATTTATAGTAATTTACTGTTGTAACTATTTGAACGATTCTAGTGCTTTCCTGCTTATGGCCCCTCATAGAGTCCTTTATTTAATTATTTGTCATTTATTTCTTTTCTTAATTCATTATTGCTTTTACTGTTGATTGCTTGCATGCTGGTTTTAGTGTACTTTAGAGTTTTACTTGTGGTATTTGTTATCTGAAGTTGACCCCACTGGTTTTGTTTGGTCAAATCTTGTCGCGGAGCCAGAGGAACTTCCATATCTCCTGCTCGATGGTTCACATCCGGAGGACCGCTTCTTGAGCACCTGAGTGAGTTCCAGGTCCCTTCGCCTACTTGTGTATTTTGTATATCTTTTTAGGCGTTTAGCCATCGAGCATTTGTTAGCTCGTGTTCTGGGAGCTTGTTCCAACCTACGGATATTATGGTAGTATATGTAGTGCCCCGCTCCGCGTAGGCACTATGTACAAGTGATATCGCTTTGCTTGCTCGAGCGGAAGTCTTCTCGGAGAGTTTCCGACCGAACCACAAGACGATTGATCAATGTGAGTGGACAGAACTGCATTATCTGATTCTTGCACGACTTAATAATGAATCTGAGTTTTTGAATATTTGTTCTAAGAAGATAATTTCATAAGAAGAATGATAGAACCTGATTCTGCATGTTTAATAAGAGAACTCACATAGCTTATTCATCGAAATGAACCTACTTGCTTAACTAGAGAATTTGTGTGCTTGTCTGAAAAGAGATAGAACTTTGCCATGCTAAGTCTAGAGTATAAGAAATGTTGCATGCTTAGTTACACTGACACAGCTATCGAACGAACATTTGTCATGCTAAAAATATAAGTAAAAGAAATCGCTTGAATAAGTCCCTTTGTAATATGCTAAGAAAGAGATAGATATTACATGCTAGATATGAAATCAAAATCGTGCTTGCTATTATATGTTTCGTTTGTCTGTTTTGCTATATCGAACTGCTATAAGTCTTTGATTCGTATAAGCATAGACTAATAGTGCGTCCTGAGGATACGGCCCGCAGGGGGTCTAGTGGGATGTGCTATTAGATATGTGAGAGATGTGCTTTGTTTGACAAGATGTGTTTTGCTAGACCATATATGTTTTGCTTGATCATTTGTTTTGCTTGCATTATAGATGTTTTATGTCATTGCATTGGTCTCGGATAACTTGTGCACAAGGTCTTGTCTCTCGACGGTTTCTGGGACACTGGGAATCGCTCTGTCCGGAAGAGATTTTTGTTTCGTCCTGAGGATACGGCCCGCAGGGGGTCTAGTGGGGCGATATGTCTATTAGTGTTGTGCGGAACCCATGATGTCACAGCTGCTAGTACTTGTGTGTTGGTGAAGAGCTGAACCTTGAGTCACAGCTGTCGAAACAGGTGCGTGCTAGTGAAGAGCTGAACCTTGGGCAACCGCTGCTAATCATGGGGCTACCCATGAACCATCATATAGTTAAGGTGCATGCTAGGCTAGCCTTCTTGCATACCTAACTGTTTGATGCAGAGACAGACAGGGAAGGAGAACCTTATACATATATGTTTATTGCAAATTGTTGCTAACTTGTATGTCTGCTGCAGGGATAACCGTTCGGCCATGGGTAAGGATCACTGGATAAGTGATCACTTGTATTTTCTTATGTCCCTTATCATTTATGCTAAATGTGATACATCTGTTTTCCATTGAGTATGTTGTTGCCTCCTATTGTATCGAATTGTATAGTCTACTTGAAATGCTTGTCATGATATGAGATGAACAGTCCGCTAGATAAACTTTGTTCCTAAGAGTTAGAATATGGTGCACAATACATGTTGCGCACTGTACGATAGAACACTGGCCCGTATGTATGCTTATTGTTTGAATATGCAAAACTGTTTCCAAGTTATGTTTTCAAAAGAAGTAAACTGACTCAAATCATGTGCTGCATGAAATGAACATAGGTAAAAGTAGCAAGATCACTAGTAATGTAATGTTTTGCCACATGCTTACTTAGTGTGGGTTTCAGGAAGTGTTGCTTATGTTCAGTTGATTCTATACTCACCAGTACTTTCTCCAAAGTGATGACCCACCAACAGTTTGCTTGTTCTCGGGTGCTGGATCGTCCGAGGAAACGATAGTCGTGCATCATCTCAAGGAACCGAAAATCTGGAGTCGATGCCTTGAGCCGTATCAAGATTGCTATGAGCTGCTTTTGTATAGAGGGACATAATGTATGGAACGGTATCATTGTAATCGAGAGAAGAGAGTGCTTGAGCGATTTGTAACCTCGGCCAAGCGCCGCCTGTAACACTATTGAATATCAATAAAGAGCTTATTTTCATATGCCATTGTGTTCTTTACTTTTATGCAATTTATGTGTCGTTGCTCCTGTCTTGAATAGCTTATTTGCCCTTGTTCAAAGCTTTGGCCTTGTGCAAGCGCACTTTAGGCTTGCACGACATCACGTCCGTGCGAGGACGATCGGTTCCGTAGGGACCAAACGAGGACGATCGGACCCTTGCGGGATCGGGAAGTGACATAATGGTATCAGAGCGACTCGATTCTTTGCCCACTCCGTTGCTACGACTCTGAGATGTGCCCGATATTGTGCTGCAATGAACGTTCCATACAATAAGTCCATAAATATTCTCAAAAATGCGCGTAAAAGTTTTTTTGGATTTGATTTGTTGCTTGAGAGTTGTGCTTTCGTGCTTGTGATTTGCTTGTGTTTTGATTGAGGATGGTGAGAGATGAGGACTATCGCTGATCTGGATTTTTGTGTTTCTCCTTGAGTTTCGAGGACGAAACTCTTTGTTGGTGGGTAAGTATGTAGTGCCCCGCCCCGCGTAGGCACTATATACAAGTGATATCGCTTTGCTTGCTCGAGCGAAAGTTTTCTCGAAGAGTTCCCGACCGAACAACAAGACGATTGATCAATGTGAGTGGGCAGAACTGTATTATATGATTCTTGTACGACTTAATAATGAATCTGAGTTTTTGAATGTTTGTTCTAAGAAGATAATTTCATAAGAAGAATGATAGATCCTGACTCTGCATGTTTAATAAGAGAACTCACATAGCTTATCATCGAAATGAACATACTTGCTTAACTAGAGAATTTGTATACTTGTCTGAAAAGAGATAAAACTTTGTCATGCTAAGTCTAGAGTATAAGAAATGTTGCATGCTTAGTTACAGTGACACAGCTATCGAACGAACATTTGCCATGCTAAAAAGATAAGTAAAAGAAATCGCTTGAATAAGTCCTTTTGTAATATGCTAAGAAAGAGATAGATATTGTATGCTGGATATGAAATCAAAATCGTGTTTGCTAATATATGTTTCGCTTGTCTGTTTTGCTATATCGAACTGCTATAAGTCTTTGATTCGTATAAGCATAGACTAATAGTACGTCTTGAGGATACGGCCCGCAGGGGGTCTAGTGGGGTGTGCTATTAGATATGTGAGAGATGTGCTTTGTTTGACAGGATGTGTTTTGCTAGACCATATATGTTTTGCTTGATCATTTGTTTTGCTTGCATTATAGATGTTTCATGTCATTGAATTGGTCTCGGACAACTTGTGCACAAGGTCTTGTCTCTCGACGGTTCCTGGGGCACTGAGAATCGCTCGGTCCGGAAGAGATTTTTGTTTCGCCCTGAGGATACGGCCCGCAGGGGATCTAGTGGGGCGATGTGTCTATTAGTGTTGTGCGGAACCCATGATGTCACAGCTGCTAGTACTCGTGTGCGTTGGTGAAGAGCTGAACCTTGAGTCACAGCTGCCGACACAGGTGTGTGCTAGTGAAGAGCTGAACCTTGGGCAACCGCTGCTAATCATGGGGCTACCCATGGACCATCATATAGTTAGGGCGCATGCTAGGCTAGCCTTCTTGCATACCTAACTGTTTGATGCAAAGACGGACAGGGAAGGAGAACCTTATACATATATGTTTATTGCAAATTGTTGCTAACATGTATGTCTGCTGCAGGGATAATCGTTCGGCCATGGGTAAGGATCACTGGATAAGTGATCACTTGTATTTCCTTGTCCCTTATCATTTATGCTAAATGTGATACATCTGTTTTCCATTGAGTATGTTGCTGCCCCTATTGTATCGAATTGTATAGTCCACTTGAAATGCTTGCTTGATATGAGATGAACAGTCCGCTAGATAAGCTTTGTTCCTAAGAGTTAGAATATGGTGCACAATACATGTTGTGCACTGCACGATAGAAAACTGGCTCGTATGTATGCTTATTGTTTGAATATGCAAAACTGTTTCCAAGTTATGTTTTCAAAAGAAGTAAACTAACTCAAATCATGTGCTGCATAAAATGAACATAGGTAAAAGTAACAAGATCACTAGTAATGTAATATTTTGCCACATGCTTACTTAGTGTGGGTTTCAGGGAGTGTTGCTTATGTTCAGTTGATTTTATACTCACCAGTACTTTCTCCAAAGTGCTGACCCACCAACAGTTTGCTTGTTCTCAGGTGCTGGATCGTCCGAGGAAGCGATAGCCGTGCCTCATCCCAAGGAACCAAAAATCTGGAGTCGATGTCTTGAGCCGTATCGAGATTGCTATGAGCTGCTTTTGTATAGAGGGACATAATGTATGGAACGGTGTCATTGTAATCGAGAGAAAAGAGTACTTGAGCGATTTGTAACCACGGCCAAGCGCCGCCTATAACACTTTTGAATATCAATAAAGAGCTTGTTTTCATGTCATTGTGTTCTTTACTTTTATGCAATTTATGTGCCGCTGCTCTAGTCTTGAATAGCTTACTTGCCCTTGATCAAAGCTTTGGCCTTGCGCAAGCGCACTTTAGGCTTGCACGGCATCACGCCCGTGCGAGGACGATCGGACCCCTGCGGGATCGGGGCGTGACAGTATATACACTAATTTGCAGCTAGTTTGTGATCATTTATAATTGTACATTCTCGCTAGTACTCTATTTTGTATTACTAGATTCATGATCATCTATGTTATATAGTTTGGGACGCCTTAGTGTTATTTCACTGATATTTGTATATCTTATAGTTTACTTGCATAAATGAGATTAAGATACCAAGGATTATCGGACCTAGTATTGACTGTTGGCATGTAGATTAACCCACGTCTTGCTACAACCGTAACCGTACATTGGGGTACTAGCGTACTATGCTATGCATAGATGGCCTAGTTCCGCCTTCTCTCTCCAGTATTCTAATTCTAATCATGATAGTTTGGAAAGATGCTCCTTGACCTTAGTGATCCCTCTACATCATCACCAGTGATAATAATATCATCGACATAAATTAAGAGTACCATTGTCCCCTGAGAGCGATGATGGGTGATTAATGATGAGTCTATTGAGCTCCAAGTAAACACAATTGTTTGAACAACCCTCCTAAATTTCTCGAACTAAGCCTGTGCAGATTGTTTGAGACTATAGAGGGATTTCAGAAGATGACAAACTAGATTCTCTGCCACAATCTTATATACAGAAGGGTGGTACATATACACAGTCCCAGTCATATCCCTATTATGGAATGCGTTTTTGATATCTAATTGACGTACGGGCTAGGAGCATGAACAAGAGAGAGGTAAGAACTCAAACAATGCTCAATTTGGCAATCGGACTGGTCTCATGATCAATACCATATTGCTGAGTGAATCCACGTGCGACCAGGCTAACTTTCAACAGCTCAACAAAACCATCCAGATTGTGCTTTTACAGTGCAAACCTAACTACAAATGACAAATGGATAGACCGGAGGAGAAGGAACAATATCTTATGTGTGATTACATGACAACACACCACCCATGGTGGATGAGAGCCTGCTCACTGAAACAGGAGTGGAAAACAAGACAGCATGCACAAACTTGCAAAGAGAAGGTGTGTTGATGATAGGAAACAAAATTACTAATATGATGAATAGTGCAAGTACGAGGTTGCTTAATATGAGCAATAGGCCGATCATTTGGTGGAGACATGTAGGCCTACAGGCACACTGGGAGAAATTGGTTTCTTCGACCTTTGTATATAAGTGGGGAGGGGAGTCGAGAGAGGAGGATCAGTTGGGGTAACTATGGGAGGAACTCGAGGAGATAAAGAGAGAGGAGAGGAGGAAGAGGGATATGTAGATGAAAATAGTAGTAGGTTATCTGATATAATGATCGTGGAAGAGAGGTAGGAGGAGTGGGATTTGAAGGCGAGAAGAAAGGTACGTGCTAAAGGAAGGTAATCTCGATAGAGTGGTGACCTTTTTTCTCTCAAGAGGTGAGAGAAAGGGAAGGGGGGGGGGGGGGGGGGGCCTTGAACCCAACATTGGAGTAGTGTCACCATTAGTTATGGTAATGAAGCGATAAGGTGTATCATTCCTAAACGGTAGAACCTCCTCTGTAATATGATATGATGATGTGGAAAGACAAGTGGTACTTGAGGTAATATAAATGTTTGTCGAGCGAGAGAGAGACTCACAGACTCTGGAGCTCTGTAGGGAGAGAGCCACCAAGACTCTTTCGGGGGAGAGGTAAGTTGGCTGCTCCCAAGAGAGGTAAGTTGGTCGCTCCCAGATGTGAAAACCTGGCTAACGGTAGGAGACTGATTTGTGTAGCCATATTTTGCCATCAGGCAGCCTCCACGTGATTTGAGCACCACACTAAATGCAACGTAGGTTGTCGTGGTAATGACCATGAGTAGTACTGCCACAAGAGGACATGATTGGCCGATCACCAGCATGTCCGGGGGATGACGATCATGCCCCTCAGACAAGAGGGCAGAGGATTGTGCTGAGGCCTCAGGGGTTGTGGAAGGTGGCACATGGATGGTAGAAGCAAAAATACCCCGTCAAGGAGGGTGTACCATCAGTAGAGAAGATCGTCTATCTGACACTGCCAATATAGGGGGGTAGACAAGCCAAATACAGTATTTCTACTGAAATCGTTGAACAACAAGGTCCGTGGAGAATGGTTGAAGAAGAAGTCACTTCTGAAAAAGTCCCTAAAACTTGGCTGCAAAGTTGGGAATACCATCTAGCAAACGACGACTAGAAGATATAATAGAGATGCTGGAGTATGTCTTCCATAAAGAATAAAGCTTTGAGTTGATCCCAAACTTCTCTGGACAGTCATAAGGCAAACTACTATGTGATATATATCGTCGCTCATAGAATTAGTAAGAAGAGTAAAGACTTGACTATCATCACGTACTAGTGTGTGTCGAGTATGTGGCATCTGTCGTAGCATGAGGAGAGTTGGTAAGGCGACACGAGAATCCACAGTCAACAAGTGGGCAAGACATAGAGTGAGACCACTCGAGATAGTTGGTGCATACGGAGAGAGATATAATGGCCAACCGGAGATCGTGCTTTGAAGTTAGAGTAGAAAGAGGGGGTAGAAGCGCTCGGAAGGCGATGGAAGAATCCATGGCCAGGTGTGCGAGATGTAGAGTGAGATCACTTTGAAATAGTTGGTGCATACAGAGAGAAATAGTGGTCAACCGGATATCATGCTTGAAGTCACAGTAGAGAGAGGGGTTATATGCACTCGGAGTAGTTGCATTGGAAGTCGGAGTGGAAGTATTGTTGGGGAGCTCGAGTAGGAAACCATAAGAGTGAACTTGAACATTGTATGACCAACATTATACAACGAAGGACGCACTATGACTGTAGTAGACCTAAAGAAGCGGAGCACAAAATCTTTGAAATCGTGGAAACCGAGAATCCTATCAAATCATAGCGAAAAATATGTCAGAACATATAGATATATGGACCGTGAGAGGAAGCCACATTCAAAATCTGAACATGAGAAAGGTATGGAGATCACCGTAAACGGAGCAAATCAAGGAGAAGTTGCCTCCAGATAAGGATCGAACTTGATTGAGGTCGGGACTGGAGGGCCAGATCTGGATTGAATTAGAGCGGATCGGGTATGTCGAGATCAGGTAGGGACGATATGAGAAGAATTTGTCGAGTCAACATCGGATCGAGACAAGGGCAATCAGTGCAAGAGGAGTTCGTCGAGGCTGTAACCTTCATTTAAATTTAAAGTAGGAAGATATTCAATTTGGATTGCTCTTCATAAAAAGAGAAATCTAAATTGAATTGGTTAAGGGTACAAAGGTAAATTCATTATAAAAATATCTTGACAACCTCTAACCCCCTCATTCCCTATATAATGACACCCCCACCTCCTTCACTCACCATCTCACATCTCCTCTCAACCCTATATTAGCAAGGTAACCCTTGTTCCTCTTCAATTTTGTTTTATAACTCTAAATATATATATATATATATATATATATATATATATATATATATATATATATATATATATATATTATGTACGTATGTGTGGCAAGAAAAGGAACTGCAGGAGCAGCAACATTGCAGTACCAGCAGCTGCAGTCGCTGCAGCAGCAGTAGCAGCAGCATGCAGTAGCTGCAGCAGAGCAGCAGCTGCACGCAGCAGCAGCAGTAGATCATGTATATATATATATATATATATATATATATATATATATATATATATATGTATACTATATTGTATCTATATACATATCTATATATATATATATATATATATATATATATATAGATACATATGTAATACATATATATAGATACATATATATATATATATATAAGTATCTATGTATACTATATATCTCTATATATATATATATATATATATATATATATATATATATATATAAGTATCTATGTATACTATATATTATCTATATATATATATATATATATATATATATATATATATATGTATTACTATATTGTATCTGTATACATATATATATCTTATATATATATATGTATATATATGTATTACATATGTATCTATATATATGTGTATATATATATATATTACTTATGCAACTATAATATATATATATATATATAATATATATATATATTATCTATATATCTATGTATACTATATATATGTATACTATCTATCTATGTATCTATATATATTATATTGTATCTATATATATATCTATATATATGTGTATATATATATATATTACTTATGCAACTATATATATATATATATATATATATATATATATATATATATAATCTATATATCTATGTATACTATATATATGTATACTATCTATCTATGTATCTATATATATTATATTGTATCTATATATATCTATATATATCATATACATATATATGTATCTATATATATTATATATGTGTGTATCTATATATGTATTTATATATATATATATATATATATATATATATATATGTTACTATATATCTATCTATATATGCATACTATCTATCTATGTATATATGTATACTATACATTATTTATATATATACTATATATGTATGTATCTATATATATATATATATATTATATATGTATGTATGTATCTATACATAAGTATCTATAAATATATATTATATATATAATATTTTATATTTAAGTTTTTATATAGATATTTGTCCCATCTATTAACCAGAAACAACATAAAATTAACCTAGAAATCTAGTGGATTAAATCTATTTAATTATATTTCACCAATTAATGTGAATTATTCATGATATAGGTTATCTGAACCCCGTCACACTCTAACTTGTTTCACCCGCTTTGGACCCCAAGCAAGTACGGTCTCTGATGGTTTTCTTACTGATAATTTTTATAATACATGTAGTATTGTTGTACTTGATTCCTGACACGAAGAAACACGGACTAGCATATCTTGTATTTTTAGACCTTGATCTTGTGTAATACTTGATATTCGTGTGATTTATGTATGCTAGTCGGGGCAGAAAAAATGCTAGTTTATATGTGATCATATCCTAATCATGTGCAAATATAATTCCTATGCAAAGGCTAACCATATACTTCACGTATGTTTAACGGCTCCCATTGTGCAATCCTAAGCCGATCACATAATCAAACTAGTATTTCAAAACACTTAGTGACTATAGATTTCCTTGTTGATACATGACATATTCTCTGTTTATTCATTTTCTCTGTTCATTTCTTAATATGCCTTGATATCAGTTTCTTTATCCATTATGTACTACTTTTCTATCACTGATTTATAATCCTTATTATGTATTGAAACTGCTATAGAATTATACTCGTTCAATCCTGATTGGATAATATTTTAGGTAGCACTTAGAAGGACCTGTGTCGCATCTATTATGGATTTTTGGAAAATAGCTTTGAGCCTGATTTTACCCCCTGGAGGATCGAGGAAGGCCGCAAGCGGGATACCTAGTTATGACAATACTTAAAGTTTGCAAACTTGCTATAGTTGTATGATTTATGAATACAAGATTTTGTACTGTAACATTTATACACACACACACACACACACACACACACATATATATATATATATATATATATATATATATATATACAACATGTTTTCACCTACCTTAGTTTTGTGATTGAGTATAATATTTGTTTTCTTTATATTATGAAGTGTTAGTTATACAGTACTAGTTCCAGACAGCGTTCTACCGCCGACACTGCGGCGTAGGCTGGGCGTACCTACGCACTCGTACCCAAACACCCGGGTGCGGGTCGTGACATGTTTTTATGGTGGCCCATGCAGGTCAGACTTCACAAGAAGTGATATGTCGTAGTAGTACTTAGGACTATAGTACTATTACGAACCTGTAATAGGATATAGGATATTAGGAATAGGAAATACTCAATCACAACTAGGAATTCCATCTCTGAATTAAATTTACTGATCTTGATTACTCTAACTGATTTGACATCTTCCTTAATTCTTGTCCTTCTCGAATAATATCTTATATTGTGCCTTAATGATGTT
Source organism: Iris macrosiphon (assembly GCA_036927795.1). Classification (NCBI taxonomy): domain Eukaryota; kingdom Viridiplantae; phylum Streptophyta; class Magnoliopsida; order Asparagales; family Iridaceae; genus Iris; species Iris macrosiphon. The sequence continues at coordinate 129,840,520 of JAYESA010000002.1, forward strand.
TCCTTATTATTTTCATCATATTTCAGCATGGCACGCTAGATTAGGGCATCACATAGTTTCATATTTATATCCTTTGTGCTTAAGCATAGCTTATTAATAGAACCCTTGGGTAGAGTTGCAAGCATCACTGACTATGATAGAGATTTGTGTTTGATGTTTGCAAGGGGTATCACGTTACATTGGAGACCGTATTTTGTCTGGTAGCTTACTCGTAATGCCACTTCCAAGTTTTGACATTGTCCTTGGAATGGATTGGTTGGGTATGCATTTCGCTAGCATTGACTGCCGTAGAGGTCGTGTGCTGTTTCGACCTCCAGGAGAGCCGGAGTTCGAGTTTGCTAGAAAGACAGAGAAGCCAGATCGTAGAACTCTTTGCAAAGCTATAATGGAGGAAAAAGAGCTATTACATCCTATTATTGTTGAGTTCTTAGATGTGTTTTTCGAGGAGTTACCAGGATTTCCGCCAGATAGAGATGTTGAATTCTCTATTGATCTAATACCGGAAGCAGAACCAATATCACAGCATGTCTACCGGATCAACAACAATGAGCAGGCGGAGCTAAAGAAACAGATCGATGAATTAGAAGACAAGGGATTCATCAGATCAAGTTCGTCGTCCTGGGAGCTCTGGTACTTTTTGTGCCAAAGAAGGATGGATCGGTGCGGATGTGCATCGATTACAGGGCCCTGAACAATCTCACAATCAAGAACAAATATCCGCTGCCAAGAATAGATGATCTCTTCGATAAGTTGAGTGGAGCGAAGATATTTTCAAAGATTGACTTGAGATCCGGATATCATCAGGTGAAGGTGAAAAAGGAAGATATTCCAAAGATTGCATTCAGGACTCGATATGGCCAATACGAGTTCTTGGTGATGCCGTTTGGGTTAACTAATGCCCCGGCAGTCTTCATGAACTTGATGAACAAGGTATTCCATCAATACCTGGACAAGTTTGTGGTAGTGTTTATAGATGATATCCTTCTATACTCAAAGACGCTAGAAGAACACGAGAAGCATTTAAGGATAATGCTTGAAACTCTCAGGAAGGAGAAGCTCTATGGAAAATTTTCTAAATGTGAGTTTTTCTTAAACAAAGTGGAGTTTCTCGGACATGTAGTGACTGGAGATGGAATATCAGTAGATCCAAAGAAGATTGCTGCCGTAGAATCTTGGGCCACTCCAAGATCTGTTGCAGAAATTAGAAGCTTCTTAGAATTGGCTGGATATTACAGAAAGTTCGTGAAAGATTTCTCTCGAGTTGTAAAGCCTTTGACTAAACTCACTCGGAAAGATGTAGAGTTTGTTTGGACAGAGGAGTGCCAGGTTGCTTTTGAGAAATTGAAGAAGAGGTTGACATCTGCTCATATTTTTGCCATCAGGGTCTGGAGGTTTCACTATTTATAGTAATGCATCGGGGAAAGATTTGGGTTGTGTTCTTCAGCAGAATGGGAAAGTGATTGCCTATGCATCCAGGCAATTACAACCTCATGAGAAAAACTATCATACCCACGATTTGGAGTTGGCAGCAGTCATCTTTGCCCTGAAGTTGTGGAAACATTATTTATACGGAGAGCGTGTGGAGATCTTCACAGACCACAAGAGCTTGAAGTACGTTTTCACTCAGAAGGAGTTGAACATGAGGCAGCGTCGATGGTTGGAACTGATGAAGGATTTTGACATATCTTTGCAGTATCATCCTGGGAAAGCCAATGTAGTTGCCGATGCCTTGAGCAGGTACCCGGTAGCTATGTTGTTGACACAGGATCGGTATTTGTTGGAGGACTTAGAGAGCTTGGGCATGGAGGTGATAGTTCCAGGTTTTGCTATGCAGATGGGGGGGTTGCGGATACACTCAGAGTTGATGGACAGGATCAAGGCAGCCCAGTATGAAGATGTATCTCTCAGGAGCATCAGAGCTCAGGTGTGAGCAGGATTGGAGGATGATTTCACTATTGCTGAGGATGGTTCTTTGCGGCATGGTGCTAGATTGTGTGTCTAGTGGGAAGCTACGTGAGGAGGTGTTACAGGAAACGCATCGCTCTCAGTATTCCATACATCCAGGTGCCAACAAGATGTATCAGGATATGCGAGAGAGTTTGTGGTGGTATGGCATAAAGAGAGAAGTGGCACAGTTTGTATCCAGATGTTTAGTATGCCAGCAAGTGAAAGCCGAGAGGCAGAGACCAGGAGGTTTGCTTCAGCCATTATCCATTCCAAAGTGGAAATTGGAGCACATTACTATGGATTGTGTCCGGACTCCCACGATCTCCAGGAGGGAAGGACGCGATTTGCGTCATCGTTGACAGGTTGACCAAGTCGGCCCACTTTTTGCCTTTCAAGGTGGGTTTGTCTACGGAGAAGCTGGCAGAGATGTATGTGAGGCAGATCGTCAGGATACATGGGGTTCCCGTCAGCATAGTCTCGGATCGGGATAGTCGTTTCACTTCTCATTTCTGGAGGAGTTTACAGGCGAGTTTGGGCACTCAGCTCAAGTTCAGTACTGCATATCACCCCCAGACAGATGGGCAGTCAGAGAGGACTATTCAAACTTTCGAGGATATGTTGCGCACTTGTGTACTAGATTTCGGAGAATCTTGGGAGGATCATCTTCATCTGGTGGAGTTTGCATACAACAATAGTTACCAGGCAAGCGTCGAGATGTCTCCTTTCGAGCCTATGTAAGGCCGAAGATGGCGTACCCCATTATCTTGGGACGACGTAGGCGAGCGAGCATTGTTGGGACCAAAAATGGTAGTAGATGCTGCGGAGAAGGTAAAGCAGATTAGAGGAAGACTTCGTGTGGCTCATGACAGACAGAAGCTCCGGTCCGATAGTCACCGGAGACCGTTAGAGTTCGAGGTTGGCAAATTGGTGTTCTAGCGAATTTCTCCAAGATGTGGCACGATCGTTTCGGGAGAAGCGGGAAGCTCAGTCCAAGGTTTATCGGACCCTTCAGTATTACCGAAAGGGTCGGTGTCGTAGCCTACCGGCTAAGCTTTGCCATCTACATTAGAGGGAGTACATAACGTGTTCATGTATCCCAGCTGAGACGATACGTGGCTGACCCTAACCACGTATTAGATCACTCAAAGATTGAAGTGGGACCGAGCCTCAGCTACCTAGAGCGGCCCGTGGAGATACTAGATCGCAGAGAAAAGGTGTTGCGTAATCGGACGATTTTATTTGTTTGTGTCGCTTGGAGTCATCACTCCCCGGGTGAATCTACTTGGGAGAGAGAGGAAGAGATGCGTGAACGATACCCATACCTCTTTGAATTTTGAGGCATTTCTTCTTTCTTTCTGTATGATCTACTTTAAATTTCGAGGACGAAATTTTTCTAAGGTGGGTAGATTTGTAACCTTCATTTAAATTAATTAAAGTAGGAAGACAAATTCAATTTGGATTGCTCTTCATAAGAAGAGAAATCCAAATTGAATCGGTTAAGGGTACAAAAGTAAATTCATTATAAAAATATCTTGACAACCCCTAATCCCCTCATTCCCTATATAATGACACCCCTACCTCCTTCACTCACCATCTCACATCTCCCTCAACCCTATATTAGCAAGGTAACCCTTGTTCCTCTTCAATTTTGTTTTATAACTCTAACTAGGATAAGTATATATATATATATATATATATGTATGTGTGTGTGTGGCAAGAAAAGGAACTACAGGAGCAGCAACAGTGCAGTAGCAGCAGCTGCAGTCGCTGCAGCAGTAGTAGCAGCAGCATGCAGCAGTAGCTGCAGCAGCAACAGAGCAGCAGTAGCAGCTGCCCAGCAGCAGTAGCAGCAGCTGCACGCAGCAGCAGCAGTAGAGCATATATATATATATATATTATATATATATATATATATATGTATATATATCATATACATATATATGTATCTATATATATGTATCTATATCATATACATATATATGTATCTATATATCTATGTATTATGTATCAAAGTATCTATGTATACTATATATTATATAGATTATATATATATATATATATATACATATATATAATATATATATATATATATATATATATATTATATTGTATCTATATATATCATATACATATATATGTATACTATCTATCAATGTATCTATATATATTATATTGTATCTATATATATCATATACATATATATGTATCTATATATATTATATATATGTGTATCTATATATGTATATGTATATAATATATATATATATATATATGTATCTATGTATCTATGTATACTATACATTATTTATATATATACTATATATATATATATATATATATAAACATATATTATATATACATTATTTTATATTTAAGTTTTTATATAGATATTTGTCCCATCTATAAACCAAAAACAGCATAAAATTAACCTAGAAATGTAGTGGATTAAATATATTTAATTATATTTCACCAATTAATGTGAATTATTCATGATATAGGTTATCTGGACCCCGTTACACTCTGACTTGTTTCACCCGCTTTGGATCCTAGGCGAGTACAGTCTCTGATGGTTTTCTTACTGATAATTTCTATAACACATGTAGTATTGTTGTACTTGATTCTTGCCACGAAGAAACACGGACTAGCATATCTTGTGTTTTTAGACCTTGATCTTGTGTAATACTTGATATTCGTGTGATTTATGTATGCTAGTCGGGACAGAAAAATGCTAGTTTATATGTGATCATACCATAATCCTGTGCAAATATAACTCCTGTGCAAAGGCTAATCATACACTTCACGTATATTTAACCGGCTTCCATTGTGCAATCCTAAGCCGATCACATAATCAAACTAGTATTTCAAAACACTTAATGACTATAGATTTCCTTGTTGATACATGACATATTCTCTGTTTATTCATTTTCTCTGTTCATTTCTTAATATGCCTTGATATCAGTTTATTTATCCATCATGTACTACTTTTCTATCACTGTTTTATAGTCCTTATCATGTATTGAAACTGCTATTAGAATTGTACTCGTTCAATCCTGATTGGATAATATTTCAGGTAGCACTTAGAAGGACTTGTGTCCCATCTATTATGAATTATTGGGAAATAGTTTCGAGCCTGATTTTACCCCCTGGAGGATCGAGGAAGGCCGCAAGCGGGAGACCTAGTTATGACAATAGTTAAAGTTTGCAGACTTACTATAGTTGTATGATTTATGAATACAAGATTTTGTACTGTAACATTTATACACACACACACACACACACACATATATATATATATATATATATATATATATATATATATATATATATATACAGCATGTTTTCACCTACCTTAATTTTGTGATTGAGTATAATATTTGTTTCCTTTATATTATGAAGTGTTAGTTATACAGTACTAGTTCCAGACAGCGTTCTACCGCCGACACTGCGGCGTAGGATGGGCGTACCCACGCACTCGTACCCAAACACCCGGGTGCAGGTCGTGACAGAGGCGAGATCTGTTGTCGGTAAAGACTGGATCTGGTCGAATCGAGTCTAGAGTGTGTTAATGAAGTAGATGGAAGTGGTAAGGGGTCAGCTGTTGGTGGGGTTGAAGAATGTAGAGGGGTTGCGGTGGTGAATGGGCTAGGGTTAGGTTTAGGATTTATGGATGGTGGAATCGGCGGCTAGTATTTTGATGTGAACAATAGGAGAGCTAAATCCCAAGGATTTGATATGATGTCATCTTGAGATGTTGGCTCAACCGGCTATATTTATTTAGCTATCAGTAGCAATATTTGTACAAGATTAGAGAAGCTCTAATGGGCTTTCCACTTTGGACCTAAGAATAAACTCTCATACAAAAACCAAACTAATGGCATAGTTAGCAAGTTGTTATGGAGCAGAATGACATAATTATAGGTGGAAGACTAGTAGAATTGGTTACGAGAGCTATTGAATTGCATTAACACATTTATGTATACTTAAAAGTAAGCAAAACAATCTGATTTCACTTGACAAATGAGTGAAGCATGCGTGGCCTCAATGTTTCTCATATAATATGCGTAATTGGAAATCATCACAGTAGTTTGGCCGCAATTTTAATACCATTAAGAATTTGCACTAACAAATGGACAAAGTATAAAAATGGCAAACAATAGAAGATGTAGGAGTACATCCACAAATATGGCCTGACATAGTAGTGCAGAAATCGTCCTGAGATGATAATACAACATAATAAACAGAAAAAGCTGCAAAAGAGGACTTACCTCCATGTCTAGGAAGACCTTCTTGCTAAAGAGAGCATCAATTGTCTGCAAAAATTGTTAAAAGACTACTTTAAAAACAAAGGTATGAAAACATAAACCTACAAAGCTGGAACAAGTAAAGCTAAAAACATGAACCTACTTAATTAGAACAAGATGAAAATCTACACCCAATTAACACTGCAAGCAACATCTTGTTAAAGTTCATTCCAAAGTGCAGGACAATGCTAGGAATGCAACTACTCTTTACAAGGCAGGCATAATATCATTAGGTTGTATCATGTACAGAATACAGACATCATGTGAACCCTACAATAAAGTTCTAAATGTTTGAAATATCGGATGACTGTACTTTGTATATGCCAATTTAGATATCTAAGTAAACAACCCATATTTCACTAAGAACGATGGATTCACCACAAGCAATATGACTGATCCACCAACAATAATTGGAATGCATGATCAAAGCAGTATAGTTGAAAATGTACAACAGTACAAGTAACAAATATGTATGGTCAAAGTAGGTTAGCTCGAAATCAAAGAGTAGATGATCATTTGATTGATAAGAAAATTAAGATGATGTAGGAGCTTATCCTGTAAAACTTCTTTGAAACTATTAAGAAAACTACTACAAGCAATAAGTGTAATATGTAGGGAAGGGGACGCAATGAGGAAGAGGACAAACAAACAGATCAGATACAATATCCTATGGTAGTTTAAATATAAAACAAAAACAAAAGTTCATGGAAGAAGGAAAACATACGATAATGGAGACAATTAACAGAAATAAAAGGTGGTTCAGCCACTTATTAAATCGGGTAAGGCTCTACATTGGACCCATTTTCTAACTGGATCCGAGCACAAATACTTGAGGATCTAAATATGATAAGCTGATCACCTGATATAATTAGAGATCATCTAATTCGCTTAAACCTAGCTCAACTCTTCACTTTCTAAGAAATTTGCATAGACAACAGACTCATGTTTAAAAATAAAATAATTAGATAATGTTAGGAAATTTTAAGAAGATGCATATCTTATGATGTTCTCCAACTCCAACCAACAACTTGGTATATACAAAAATGAATAATTGGGTTATCTTAAACCAAAACCAGATCCACTATAAAATTTGGTTTCAGATGTGGAACCTATGTTTCTTAGTCAGATTGGATCTGGGCATGGACCAAGTAAGATGGATCTGTAATGCATCTATGTAGATACAATACCTACATAACGTTACAAAATTGTAGGAAGTGTTATTATATATATAAAGAAGAAAATTAAGACAGATGTATAAGAAAATCTAATGAAATTTCTGTTAGTTCTCCCTCACAAGATAATATTTCCAAAAATAAAAATCTTGGATAATCCTAGAGAAGATCCAAATCATATATAGCTTGGTTCAAGATACCGACGTTATGTTTATTTGTCAGCTTGCATCTGTGGATGGACTAGGTATGTAAAGCTTATCTGTAAATGGAGCTAAGTATGATCTGCTCCAAAATACTTTATTGCGCCAAGGAGAGAGTAAATTTATCACTATGATCCAATGATGTTATGAAGCTATTAAAGTATATCATTCACTCGGTTACTCATCATCATCCAAGCCTTCTCCATCAGAATGGGATCGGCTATGGAGTATAAGAAAGCTCCACACAAGATTTGACAAATTTTTATAACCGACTGTCGACCTAACATTAACCCTCTATATCAGTAATCACTCGGTTACTAAGTGAAAAAAAATCCTATAAATGAAAGACTTTTTAAGTTTTATGTTCTTATCGAGGCCCATAAAAGGTACTCAAGTGTCTCACATAAACTTTGAGAAGTGGAGGAATTACTGCATGGTGAGCCTATGAAACTAACATGTACGTATTTGTATTGTCAAGATTTTAAATATATAATGTTGGTCCCTTTCGATCTTCTCAAGCTTTTGGGGCATTGGTTAACTAACACATGATATGTTATAGATGTTTATAAACTTTCTAACACCACTATAAAGTAATTTAGTGTAGAGACATAGAAAGTACAAAATTTTATATGTCAGGAATAACTTATTTGACATAAAAAGGTTATAGCAAGACGTTATAGTAAGACCCGAGGGCACTACTACAAAGGTCACTGCTATAGTGATTTGTGAAGTGTGTTGGACATCATGAGGCATAATGAATAAATAGAAAATGGTTCTTGAGGTCACTGTACATGATAGCTAGCCTAAGCATATTATAGTCTCTTCTCAACCACCAGGAACACGTGCCATTTGACAAGCAACATAAATAATCTTCCGAGTGTGTTATTATATCTTACATGGATATAGACAATTACCTTCAAAGTGGGTATGATAACTCTATCGCATTTCTGATACTGTCGAAGAATAGATAAAAGATCAGTACTTAAATTATACTCTCGGGAATCTCTCTTCTCAATAGCATCACCATCTGCAGCTTGAACATACTCCACTAAAGCAGCAAATGAAGCCCTGTGCAAGGATTCTTGCAATCCACCCACTGAGATCACAAGCCCAGAAAGCACCGATATGCTATAACAGTTGAACTGAAGCAAACGAACTAAATGTGGATAGCATATTGTAGGATCCTGAGTAAATATAGGAAAATATAAGTGAGACAAATTTCAGTAACTTCCATCACTTCATATACAAGATAACCATACTACATCCAGTTAAAGAAGATAGAGAAGCGAACACATCATATACTTAGGTTTCCACCCAAGCTTTTAAGAGAAGATATTTCATTTTTGCTATTTTTCGTTAAATGTTTTTAGAACCTAAGACTTGCTACTTTTTTTTAATAGACAATTGCTAGGATTTTTTGGAACTTCGAATCTTTTTTAGTTTTGAATCTTTGATAAGCAACATTGTGGAAGTTGCTCAACTTAAAATCTTTAAAATACAATATATATCATGTTAAATATTTGTTCCTTAAAGGCGTTCCACGTTCCAGATAAATGTATTTGCATTCTGAAGTAGCCTACCTTCCAAGTATATCTAATATCTAGCATCTCTAGACATTTAGTACTTCTAGAGACTTCAACAACTTAGACAACTAATTTCTCCAATAAAAAAATTTTCTTTCTTTTTTTTAATAATAACATGTCATTTTTAGTTTCTTAAAACTTCTTTATATTTTGTTTTACACTTTTCTTGGAGGGCTTTTCAACTCTGTTGTTTTCTAGGGTTTTATAAGGTATACATTATTTGGACACTAGAATGTACAACAAAACATTATTTGAATGTAACAAGGCCATACTCACGGATAATGCATGTTATATTCATGAATAATAGAATCATATAACACTAATGTTATATTCTTTGCTCATAATTATCGACTTTATGATGAACTTATCACTTAAGGCTTCACAATGCTCCATATCATTATTCAATATGTTAACTTCATCACAAGATGTAGGCTTATATGGATTTTCGACCAAATTTACTATGCAACAAATGTATCTTACTAATACACGATATGATGATCTAACTAATTGATACATGATAAGTGTCACTATTTGACAACTGTAGAATGCAATGGTATGGAATACACACATGCATAAATACACAGAGGAAACCACATTTGTTTCGTCCTATCCAACACAGGTATGGGTACTGGATACAATATGTACCTAGTACAGTGGTACAACAATTTCTAAAAATGCAATATAGTCAGCAACTATGTAGTTTAAGTTTAAAAATAGATAAAGTTTAATTTCTGAAACAAAAGAACACACGCTATATTTTAAGAGAGTGTCATATCTATTGAGATGCACTAGATTAGTACCAAAGTACTACGAAAGTACGCAAAATTATAATTTGAATAAAAAACAAAAGATGGGTGTGTATATGTGGTTCGTACCTGATATGGGTACACCTTCCTAAACAAAATACCCATGCCTAGTGGGATTCATAGGACACCAATGATAACTGATAAAAATGAGAGAAGAGTGAGAGCAGTTGAATTTCCAACCTCGGAGCATCTATCTCAGCTTGAAGCTCGACTTTCGAATTCCACCACTTAAGATGCATCCACCAACGATTAATGTCCCAATAAAGTGAAGAAGCGGAGAAGAGAGGCAATGACTGGGAGATGATAATACTCCAAATCCTAACCTTTTAGTATCTATATAATTAAGTTTTTTTCCAATATAACTCCCTTAAATCTACACTATTTCAACATATATCCTTTAAATGTTATTTGCTTAGTTCCTATAAACCATCTAAAATATGAGTTATATGTACCCCTAGTAGTGTTTATAATGTAAGATGGAAGATAAAATATTCCCTCAACTTCGATCGAACAAATTGTTGTGACGTTTTGTCCTCCTGGATGCCCCATGCATGAATGCTAGCCGATGCCACCACCAAATACGTGCTGCTCATCTTCAACCACCTCCTACCTCTTTTCTCCCTCAACCATCACCTCCCTTTCTTTCCATGTCTGCTCCTACCTCTTTTCTCACACCACTACTTCCATACCTTTCCTGTGGCTCCTTGTTTCTTCCATAGCTCCTTTACTTACCTCCTCCCAATTGGCTCCTCATGCCTCTCCTCCTTTCGTCCCTCCTCGGGGGATAGAGGAGGAGGGAGGGGAGGAGTTGGTGGTGGCACCAACAAGTGTTGAGACTTTGAGACAGTTGGTAGTGGTATCGATGTGAGATTGTGCTGGAAAAAAAAAGGAGGACATTAGTCATTTTCTACTATAGATTGCAGTTAACCAGAAGGCATGGTTAACTTCTTTTAGCTGGCAGATACAAAGGGGCACCTATAAGTCACTTTTGTATGACTTAGGCAACTTTTAACTTAACGAGATCTAGAGAACCTATGCTGGAATACGATATATTTAAGGAATTTATGTTATACCAATTCTAACTGAAAGGATGGATATTCGTGTTATTATTATTATCCAAATCGACTCCTTTTATGTTTTATTACTTTATAAGGGCCATGGTATCTTCAATGCCATCTCTTCTATCCCCTCTCTGACAACCTCCAATGACAATGACACCATGAAATGCACAATTTACTTACATCTTAGGCGTCTCTCCACTCTAAATCAGCTTCTCAATAGTTTCCAATATGAATTCCTCGAGATCGAAGGCATATCCACATATTATTCGTATAGGATATGGTATGAACCCTGCATCCACAATCGTAAATCATACCCGGACAACAACAAAAATGAAAAGATTGTGACATTACACCATTGAAGCATTTTCCATCACAACATGGTTTGTTGTGTGCATGACTAAAAATCATGAGGTCTCCACCAAAGAAATGGCCAAGTTTTACCAACTCCAAGTAGGCAAGAGGAAAGGACCATACTATAAAATTTGAAAGGAAGTTGGCAGGTAGGTAGAACTATTTTCTATGGTCACGCAGTTTACTACCCTACGACCAAGGAGCAACATTCAAATATCCCTAGAGTCTAAAAAAGTATAGAGGATGTGTAAAAGGACCAGATTATCTGTATTGAGGATAACGTTCAGAATCCTGGATAACATCTATCAGTGGCATCATAAGCCAAATACTTACATGGACTCATTCGTACAAAAGTGAAAAACAGGAATACAATAAAATTAATCTTTCTTTACAATCATAAATTTTAATCAGTACAAAACAAGAATAAAATGTAATGATAAATGATCTAATTCAGATTTGGAACTATACATTCCTAAAAAAAGTTAGTGCCACTAAACTGGACATGTTCTATAAAATTAAACAAATAATGAATTATTTCTATCAAGATTTGCATGTTTGGAAAATGAAAAATAGTAGGCAAGTAAATTACTCAAGAACTTGGATTAAGATAATAGCTAATGGATGGAGTACACTTTCATAGCTACATGTGAGAAAAAAGAGAGAAACAAAGTTCATCTAAGCATTGTGGTAGACTTATTAGACAAAGGATGGAAGTTTCAGAAAGTGTAATCAAGTTCGGAACAAATTAGAAAATCTTCTTTAGAAATCAATTTGGTTTTATGCTACAGAGAGCTATAATAGAAGCAAGATACCTAAAAGACAATTGAGGGACAAATTTAAAGACAATAGAAGTCCATGTAAGATTTCCTTCAATCTAGGAAAGGATTAATAAATAGGCCTTTAGGGAGATGATGCAACTAATTTTTCAGCAAAAAAGCAAGTGCATAGTTATATCCATGTACTTACAATTAACATGAGGATGGTGGGAGACAAATTCTTTCCGTAGCACATGAATCTTACATTAGGGTTCAGTGCTAAGTCCTTAACTCTTTCCAATGTAAAAGAGAACATAAGAGAAGAAATAAGTTTCATATTTGATGGCCTACAAATGGTAGAGTGGTATGTAGCATCAATCCCTCATCATAGTGGAAACAGTGAGGGAATAGTTATTATAGAATTGTACTATAATAGTTCAGGTCTGGTAGCTACGTTCATAGCATTATGTGTTAGAATTATTTTATTTTGTTATTTATCATATGAGAGTATAACAATAATTGTGGATGTATTACATATCAATATAAATAGACATGAGATGCAACGTAGGGTTTAAGGCCCTTGCAATCTCCTTTCTCATATTCTCTCTTCTCCTATTTTTTTTCTTTTTCTTCTCCATCTCCAAACTTCACTTGCTATCAGAGCTTATATTTGAAAGTACTGTACATCCCATCCACAACAGGGCCGATCTCCGTCGGCTGTGTTTCGTCTATTTTTCATGATTCGCTGTTCGTCGTTCGTTGTTCGTGGTCGTTCGTGGTTCGTTTATAAGATCTAGGGTTTCTACAGATCTTCGTTGGTTATTCGTCGTCGGTTGAGGTTCGTTGTGAGATCTAGGGTTTCAAAGACCTCATCTTCTGTTGCATCTGCAAGTATGGTGGGGACCGAATCTTCTAGCGAGGTTAATAGTGGTGGTGGTAGCGGAGGTGGTTCTCCTTTTACTGTTATTCATAATGATAAATTGGGAAAGTCAATTACATCACTGAAACTCAATGGTGCAAATTACCTTGCCTGGTCCAAATATATCAAAGTGGTATTAAGGGCGAAGAAGAAGTTGAAGTTTTTGACGGAAGAACCCCCGCCTGAAACTTCCGTTGAGTATGAATATTGGATGAGTGCAGATGCATACATTATGTCGTGGTTGTGGCATAGTATGGAACCATATATCGCTGCTAATGTTCAGTGGTGTGAATCAAGCAAACAGATTTGGACATCTCTGGAAGAATCATATTCGCAGAAGCGAAACGTTGTCTGTATCTATGAGTTGTACGAGTTATTGTTTAATACAAAGCAAAATGGGAAGCCTGTGAATGAATATCTGGCTTCCAAGAAGGCTTTGTGGAACTGCTTCAATATCATCATGTTACTACTGATTTGAAGAAAGCATGGAGACAGAAGGAAGAGTTTCATGTTTCACTTATCCTAGTCGTCTTGGATCCTGTGCTCGAGCCTTATAAAGCTCAAATCCTGGCTGGAGAGCAGTTACCTACGGTGGCAGATACTTTTTCCCGTCTTAATCGTTCCTTTCTGGGACATAGTTCTATGGTGCCTAGTACTGACTCTTCTGCCCTAGTTTCTAGTGTTGTTGGTCGTGGTGGTGGACGTGTTAGTGGACGTGACGGTAGAGATGGTGGTCGTAGTTTTGGTCGAGGAGGAGATTGTGGTGGTAGAGACAATAGTCATGGTGGTGGCCGCGGTGGTGGTGATGGTGGCCGTGGTCAAGCACGGAAGTGTAACTATTGTGGAATGCTCGGTCATGTGGAAGACTATTGTTGGGACAAGTGGAGCAAACCAGAATATGCACATCAAGTACATGAGAAAAATATGCAGTCTCAGGTCACCATTTCTGCTCCCAGAGATGATACTTCGGGTTACAATCAGACTTCAACGTCCAATATCTCATCTCCATTTGAACAGATCCTCTAAAAGTTGAACGCGCTTGCTAGTACCACCTCCCAACCTACTGCAACCATGGCACATATAGGTAATTCTGCTTTTGTGGCAATCCAGTCACCATCCATCTCTTGGGTCATCGACTCAGGAGCAAGCTCTTACATGTCTGGTATAACCTCTCTTTCATAATCGTAGTCCCATGAAACATAATATTATCTTGGATGATGGGTCTACTCGTCCTGTGCTTGAAAAATGTGTCATTCACCATACTCAATCACTATCATTATTTGATTCATTATATGTGCCTAATTTTTTATTTAATTTGTTATCTGTGAGCCAGTTAACCAAATCTCTCCAATGTTCTGTGATATTTTCTTCCACTTCGTATTTTTTTCAGGACCTCAGGACGAAGAAGATGATTGGTTCGGAGCATGAAAAAGATGGACTGTACTACTTCGATCTACCTGGAAAGGCCTTCACTTCTGTTTCTATTTCTCCATTGCAGTGGCATTATCGTTTGGGACATCCGTCTTTGGCTAAGTTGTGTCAAGTTGTTCCTAGTTTGAGTCATGTTTCTGGTCTTGAATGTGAGGCTCGTCAGTTAGGCAAGCATCACCATAGTTCCTTCCCTCGTCGTAGTGAGAGTCGTCAATTAGAGTCTTTTGATCTTGTTCATTCTGATATTTTGGGTACGTCTAAAGTCAAAAGTCCAAAAGGATTTCAGTATTTTGTTATTTTTATTGATGATTATTCCAGAATGACTTGGTGTTATTTAATGAAAGAAAGATCTGAGTTTCCAAATGTGTTATCTGCTTTTTATAATGAAGTCTATGTTTAGTTTGATAAACGTATCAAAATTTTGCGTTCTGAGAATGCTTTGAAGTATACTCAATCTTCTGTGAACAGTTTATGTGTTTATCGTGGTATGATTCATCAAACCAGTTATGTCCACACCTCTCAACGAAATGGTATAGCCGAACGCAAACATCGACACATTTTAGATATGGCTCGAACTCTCATGTTCAATATGCATGTCCCTAAACAGTATTGGACAAATGTCGTTCTTACTGCATGTTATCTAATTAATCGCATGCCATCATCTGTATTAAATACCAAAGTTCCATTTACCATATTACATACAGATGTCGTACCTTTTTTCTTATCTCCTCGAATGTTTGGGTATGTCGTTTTATTCATAACTTGGAACCTAATCGAGATAAGTTGGCTTCTAGATCTCTGAAGTGTGTCTTTCTTGGTTATTCCCATACTCAAAAAGGTTATCGTTGTTACAGTCCACAGTCACGCAAATATTATGTCAGTGCGGATGTTACATTCTTTGAGTCTACCACTTTCTTTCCTTCAGGAGACCGTTGTATTCCTTTTACAACAGATTTGACATCTTCCATACCACTTCCGGTCATTCCTGAATCAATTTTTGTCTCAATTCTCCATTTACAGGTTTATCAGAGATCCAAGGACGGGCCAGTGGTTCTGCAGAATTCAGCCCTCAACCAATCATCTTTTGTGACTGAGGTTTCTGCTCCCATCACCACAGATCAAGATGATCTTCCTATTGCTCTCAGAAAAAGAAAACGCATTTGTACCACAAAGAATAAGCATCCCATTTTTAACTATGTTTCATTACACCGTGCTTCATCATCTTTTCATGCATTTGTTGTTTCATTGTCTTCTATTTCCATTCCCAAAACTTACAAGCAGGCTATGTCATCTTCTGGTTGGAAAAGTGCAATGGATGAGGAGATGTATGCTTTATATAAATCAGACTTAGGAGCTTACATCACTTCCTGTTGGAAAGCAGAGAGTGGGTTGTAGATGGGTGTACATGGGTGTACACTGTTAAGTATCACCCCGTTGGTTCTGTTGAGCGCCTCAAGGCACGGTTGGTTACCAAAGGATATACTCAGACATATGGTGTGGATTATATGGAGATTTTCTCTCCAATGGCTCGGCTGAATTCAGTTCGAATTCTTATTTCTGTGGCGGTTAATCACCAATGGCCTATATATCAACTGGACATAAAGAATGCTTTCTTGCATGGTGACTTACAAGAGTAGGTTTATATGGATCAACCACCGGGATATGTTGTAGCAGGAAATGAAAAACTCGTATGTCGATTGAAGAAAGCATTATATGGACTGAAACAGTCACCTCGTGCTTGGTTTGACAAGTTCAGTTCAGTTCGCATTCAGTATGGCTTTCGGCGCACCACATCAAATCATTCAGTATTTTGCCATTCTTTCTCGGCAGGTATTATCGTGTTGATTGTTTATGTTTATGATATCATTATATCTGGGAGTGATCATGCTGGGATTGTGGACTTGAAGGCCTACCTTAGTCGTCAGTTTCATACTAAGGATTTGGGTCTTCTTCGATATTTTCTTGGAATCAAACTTGATCGATCTAAGAAGGGTGTGTATTTGTCACAACGCAAGTATGTTCTAGACTTGCTCTCCGAGACTAGGATGTTGGAGTGTCGGCCAGTTGAGACTCCTATGGATTATCATGACAAGCTTGATGCTGACAGGAGAGTTATTTGAGGATGTTGGATATTATAGACGTTTGGTTGGCAAACTTATATATCTTACTGTTACTCGACCAGACATTACATATGCAGTTGGAGTAGTTAGTCAGTTTATGCATGCCCCTCGGCAACCACATTGGGAGGCTATCTCTCGCATTCTTCGATACTTGAAGGGTGCACCTGAAAAGGGTTTGTTGTACAAACCTTCCCAGTTGCTTACGGTGACTGGGTTCAGTAATGCTGATTAGGCAGGCAGGCGCACTGACAGGAGGTCTACTTCTGGCTATTGTACGTTTGTTGGTGGCAATCTTGTCACGTGGCGCAGTAAGAAGCAGAATGTTGTGGCTTGTTCTAGTGCAGAGGCCGAGTACCATGCGATGGCTCATACAGCTTCTGAGATGATGTGGGTGCAGCCTCTTCTTCATGAAATGGGGATTATGATTCCTATTCCGATGGAGATGTATTGTGATAATCAGTCGGCAATATTTATCGCATATAATCCGGTGTTTCATAAGCGCACGAAGCATATCGAGGTGGATTGTCATTTTGTTCGTGATTTGTTGCTAAAGAAACAGATTGTCACTCCTTATGTTCGGTCAGAGGATCAATTAGGTGATATCCTCACCAAACCACTTGCTCGTTGTCCACTTTCTGATTTATGTAGCAAGCTGGGCATGTCTGATCTATATGCTCCTGCTTGAGGGAGGGTGTTAGAGTTATTTTATTTTGTTATTTATCATATGAGGGTATAATAGTAATTGTGGGTGTATTGCATATCAATATAAATAGACATGAGATGCAACGTAGGGTTTAAGGTCCTTACAATCTCCTTTCTCATATTCTCTCTTCTCCTATTTTTTTCCTTCCTCTTCTCCATCTCCAAACTTCACTTTATGTAACAGTGAAATACCAACGAATAAAAAGGAATATTTTCCTTGTCAGCTTCTATGGATCAAAATTCTGGGAAACCAGTAAACAACATATCAAATTATGGTAAGCACTGAAGAAGAATGTCAACATGATGTGAGGCTTCAGTGATAGGATTGTGTTGGTATTTTTAGAGTATATTATATTGGGACATGGGTATTTTTAGACGTTTTGGACATGAAACAAAGACCAGTGGACACGCTGTTTGGAAGAGCAATGGAGTTTACTTGAAGAAACTACTAGGTTGCTACTTGGTAAGAGGTAATGACTGTTTATACACCTGACTCCACAAAAAGGTCTCGTGTAGGTGACCCCAAAAGACAACATGAAAGTCAGGACAGCCATGCAACCAAATCAATCCACTATACTTGTCCCAACTTGAAGAGGAATAAAGACTTTTGGGTTAGGTTTAGGACTTGGCACATGGAAGAATTAACTAACTTTCGACAGATTATCAACCATTCATGATAATTGCCAAGTTACTGAACAGTGCAACTATAGGCAATAGCTGAGAAAGATGGCCACCAAGGCACCTAGGTTGGTCCGCAAATAGCAGCCACCTAGGGTTACTAGGACCTGCCTAGACCCTTCAGGTAGAAATCCATATTGCCTAGGGCATGGGCTGTCTGCCTAGGATGACCAACGTGTTTTGCTTATTAGGCATCCCTGTAGGCCCACCTTACTCCCCCTAGGCTGGACTTACACGTCTAGGGCCTCTAGGCCCAGCTTAGGTCTATCTAGGGCATATGATTAGGATAATTATTAGTTCCTTTCTTAAGTTACTCTATACAGTTCAAGTAAATTATTTCATTTGTTTAGTTGTATATTTTTCTATTTCTAGTTTTTTATTGGTTAAGGTGACCTTTTAGCTGACTAGAAGTTATGCAATGCGTTCTCACTAGAATGTTTTAAGTTTATCCCCAAAATATTTCCAATGTCATATAGATAGAATTCATTTTTATTATTTTTTAATATTGAAAATTGCTAATGTTGCATAGGTCACATTTAAGCCTGCCTAGGACCCCTCCTAACTGCCTAGCAACTGTCTTTCACAACATTGCATACTTATGCATCTCTCGAGACAAATTTGTCATCCAAACTTGGCTATCCGCATGGTCTATCTCGATATTATGGACAATTGGACATCGAACCCTGCCTATTGTTAGACATGTCTAAGCCTGCCTAAGCCTGCCTTACCACTAGATAGGTCAACCTAGGCCTCAGAGCAACAGGTGTAATTAGTTCACTCTTTAATTTGCTTAAAATATCCACAGAATACTAACCAGCACATTTGCTTAGCTGCATACATTTCCTATTTTCTAGAATTAGCAGATGATTCAAATTTGTTTTCCTTTAATCGTTAGATTTGTACTTTGTAGTTAATGTTTAGGTAGGATCTACCCCCTTCATGGTTTTAGACTCCGGTTTCTCAAAACAAAATTTCAACACCGGTTTCTCAAAACAAAATTTCAACATTTTCTACTTAACATTGCTAGGCTCAGCTTAAACCCTGATAGGTCCCTAGGCACGAACCTCTTCTTAGCCTCCTAGTAGCTGCTTTTGTGATTCACAACATTGACTCTAGGCAGGAATCGGGCTTGCATACAGACCAAAATGTGTGGCATGTAGTGGTATCAACCTTATTGTTCTTGTGAAGCTCATGAAAGGTAACCTCCAAAACTTTCCACAAGAAGTAGCTACGGTAAAGTCAAAAGACATAACGTGAATTATAGGGAAATTCAAATAGCCTAGTTTAAACAAGTTCCAACATAACCTAGAAATGGATTTATTTAGTAAAAGTTGCAATTGTGAGACAATATGGAACTTAGAAGAGACTTCAAATTATAAGTTATGTAATCAACATAAGTGGAAGACTGCAAAATTTTCAGTTTTCGTAGTATGTTGTAGTTCAAATTAGAGATTGGAGAACCAGATAATATACCAAGGAAGATCAAATAAAGCATTCTTGACAATTGTGGTTACACAAACCTATTATTGTAAACTGTAATTCCTTACCTATATGGTTGATGTATCATATTCTATGACATGATCCCACAGAATTTGCATAGATAGATTTACAAATAAATTAGCCGATTAGCACCAAAGAATAACCAATGCTACAGTTTCAAGAAAGCATTCAAACACTTCTCTTGCGAGTAAGAACATAGCTAACCAGCCATATGGGTATCTTTGTTGTTTCGGGAACTTTCATTCCAAAACGTGGAACATTTTGTTCCGCATTGGTAAAAATCTAACAATCCAAACATCCCAGTAAGGAACTGAAAATACTAAATCCCTATAATTGTGACATACTGAATGATGCTTTAATCTGAGATATATGCTCATAAAATGCTTTGGATTTGCATTCTTAGTTATCAAATTTAAATAAAGCATTCTTCATTTGTCAGCAATTGAACTGCAGGTGTTTTATCCCTACAAGTGTACCAAATTCCCCATCAAAGGGCATCTTAGTGCCAAAAACCTCTCGTTTGTGAGGTAAAGTGCAAATAAACTACCCCCCACCCCACTCCCTCTCCCCACCTGAGTCCTCACCCCCTCCCCGCCACCGAGCTCCTCCCTCCCCCCCCCCCAGCTCCCCCTTCTCCTCCTCGCGCATCAACCCCCTCCTCCTCCACCGCCCCACGCCACCTCCCCCAGCCTCCAACTCCTCCCCCTCCTCCTCCTCCCCGCCTCCTCTCCCCCTCCGCCATCTCCTCCCTCCTCCTCCTCCTCACCACCTCCTCCTTCTCCCCCTCCTCCCCGCATCGTCCGCCTCCTCCCACCGGCCGGAGAGATGGGGGGAGGGTTGCCGACCGGAGAGGGGGGGAGGGTTAGGGTTAGGATTAGTTAGGATGATTAGGATTAGAATTTTGATTAGGTTTAGGATTATGAAGGGTATATTAGCAATTTCACGTCTAAATTAACGGCCGTTAACGGAAAAATTCAAAATGGGTGTAAACCGAGCAGAAATAAAGTGGGAGTTTTTTAAATCCAGGGGTCTTTAATTACAAAAAAAGTAAATCTAAGGAGGGTTTATTTGCACTTTACCCCTCGTTTGTGCAAGGGTCTGGGGAGTGTCAAGATGTGCGATACCTTGCCTCCATTTATGAAAGAGGCTGTTTCCAGAACTCAATATGCGTCAAGGATGTATCATTCCCCCATTAATCAAACATATTCAATAGAATAGAAGTAAAATTATGTTAAATTCCAGTCATACTTGTTCCCAATGGAGAAATAACTATACAACGACTGAAAAACAAAACTTCCAAGGAAAGGTTTTATAGGAGAGACAATATAATGTGCTAGATGAAAAAACTTGGGTCTTTCAATCAGAGAACTAGGGTCTAATATAATGTAAGAGAATAGGTAAATTATCAAATCCAAATAACTCTGGATGGTATAAAGAAGTGATTCAATTGGCACAAATCTGTATATAGAGAGAATAGTAAGACTGCATGTCACGATGAACTTACCCCCCACTTCAGGTTTGTATCATTGGGAATAATGTCTTCAAGAATCTCCCTATAGGGTATGAACAGAATAAAGCAATTTTCGTTGTATAGAATCCTTTGAAGAGTTTTAGCAGCTATATCTCTAAGCCTATCCATTTTCTCAACAGCTTGTTTTGCAATTCCACCAACTAATTTGGTAGCAATATTTGCATCAAAAAGTGGATACATGGGATCTTCTTTAACTAAGTCCTTGTCTGGTAGCCCAGGTAAGTAGCCATTATTTGGTGCATTCTTGGTGTTAACCAAGTCTCTCTTGCAAAGGATGTAAGTGCACCTCTCAAGCCCATCCATTGCAGCTTCACGCACCCAGGAGCCCACATCACCTCTGTTGTCTACTGAGTAGTCATCAAGAGCTTTGAACAAAGTCTGTATCACTTCCTCTTTTATCAAAAGAAAAAGAGAACCATTATCTAGACAATTATGACTATCAGAAACACCAGTTAATGTTTCACAAACTGAAACTAGTCCTTTGACAGCGTTCACACGTGCTTCAGCATCTGGATCATCAGGCTTATCCTGAATATAAAAGAAATTTCAGATACAATATAATAAAGAAATCAATAAAGATATGACATAGATTACTCTAAAAGGTATAGTGTATACTACCTGAATTAGACAAGAACTACATAGCCTTTTGAGGATAAATGTCCATCTTACAGCCAAAAATGTATAAGGCAATATACCAAGAGCCAATGATGCACCTCTTCTTGCAGCTACATTTGGATCATCTAGAAATTCCAGGTACTTTGAAGTGATATCATAAGCAACTTTATCACTGGGAACAAGATATGCATGAACAAAGTGTTCTAGAGCATCTACAGCAGCACACTGTACACAAATAAATAATTAGTAGTGACACAAGTAAAACTGTTGCAACTGTACAATAACATTCTCTCTTACGGCGGCACAGAGAAGAATGAAATCCCAACAGGCTATAGCAAGTCTAATCATCCAGAATATTTCTGTCGTAGGAGTTTAAAGGGTCACTCCTTGGATGCATAAGCTTAAACTGCATGACAGAGAAAGGGTCTACCATTTTGCCAACTAACCATTGTGCTTTATGGTGAGTCCCCTCTTCCATTACTTGGCTATGACATGGCACCAACGTAGGAAGGGTTTCATCAGGCAGCAGGGCCCATTGTTCCGTGGAGCTTTTCGACATTAAGCCGTGCTCCAAGCCCACCCCATTGAAACAGGAAAAGGCTTGCATGACGAAAATGATGATAGTAATGAGACTTGAAAAGCTTATAAAAGGTTTAATGGGAAAAGATTAGGATAATCAATAAAAGTATTATAACCAGAAATATAGCCAGCACCATAAGTTCTCATATACACTAATGCTAAGTAGTGTGGTCAGGCGTAAACTTTAAGCATATCAAGAACTTAAACTATTAACAAGGCTTACCTGTATCTGTGAATTTGGGTGCTTGAGATTCTCATTTAGCGTTTCAAGTAAACACTTCTTATTTTTCTCTTGTAATGTTATTTTAGAAAGAGAGAGACACTCAATAAATCTGGAAACAGCAGAGCGCATGATCTCTCCTCCCTTTCCACGATAAAGTCGTGCTTTTTCAATTGCAGGCACAACCCCTGACAATACTTTTTGCCTGTCTATAAAAGATAAAATTTATGACCACGCGCAAGAAGATATAAACCAGATAACACCATAGAGACTTCCCAGGATAGCAAGTATGGAACTAAGCACAATGAACTAAACCATAACTCAACTGAATTATAGAAATAGGCAGGTCTTAAAGAGGTCATAAATTAATAAAAGAGACAAGGTGCTAACTTTAGTGTAAAGAACAAAAAGTAAGTAATAGTGAAAACAATAGATGTTAAGTGTTATATTAGTAATGAGCTTTAGTCTCACATCGGGTAGAATAATAGAGAGAGGAGTTAGCCTCTCCTATGTATATATATTCTTTTCATCAATAATGATTAATCCATTATTTTCATTCTACATGGTATCAGAACTAAAACTCTTGACTCTCTCTCCCCTCCCACTTCTCTCTCAAATCCTAGCCCCACCCCGTCTCCGCCTCCTGGCCGCCACCCGCCCCTGCCTCCTGACCGCCCCCCCTCCCAAGACCTCCAGCCCAAAACCCTAACCCTAATATGCAATCGCCGCTCCTCCATCCTTTCTAAACCCTAATTCCAAAAAAAAGAGTCGTATATCGACGGTCAGAGGGTAGACAATGATTTGTTTGCAGAACCTATGTTCCTAGATTACGACTTCAGGAGTTAACAAAAAGTAAACAAGTTACTTGTTTACGTAGATCTTTGTTTTCTTCCTACCCCGATATCCACATCAGGAGTTACACAGAGAGTCACCTGGGTTGCTTCTCTGTCCTGGCTTATGTGATCCCCATACGATCTCTACTTTCCATGCGCATGTCGGTTCTGGCCATGTTAATGGCGTACTGGTAAAATTGATATGATTATTGGGGTTGGAAAGATCCAGCGACGGCCGAATCAAGTGCATTTGCAGGATGACAAACACTGAGGCGGCTAGTAGTGATAGTACTACCAGTGTCGGAAACATCTTGGCGGGACCAACGGGCACTGGCACGGCGATTTCTTCAATTCGACTCATCGATCGACGGTTGGACGGACCAGATGGTTACTCAACATGGCGGAAGAAGGTTGAGAAAACACTTCGGAGAATGCGGTTGTCCAAACATCTGACTGACAACCCTCCGGAGACGACCTATCCCACATTTGAGCAGTGGAAGACGGATAATAGTCGACTGTTTACACATTTGATGAACCCAATGGAACCATCGGTGGAGGACATGGTTCAGAACACGGACACGGTAAAGGAGTTATGGGAGGTCCTAGCAACGACGTTTGATAAAAAATGTGACTGGTCTCGTATCTATGACTCGGTCGTCGGCGTCTACCGGGCATAACAAGACGACATGTCTCATAAGGACCACTTACGGACTTTTAAGGCTATGGTCGATAAAGTTGACCGTGTATTACCTCTGACGATGGATATCAATGAAACGATGGCTCAACGTGAGCAGCTTCATGTCATGGCATATCTTGCCTCTCCATCCTGATGCAGACTCAGCTCGCTCTCAGATCAATGTTGGAGCCGAGGTTCCATCTCTAATAGAAGCTCATTTTCGTATCCTACGGGCAGCAAAGGTTGTCGAGACCTCTCCAAGTGATGCTCCTGCTGATCGATCAGTTCTTGGTGCCGCTCGTACTGGATTTCGTGGTGGTCGTGGTGGACGGCGTTGTGGCCGAAATGTTGCCGTGATGGTGGACGAGGCATTGGCGGTCGTGATGGAGGTCGACCGCGCACATGCTTCAACTGTGGTCTACCTACAGGATTATTTCCAGTGGCATTGTGCTAAAGCTCCTGCCACCAATGTTACCTCAGATACTCCTTATTTTGGCGGTCGATCCGTACAACTGACTGATAAAGCATATGCAGACTTTATTGAGTTTCAAGCTCAACGTCGAGGTAAAGCCTCTACTTCTGGGTCCACCGCAGGGTACTCAGCGGCATGTGTGATACAGTCGAAGCAGTGTGTCCTTGATTCTGGTGCATATGCTCACTTGACAGGCGACATAGGTATGATACGAAATTATGTACCGGTTGGTCGTATGTCTAATATTACATGTGCCAATGATGGTTCGCTGACAGTCCGTAAAAAATGATTTGTCCGTCTTTCTTCGGGAATTTTGTATTACATACACCCGAAAATCCATTCAGCTTACTCTCAATTAGTCGGATTACTCGCGATATGCATTGCTCGGTAATATTTTTTCCTGATGGTTGTTTTTTTCAGGACCTAAAACTGGAAAGACTATCGTTAGGGGGGCATGTGGCTGGAGGCTTTTACTTGTTTGACGAAACTTCCTATGTTGTCTATGCTGGTGTGAAACTTGATCCTTTTAAGTTACACTACCAGTTAGGGCATCCATCTGTCCAAGCATTCCAAAAAATGTATCAATCTTTAGATGTTTCATGTTCTTTCCATTGTGAGTCATGTAGTTTGGCTAAGCATCACCGAGTTTTCTATCCGGTCACTCAGAATAAAATTGCTTCTGCTCCCTTCGAGTTGGTGCATTCCGATATATGGGAACCTTGTCCGGTTGAATCTATAATGGAATTCAAGTACTTTGTTACCTTTGTTGATGACTACTCACGTGTCATTTTTGTTTATCTAATGAAAAATCGTTCCGAATTATTTAACATTTGGTGCAATTTTAATGCGAAAATCAAAACACAATTTGGTGTTCCGATTAAATGCGTTCGCAGTGACAATGGTGTGAGTATATGTCTCGTGAGTTTGTTTCACATCTGTCTTGGAATGACATCATCCACCAAACTTTATGTCCTTACACACCACAACAGAATGGTATGGCTGAACGCAAGAATCGTCATCTCTTAGAAACAACGCGTTCTCTTATGTTTCAAGCATGTACTCCAAAAAATTTTAGTCGGATGTCGTTCTTCCGGCTTGCTATCTAATTAATCGCATGTCGTCGTTTGTTCTCAATGGCGATACTCCCTTCTCTCGGTTATATCCCAAACGAGAGATGTTTCCTCTATCTCTCAGAATCTTTGGTTGCTTGTTGTTAAGTGTTATATTAGGTAATGAGCTTTAGTCCCACATAGGGTAGAATAATAAAGAGATGGGTCATCCTCTCTTATATATATGTAGTCTTTTTTCATCAATTAAAATATCACATCATTCTAATTCTACATGGTATCAGAGCCATAACCATCCACCCCTCTCACAAAAAAAAACCAACCCGCCTCCTCTCCTCCCCACACGCTGCCCCGTCGTCGGCCCATGTCGCCTCGCCGCCGCCCCTACCTTCCCACCCGCTGCCCCCCACGACCCTCATGGCCCGCTGCTTCCCCGCCCCTGGCCGCTACCACCCCACAGTCCCGCCCGCCTCCTTCGCCACCCTGTTGCTTCCCCCCTCCCCGGTCCCGGCCTCCAACCTGCCCCCCTTGCACCGCCTCCGACCTGCTGCCTGACCCCGCCTGCCCCCCCCTCCAACCTGCTCCCTCTCCCGCTCCAGGCCACCCCCCTCTCTGACTCCATCCCAAAACCCTAACCCTAACATGCAGTCGTCGCCCATTCTTCCTGTCTAAACCCTAATCCAAAAAAAAGTTGTATATCGAAGCCAGAGGGTAAACACTAATTTGTTTGCACAACCTTTGTTCCTAGATTACGACTTCAGGAGCGTATATCGAAGCCAGAGGGTAGACAATTATTTGTTTGCACAACCTCTGTTCCTAGATTACGACTTTAGGAGTTAACAAAGAGTAGACAAGTGGCTTGTTTACGTAGATCTTTGTTTCCGTCCTACCCTGATAACCACATCAGGATCTACACAGGGAGTGACCTGGGTTACTTCTGTGTCCTGACTTGTATGATCTCCATACGATCTCTACTTTCCATGTGTGTGCCGGTTCTGGCCACGTTGATAGCGCATCAGTAAAGTTGATGTGATTATTGGGGTTGGGTAGATCCAGCGACTGTCGAATCAAAGAGCAGGATGACTAACATTGATGCGACTAGCAGTGCTACTACTACCGGTGTCGGGAAAGCATTGGCGAGACCAACGGGCACTGGTACGACAATTTCTTTGATTCGACTTGTCGATCGGCGGTTGGACAGACCAGATGGCTACTCAACATGGTGGAAGAAGGTTAAGAAAACACTTTGGGGAATGCGGTTGTCCAAGCATGTGACTGACAACCCTCCGGAGACGACTGATCCCACATTTGAGCAGTAGGAGACGGATGATAGTCGACTGTTTACACAGTTGATGAACTCAATGGAACCACCGGTGGAGGACATGGTTCAGAACACGGACACGGTAAAAGAGTTATGGGAGGTCCTATCGACGACGTTTGATGGAAAATGCGACTTGTCTCGTATCTACGACTCGATCGTCGGCATCTACCGGGCAGAACAGGACGACAAGTCTCACAAGGACCACTTCCGGACTTTTAAGGCTATAGTCGATGAAGTTGACCGTGTATTACCTCTGACGACGGATATCAATGAAACGAAGGCTCAACGTGAGCAGCTTCATATAATGGCATATCTTGCCTCTCTCCGTCCTGATGCAGACTCAGCTCGCTCTCAGATCATTGTCGAAGTCGAGGTTCCATCTTTAATGGAAGCACATTTTCGTGTTCTACAGGCAACAAAGGTCGTCGAGACCTCTCCAAGTGATGCTCCTACTGATCGATCTGCTCTTGGTGCCACTCGTACTGGATTTCGCGGTGGTCATGGTGGATGACGTAGTGGCCACAATATTGGTCGTGATGGTGGACGAGGCATTGACGGTCGTGATGGAGGTCGACCGCGCACCTGCTTCAACTGTGATTTACAGGGTCATTTTCAGTGGCAATATACTAAAGCTCATACCGCCAATGTTAACTCAGATACTCCTGATCTTGGCGGCCGATCAGTACAAATGACTGATGAAGCATATGAAAACTTTGTTGAGTTTCAAGTTCAACGTCGAGGTGATGTCTCTCCTTCTGGGTCCACAGCAGGGTACTCAGCGGTATGTGTGATACAGTCAAAGCAATGGGTCCATGATTCTGGTGCGTCTGCTCACTTGACAGGCGACGCAGGTATAATACGAAACTATGTACCGGTTGGTCGTATGTCTAATATTACATGTGCCAATGGTGGTTCACTGACAGTCCGTGGAAAATAATTTGCCCGTCTTTCTTCGGGACTGTCACTACATTTTGTATTACATACCCCTGGAAACTCATTCAGCTTACTCTCAATTAGTCGAATTACTCGTAATATGCACTGCTCGGTAACATTATTTCCTGATGATTGAATTTTTCAGGACCTAAAGACTGGAAAGACTATCGGTAGGGGATATGTGGCTGGAGGCTTGTACCTGTTTGACAAAACTTTCTCTGTTGCCTATGCTGGTGTGAAACTTGATCCTTTTGAGTTACACTGTCGGTTAGGACATCCATATGTCCAAGCACTCTAGAAAATGTACCCATCTTTAGATGTTTTTTTTCATTGTGAGTCATGTGGCTTGGCTAAGCATCACCGGATTTCCTATCCGGTTAATCAGAATAAAATTGCTTCCGCTCCCTTCGAGTTTGTGCATTCTGATATATGGGGACCTTGTCCGGTTGAATCTGCGATGGGATTCAAATACTTTGTTACCTTTGTTGATGACTACTCACGTGCCACTTTTGTTTATCTCATGAAAAATCCCTCCGAATTATTTAACATTTGGTGCAATTTTTATGCGAAAATCAGAACACAATTTAGTGTTCCGATTAAATGCGTTCGAAGTGACAATAGTCGTGAGTATGTCTCGTGAGTTTGTTTCACAACTGTCTCGGAATGGCATCCACCAAACCTCATGTCCTTACACACCACAACAGAATGGTATGGCTGAACGCAAAAATCGTCATCTCTTAGAAACAACGCGTCCTCTTATGTTCCAAGCACGTACTCCAAAAAAAATTTGGTCGAATGTCGTTCTTACGCCTTGTTATCTCATTAATTGCATGTCATTGTCTGTCCTCAATGGTGATACTCCATTCTCTCGGTTATATCTCAAACGAGAGTCGTTTCCTCTAACTCTCTGAATCTTCGGTTGCTTGTGTTATATTAGGGATACCCGACCAACTCTTTCTAAATTAGATCCAAAGGCTATCCAATGTATTTTTTTGGGTATCCTAAGGATCATAAAGGGTATCGGTATTTTTTTCAGTCTTGAAGAGATTTTTTTTTTTCGGGATGTTACCTTTGTTGAAACTGAGTTTCCTCCACTTCCACAAACTCCAGGACCAGTGCACCAAGTTTACCCAGAAGAGGACTTTTTGTTGTTCCTGGTTCAAGCACAACAGCCCCCTGTTAGGCTGCCCTCCCCTACCGAGCCAGTACTCCAGTCCGACGGTCCGCAGACACTGATTCAGTCAGCACCACCGTCGCCCGATCGATCGTCGCAGATAATGCCCATGGTCACAGAGCCATCCTCCTCCTCTGGCTTGATTGATTCGTCTCCGCCTGTTCCACCAGCTCGACCTCGTCGTGCCTGTCGAGATCATATCTTGTATGTTGTAAACTACAAAGGGCTTGCGAGCCACACTCAGTCCTTAATAGCTACTATTAATGGGATTCAAATTCCCAATTCTGCTGAGGGTCTCAAACATCCCGGTTGGCATGCTGCTATGGAAGATGAGATGAAAGCGCTTCGGGAGAACCATACTTGGGACTTGGTAAATTTGTCGCCTGGTACACAGGCTGTCGGTTGCAAATTTGTGTTCACGATCAAAGTGAAACCAGATGGCACCCTTGATCGACTAAAGGCACGTCTGGTGGCTAAAGGATATTCTCAGACTTATGGTGAGGATTATTTTGAGACTCTCCCCAGTTGCCAGGATGACCTATGTGCGCGTACTCTTGGCCTTAGCAGTTCGCTATGACTAGCCACTACTCCAGCTAGATATCAAGAATGCCTTCCTCCACGAGGACCTTGATGAAGAGGTATATGCGGTGCAACCTCCCGGGTTCGTTGCAAAGGATGGTAAAGTGTGTCATCTGAGGAAGACCCTCTATGGTCTCAAACAATCACCTCGTGCATGGTTTGGTCGGTTTACAGATGTGGTCACTCAATCTGGCATGTGTCAATCAAAGAAAGATCATTCAGTATTTTACAGACTGACATCGGCGGGAAGGATACTTCTTAGTGTTTATGTTGATGACATTGTAATCACGGGAGACGACAATCAGGACATTGCAGGACTGAAAAAGTTTATGGGAGAACATTTTCAGACCAATGATAGGGATTATTAGACTATTTCTTGGGTGTTAAAGTCATACGGAAAAAAGAAGCACATTGTCATGTCGCAGAGGAAGTATGTGCCAGACATACTACATGATGCAGGAATGATGCAAGCCAAGGGAGCAATATCGCCAATGGACACAGGAGAAAAGTTACTCCCCGACGAGGGGATACTAATGACGAATCCAGATCAATATCGTCGTGTAGTTGAAAAACTCAACTACTTGGCGGTTATGACTCGCCCAGATATTTTCTTTGTCGTCAATGTCGCGAGTAGATTTATGTCTTCTCCGCAAGTTCCATATTTGCAGGCAGTTCTCAAAATTATGCGTTATTTAGTCCAGAATCGTGAAAAAAAATTCGCATGGAGAACCAGGGACATACAAATGTTGAGTGCTTTACTGATGCTGACTAGGGTGCAAGCCTGACAGATAGACGATCTACGTCTGGTTTTTTGGTATTTATTGGCGAAAAGTTGGTATTATGGAAGAGTAAGAAGCATAGTGTGATCACACGATCAAGTATCGAAGCAGAATATCGAGACATTGCTCATGGTACGACAGAGGTATTATATCTGCAGCATCTTCTACAAGAGCTGGGAGAAGAAGCATGATCTAAAGCAGCAGATATGTGGTGTGATAACCAATCTGCTATGCATATTGCTATCAATCATGTACTTCATGAAAGGACGAAGCACATTGAAATTGATGTCCATTTCGTCCGTGATGAGTATAAAAATGGAATGATAAAGTTCCATCACGTGAGGACCGGTGATCAGATAGCCGATATCTTCACGAAATTTCTTTTGGGTCCTCAGGTACAATTTTTATGTAACAAGTTGGGCATGATTGATATATATGCTCCAGCTTGAGGGGGGGTGTTAAGCGCTATATTAGGTAGTGAGCTTTAGCCCCACATCGGGTAGAATAATAGAGAGAAGGGTCAGTCTTTCCTATATATATGTAGTCTTTTTTCATTAATTAAAATATCCCATCATTATAATTCTACACTTGTGTTATGTTAGGGATACCCGACCAACTCTTTTTAAATTAGATCCAAAGGCTATCCAATATATTTTTCTTGGGTATCCTAAGGATCAGAAATGTATCGGTATTTTTCTCCAGTCTTTAAGAGGTATTTTTTCTCTCGAGATGTTACCTTTGTTGAAACTGAGTTTCCTCCACTTCCACAAACTACTGACCCGGCTTCGCAAGTTTACCCAGAAGAGGATTTCTTATTGTTTTCTGTTCAAACACAACAGCCCCCCGTACAGCCCCCCGTAAGGGTGCCCTCCCCCTACCGATACAGTTTTCCGGTCCGACGGTCCGTAGACACTGGTTCCGTCAGCATCGTCGTCGCCCGAAAGAGTGTCACAGATGGTGCCTCTGCCTACAGTCACAGAGACATCATCCTCTAGCTCTATTGAGTCGCCTCCGCCTGTTCCTCCAGTTCGACCTCGTCGTGCCTGTCGTGATCATCCCTTGTACGTTGAAAACTACAAAGAGCTTGCGAGCCACACTCAATCCTTAATAACTACTATTGATAGTATTCAGATTTCCAATTCTGTCGAGGGTCTCAAACATCCCGATTGGCGTGCTGTATGGACGAGGAGATGAAAGCGCTTTGGGAGAACCACACTTGGGACTTGGTAGATTTGTCACCTGGTAAACAGGCTGTCGATTGCAAATAGGTGTTCACGATCAAAGTGAAACCGGATGGCACCCTTGATCGACTGAAGGTTCGTCTGGTAGCTAAAGGATATTATCAGACTTATGGTGAGGATTATTTTGAGACACTCTCCCCAGTTGCCAGGATGACCTCTGTACGCGTACTCTTGGCCTTAGTTGTTCGCTATAACTAGCCACTACTTCAGTTGGATATCAAGAATGTCTTCCTCTACGGAGATCTTGACGAAGTATATGTAGTGCAACCTCCCGGATTCATTGCAAAAGAGGATAAAATGTGTCATCTGCGGAAGGCCCTCTATGGTCTCAAACAATCACCTCGTGCATGGTTTGGTCGGTTTACAGATGTTGTCACTCAGTTTGGCATGTGTCAATCGAAGAAGGATCATTTCGTATTTTACCGACAGACATCGGCGGGAAGGATACTACTTGGTGTTTATATTGATGACATTGTGATCACAGGAGACGACAGTCAGGACATTGCAGGACTAAAGAAGTTTCTGGGTGAACAATTTCAGACCAAGGATATGGGATCGTTAAACTACTTCTTGGATGTTGAAGTCGTACGGAAAAAGAAGCATATATTGTCATGTCTCAAAGGAAGTATGTGCTAGACATACTAAATGATGCAGGAATGATGCAAGCCAAGGGAGCAATATCGCCAATGGACCCAGGAGAAACGTTACTCCCCGACGAGGGGGTACTAATGACTAATCCGGATCAATATCGTCGAGTGATTGGAAAACTCAACTACTTGGCAGTTATGACTCGTCCAGATATTTCATTTGCAGTCAGTGTCGCGAGTAGATTTATGTCTCCTCCACGAGTTCCACATTGGCAGGCAGTTCTCAGAATTCTGCACTATCTAGTCCAAAATCCTGAAAAAGAAATTCGTATGGAGAAACAGGAACATACAAATATTGAGTGTTTTACTGATGTTGAATGGGGTGCAAGCCTGACAGATAGACGATCTACATATGGTTACTCGGTATTTATTGGCAGAAACTTGGTATCGTGGAAGAGCAAGAAGCAAAATGTGATCGTACGATCAAATTCCGAAGCTGAATATCGAGCCATTGCTCATGGCACGGCTGAAGTGTTATATCTACAGCATCTTCTACAAGAACTGGGAGAAGAAGCATGATCTAAAGCAGCAGATATGTTGTGTGATAACCAATCTACTATCCATATTGCTACAAATTATGTATTTCATGAAAGGACGAAGCACATTGAAATTGATGTCCACTTTGTCCGTGATGAGTATAAAAAGGAGATGATAAAGTTTCATCACGTGAGGACGGGTGATCAGATAGCCGATATCTTCACGAAATCTCTTTTGGATCCTCGAGTGCAATTAGTTGACAGGGAACCCTAGTGATTATCTTTAAAACAATTGTAGAAAGATAGGATTTCTGCAGTTGGGTAAGTGAACTTTTACAATGACTTCATTGAAGTAGATACAACCCTGCGAGTATTGTGCTGTCTTTGATTTAGTTTTCAGTCCCAAACCCACATAAAGGAGGGTTGTGTTAGTTAACTAAGAATCAGCGTAAAATGTTGTCATATCACTATGAAACAAAACATTACAGAATACCTGTCACTATCTAATTCACTGCAAAGAACATATTTTTCATTGAAAACACGTTCCCTAAAACTTAGCTAAGAACCAGGGTAAAGTATTTCAGTATTCATACACGTGACACGGCATAATGTGAAATTAAGTTGTCAGATCTCAAGCGGGGAAAGAATAATATTGAAATGGTGTTAGACTGGCGATGTCGAAAGCTGGTACATCCCAACTAGTACGGTTGTTAGACAGGCTTTAGCAAGCTAAGGAGCTGACAATACTGAGGGATATAAATAATATAATAGGCTACATGAGATATCACTTCAAACAGTATATGGATTGCAGAGATATTGATACTTGTGCATCATTTGTTCTTATAATTTACAATTTCTTTATGCACAAGGACGGATCCAGGAGCTATAATCAGGGGACTTGTCTAGATAAGGCAATGTAAAAGATCAAATATAATGAGAGATAATTTTAGCACTAGAAGTTAAGTAGCCTAATGGTTGAAAGTTTATTTTCTATTCAGTAGATACATGGTTCAAATCCTTCAACAAACTAAAAAATTTACCAAAATTTTAATAGCTCATATATTAATGTTATTCTTTATTCCAAAATGTAGGGGGGCTTAAGCCCCCTCTGGGTTTCCATATAGACCCACCCCATGTATTTGCATATATTTGAATTGTGAATTGTTGAACATTTTCATTTACTTATTTGATCTTAGAGTACCCTTCTTAAGATTTTCTTTTTGAGAGCAACGGCATTAACCCGATCAGTGCAGATCAAGGCATTATGATCAGAGGATCCTCTTTCCTGGGTACACGATATTAAGTATATCATTAGAATATCTAAGTCCACTTCTGTATTGGGTTGTAGATGTGATCACCTCTTCTTTGTATAATCAAGCCTTTCATGAAGGTTCACGAAGTTATATGGTTTTAGATATGTTAGCAGTTCTAATAAAATATGGATCTTGGCTTTCTGTTTTAGAAAAAGGTATCTTGGTAAGAAAATGGATGTGTACCTTTAAGTTAACTTCATTTGGATATTTGGATGAGTTGGGGTAAATTCTCGAGTTTCACACTGTCGTGGTTTTGTGAGCCTTAGATTCTAGAAGGTTATGATTGCTTAATTCCCCAATATTCCCTATATTCATTTGGGGCCTGACACAGAAATCAAGTATTAAACAACTTGGAAAGTTTTACCACATATGGACACAGTAACACAGATTATTATTTTAACAAGTTCATTGCATTACATGTGCTGGTAGAAGAGATACCAAGATCACATCAGTCTTGGCCATGTCCATACTTTTAGTTTCAAGTCACTCAAAATTCAGCAGCTTTAGTTGGCATAAAACTAAATCTGCAAGTTTCATGCCCTAAAAAACTATGCATAGGTACAATCAACTTATGTGTTAAGACATCATGGATCTATTAACATCCTATGTAAACTGTTTCATTTTGAGGACATAAGTGGTGATATGAGTTCAGTAAATGGATCAGATAATGCACCACCTCATCCCAATCCTGCCCACAGCACTAAATTGGATAAAGTAACAGCTTTTTTGCTTTTGGCTAAACAAATACCCGCATGGGAACCTTTCACGTATACAGTCTAGAATTCAAAATATATCGGTAAGCCATTTAGGTATAGTGAGATTTAGGATCAAACATCATCACGATGCCAACGTTGAGAAGAATGTTTATTCATAGCATTGAAGCAGAATGGTTTATATAGATGTCTTCTGGAGTTCTTGTATTGGAACATAACTTAAAACTTGTAAAGGGGAAAAAAATTCTACAATCAGCCAAAAGACCAGCCATATCTGACTTGAAAAGTTGGGCAATGGGAAAACATGTTCATACAATTCAGCATATCTGAAATGATAATGCTGAGATGGACAAGTGACAACATATTAAAATAAAATAAGAAGGAATGCAGTTGACAGAAGTCGGCATGGTGAATCTATTGAGGATAAGGTAAAGAAAATCATTTGAGATGGTTTGCACATGTGCTACAGGCACCAGATGCACCAGTTACAAGTTACATGATTTTATTTAGAGTTTCTTTAACACTAGACCGACAAAGCTTGGTTTGGCCTATGAAAACTGATATTGTGAATGTTAATGTTAGAGAGAGGGCCCGTGACATGGCGTAATTAAAGAGAAGTATCTATTAACAAACCCCAAAAAAACAGTAAAACAGCTATGTTGATCTTTGCTATAGATTTATGATGTAATTACATCTTCTGATAATTTTGGATTGTTGAAAACTCCATAAACATAAACAAACCCTGATTAGGATAAAAGAACTAAGCAGATAAAGCTACATAGAATGCCAACTCTTGGATGTTGTCTTATATATATATATATATATATATATATGCAGTTCATCAGAACCTCCGGAGAGAAAAAAGTTGCAGGTACTTGGTGCATAAAAGGTACCAGCAGTTAATACCAACTACTAACCAGTAGAGAAGGTAAAGCCTAACTTGTGCAAGGCTAATACGAGTTCTCCAGAAGCTAATGTTGCACCATGGCGCATGCATAGATCCAACGACAGCGTGCCGGGTATTAATTTATCAAGAACAAATCCAGCAAAATAGTCAAGATCATATTTTGCAAGAGCAGAAAGAGCCTGAGCAGCCAACTCTCTTAAGCTTTTGTCCTAAAGTATACAAGGCTAAAAGTTAGAAAAAGTGAAGATAGAACAAATTTTGGTTACCAAGCAAGTAATATTTGCATTTAGCCACACAATAAAGAAAGTCAAACACACACAAAAATGAAGCAATAATCAGAGTGTTGAATGCCTCCTCCAACGTAGAAATGAAGAGATGAAACATTTTATCTATGGTAGGGAAGAAACTTAAAACCTGGATTAACAAAACATGATACACAAATTGGTTGACATTCAATATGTTAGACCCGTTAGAATTGTTTTAAATGACAGAGGTGGGACACCATAGCAGAGAAAAGAGATCAGCAAGCATAAAATGGAAATGTTGCCAAACCAGCATTTAAATTCAATAATTCACAATGTGAACATTTAATCTGCAGCAGAGGATTGAAAATGGTTCAGTGATTTTATCAATGAGCAAGGTTCTGATATCAGATAACAGACCCAAACAGGTTTGTGGATCGCCATAGTCAAGACTAAACACTAATGAAACATACATATTCTAAAACAGGTTTAAACCTGAATGATCCAACCCATACCAAGTTAGGCTGATATATCAGCCGGTTTAGCCGATATACTGACCAATTTGGCTAATATATTGTTTGGCAAGAAAACCACCGACATGGGTCAAGACTGGTTTCTTTTGTACCGATCAGTCGATCTTATCGTTCCCTTCGAAAACGGTATACCAGCCTGTAAACCGGCATCTACTTCAATAATTCACAATGTGAACATAATCTGCAGCAGAGGACTGAAAACGGTTCAGGGATTTTATCAATGAGCAAGATTCCTGATATCAGATAACAGACCCAAACAGGTTTATGGATCGCCATAGTCAAGAATAAACACTAATGAAACTTACATATACTAAACCAGGTTTAAACCTGAATGATCCAACCCATACCAAGTTAGGCTGATATATCAGCCGGTTTAAGCCGATATACTGACCAATTTGGCTAATATATTGTTTGGCAAGAATACCACCGACATGGGTCAAGACTGGTTTCTTTTGTACCGGTCAGTCATATCTTATCGTTCCCTTCGAAAACGGTATATCAGCCTGTAAACCGGATGGTATGGCCGATATTCCTAACAGTCTGTGGGTTTAAGTTCCACTTTCATTTTGGAATCATACATCGAACATGCTATGAAACAATTGTGAACTTATCACATGAAACTATCATCATTTCCATTAGTTCGATGTAGTGTATAATCACTGACATATGTAATAAGTAAAAAAAAACTACACCAATCGTTATATTGATATCTAGAAGGGGCAAGCTAAGTTATGAATCCTGAACACCAAAAAATATTTATCCAAATCCTCTTCTTTGTCGAAGTCACAAACAGCCCAATGGCTTATAACGTAAGCAAAGTTCCTGATGTCGGATAGCGGACCAATACCGATTAGGGGGTTGCCATTCCGGAAATCGGATTCTGAGCGATATACAGAACATATCGGTAGATATGACCTCATGGTGGTATAGGATAATAATTACTGCATATATGACATGAATGACACATTTCAGAGTATTAATACAAATAGAATTGAATTAGTCTTTAGTATAATTTAAAGTATGGCTTTATCCACTCGGTACATATTCTAAAAACTAGATTTCTTGTGACCTGGTTTAAATTAAACCCAAATGATCCAATCAGTACCCTCGGCTAACATATCGGTCGGTTTAGCCAATAGTCAGTCGGTTTGGCCTGGATATCGCTAATATGGTCCTGACAGGTTTATTCCATATTGGTCAGTCATATTAAACAGTATATCGGACAGTATATTGTATGACTGATACCTGGAACAGTGAAAGTAGGACGGGACAAACTTTAGAAGCCAGAAGCGGGGGCAGGAATGGGAGCGGGAGCGGGAGCGGGAGCGGGAACGGGGACAGCGACACTTAGAAGAGTCTAAAGTGGAATGAGTGCGCTAATAGTTTTTTTTTTTTTGTTTATTAATTTATGTTATCAAAATTTATAGATATCTTAATATTTATTAAATTTTATAAAGTTCAGTTCAACGGTACAGAGAGACCATTCACATGGTGATTTTTATAATGTCAAGGTAAGTAAGCCTTAGTTTCTTGTTACTTTGATAAACGTGTATTAAAAATTCTTCACATTTCTTCCCAAAACTTTTGTCCACTTTTAAAATTCTGATCCTGTTATGGGAAGCATTCATGTTATCGGAGAAACACACTCCTGTCGCAAGGGAAACGAGTTCCCAACTAAGAACCGCCGAATCGAGGTTCTTACTAAGATTCGTTGGCCTCCTAGAAGTTTTTGGCTTCTAAGGGACAAACTATACAAGCAACAAACTCGGAAACATCATAACGAGCCTCAACGTAAAGGGAAATTGTACAAATGCACAGTAGTTAATCTACTTGACCATAATAGGAAAACATACAAGACAATAACATGTCATATGTAAAGGACAATAAGTATTTAAGGCACTAACCAGCAGAAGATACCAATATCCATTTTCTCATACCCAATAGAATTCACCAAATCAAAGAGTAACAAGTTTAATATATTTAGCTTTTCCATCAAAAATAAGATGTCTAAAATACTTTTTGGATATGATTAAAAGATGAGGTTTGCCATAAAATTAACAGGCAGTCATTTACAAGGTCCAAATCTTAGGAGTTCTGTTCAGACATTTATTATCTACAATATAAGGTTTTGACTTGTGAATTCTCTCTGTAGATATGGTTGACCCAAGCAATGCACAATGGTTAATATAACTATGAATACTAAAAATGCATGAATATGTAAGCCACAGTTACTGGAAAAGGATATTGCACTATAATATATACAGCAGAGCAGAAAGCAACATATAAATGAGATCCCATGGTTTGAAAATATCAATTAACCAAAAACAATTAATGAATGCCCACTAGCGCAAAGAAGAAGGTTAATACCCAGTGGGATATTTTGCTGCATAGCAACTCTTCCACAAAAGGGTAGAGATATTCTTTATACTGAGCAATGTAGACAGAAACTATAAGATAAGAATTTGCTCTTGAGGCAAGAGAAAAATAATCTGCCATATTCACGATGTCTATGCCATGCGGAAAAGTTCCCTGTCTTCCAACATTCTCCTGGAAAGCAGCAGAAGCTGCTCTTCTACAATTAACCTGGCATCACAGAAAGGAATAGCCATCATAACCTCCATTGCATAGACAAACAGAATGTGATCAAAATTTTGATTAACACTATTTAACTATGAAAATAGAAAATTGCATCCAAGAAAATAATCACCTCTCGGTCGTAACAAGCAACTGCTATAAGATGGGGAGCAAGCTGCTCCAAAATAACTTTCATATCTGAATTAGAGTATGCCCGACCAAATGCCCAGCACACGTATGCAGCAGCATCACGTACATGAGATCCAATGCTATGTGGACCTCTTCGCACATCATAATGTAGCGCCTAGAGGAAAACAGCAGAAAATCATTATGAATAATAAAGGTGTCATTTTAATTAGTTTTCTTTTTGGCTGAGAAATCTGATATTCAATAGAAAAAATAATTATTAGAATTAACTGGTAGATTTGAAATGCGAGCAGCTCTTCTTTAAAAAAAGAACACAAATAGAAGAAGACATAATTATAAAGTATTCAGCTCTCTGCCCCTTAAGAAAGTTAAATAATATGAGACGTATTGAAGTTATAGCTGAAACTTCTGCTTTCCCTCTTCTGTTATTCCTAGTATGCAGTATGCAAGAGATACATGCATTCGTTCAAATTCTAACATGATGGGTCATACTTATCCCTACCAAGCTTATGGACCACAGTATGGGTTGGACATCACTAAAGCCCATATTGGCAGATACTGGTACATATTAGTTTATATGGAGAAATATTTCAGTTACTCTTGAAATTCACACAGGCTGCAAACATCCAAGACTAAATTCGTTACCATGAGTTGGTATTTTGATTTCATAAACTTATCTTAACAAATACTAGTTTCAAATATGTCTGTCATTAAACTACTATATTAGTAAAGTTCATGAAAAACTGTTATTTGTCTAATAGTTTAAGTCTCGAACTGCATAAGTTCTTGTAGGTGAACTAAAACTGGTTTAGTTCACATTCATTAACATGTTACAGTCCATTATGATCATACAAGAATCATATCTGCATCCTCGTCTAGCATATATATATCAGACATGACAGTTGCCTGACAAGGGTGGGATTGCCAAATATGATCTAGCCTACTTTGGACTGTACCAAAGCCAATGGAAGTTCTGATATGCATCTCGAAACGGCTTGAAATATGTTGGTTACATGAAAAGCTATTCTTATGATAGAGACCATCATTAGGCTGTTTCAGAACTTGCTTATCGTCCTGAACATTATATATATATATATGGTCGGGGTCGGATGACAGATACAATTTGACATCTAAAAAACACGCAATCCCAACCGCACGTCATTTGAAATAAACGGTTCAAATTCAAATGCATACCAAATTAACATGCATGGATGTCAAATTTGACATGTTGACATGCATGCTAATTAATAGTAGATTGCATTAATTAGTGAGATATTTAATTTGACATGCATACTAATTAATACAAATTACTCTAATCAATTATGAACCATTCATTTCAAATAACGTGCTGCTGAGATTGCATATTTTTTTAGATGTCAAATTGCATGTGTCACCCGATTCCGATATATATATATATATATATATATAACCATTGATGCATGCACACATAGAACACACTAGATTACCGGACAAAGTGGGAGATAGAAAGTAGAGAGATCAAGTGTGCTTTTGTGTTGTGTGACTATCCGAAGTTGTCTAAATGATGCATACATATTCTTGGAACTTTAAGGACAACATAATGAAGCACATTTTGGTAATTTTACTCATCATCATCAAGTCATTCCCCATCAATTCGGCTATAGAGCATAATAAAACTCCATTAAAGATTTGACAGATTTTATGATCGATTGTCAATCTGATCTCAACCTAAACATGGTAGATATGAGCACGAAAGGGTCATGTCATAATTTAGGCGGCTAGTTGGCATATAGGTAGACATATCTTCTGGATATGCAGTTTAAGTTCATAAAACCAAGGAGCACCCTCTAAGTTACCCTAGACAACAAAGAGACTAGACGAAGGTAAGAAGATATAATTCTCTACACGGAGTTGCATTCATCTATATGACATAAAGCCAAAGAGTGAAAAGGAATGTCAATCCAATATTTCGGTCATTTTACTAATTGCAAGTATCCATCTACAATTACCAAATTAATATTAACAATGTGTTATAATTTGCCTAATTAATCATTATCAAGCCTATTTGAATAATTATACATTTCGTTGCATCATGGATCTAAGTTGTATCGTGCAACTGTTTTGGGGTAACACATTTTAAATTTACATCATATCTCCTCTATATAATGCCAAAACTAGGCTTCATCGTGAAAAAATTTCGTTGCAAAAATACCCTTCAACATATTTAGTAATTAAAAAGAATACCTACAATAAATTCCACTGACAACCATTTAAGAGATGCAATAATGACAACCATTTACGGAAATCAAAGGGTTCATGCTACTTGCTAAGTCTTTTAAATTGTTACCAAATAATTCGAAGGGTTGAACCATTAACCTATATAATTAAAAGCAGTAGAAATAAACTAACTCATCAACATCATTCACTCCAATATACGTGCAAAGCACGTGCATATATACTATACATTTAATGTGGGTCTAAGACTCTAAGTACACTTATTTGTAAAATTTTGGCGGTCCTGGATACGCACCGGACTACCAAAATTGTTATGCCCTCTTAACATTTTTCGTTGTTCCTTTATCAATGCCTTGTTTTTATGGTCACATTATCATTTCTATAATTCCCTAAAATTCCAACACTTTATTCACGAAGGGAGAGTTCATGAGAGTTTTGGGAGAAAATAGCTTGAGAGAAGAGGAGCCCAAGCCTTTAAAACATAGTTTCTACCAAGAACCCTTGACTATATTTCAAGTCATGGAGAGAGCACTAATCTCTAACCCTTATAGCTATATTAGAAGAAATCTTGATAAACAGAACATGACTATATATTTGTTCTTCGTTTGGGATAAGTCTTCTTCTTACCTTTTTGCCATATTTTAAATTTTTTAGAGCTTCAAGGATTCACCACAATCCATTCATGTAGAGAAGGATTTATGTTGTAGAAAGTTTTTCTAAAAAAAATCTGGGTGTTTTTGCTTGCAATAAAGCTAGGGTCCTGATTGAGCAAAACCTAGCCATATATATCTACCTCTTCGGACACAATATCTTGAGTAAAGAAACTCTTGAGTAAAGAAACTCGATTTGACCCTAATGGAGCCGGTTGTGGAAAGCACTAAAAAGGGAGAACTCTCGTATCGATATTGGCTAGCCTAGCCAAGCCAGTAGTCAGAGAGCTTACCATGGTAGAACCATCTACACCAAGTTCCTTATGTCACCTACCCTGAACAAATAGGAGGGATGGGCCACAGGCCATACATAAGTCGTTGGGTCACACGACAGAAGAACATCCAACATAAAGTTGCATGAGGTTCTTCCAACCCCAAGAAACCCCAAGAATCAAAGATTTTGTGAAGAACTAGACACATGGGCTTGGGCCCATTCGTCCAATAGGATTATCTAAGTCGACCTAAAAAAACTTGTATTATATGTCCTCTTTCTAAGGCAAGAAGGCATGTTTGCACGCTTTCCGAAGTGGTTCATCGAGTTAAGTGATACGTTGGGTTAGAAATGGAAGAAAGAAATGAACCTTGCTATGCCTTTGAGTTGTAGGTGTTATAGTTAGTATGACAATCGGTTCCTAAGCAATTGGTTCCTAATTGAAGGAGTTGCTTCTCGTATAGATAATAAGTTTTCACTACATCCGACGATGATCTTATGCTTTTTTGGTAAGCAAGTTTCTTTTTTCCATTTTCGTTTCTTCTCCTTTTTTTGTTATTCATTCTTCTTCTTCCTTCTTTTCTTCTCACTATTTATTCTTGTTCTTCTTTCTTTTCTTTCTCTCTTTCTTCTTCCTCTTCCCTCCTTTTCTTCCACTTCCTTTTGTCTTTCTTCTCCTTCTTTGTTTTGCTATCCTCTTCTTCCTTCTTTAATCTTCTTTAACCTCCTTTTCTGCTCATTCCTTCTTCTTTCCTCGTCTTCCTCTCTAATCCACATTCTATCTTCCCTTTTTTCACTTTTTCTTTGCGTTTTTATGTGATGATTTATTGACCAAGAATTTTATGAAT
This sequence comes from Iris macrosiphon, assembly GCA_036927795.1. NCBI lineage: Eukaryota > Viridiplantae > Streptophyta > Magnoliopsida > Asparagales > Iridaceae > Iris > Iris macrosiphon. Next base: position 129,883,601 of record JAYESA010000002.1, read on the forward strand.
TATGATTAACTAACTCGTAGATATTATTGACATAAATATGATGATTGGCTGACTTCCAAAATTAGACTCATCTTCTGCAAGTAAAATCACATTAGCTACAACTATATCTTTTAGGAAGTAATAAAAGAATACAATGAAGCAATGATTGTGTGTATTATATTTTCCATACAGAAAGTAAGAATGTAATTTTCAATCGGATAAAGTAGCTTATTACCTTTATGATTACAGGAACTACTTTAGGAAAATTTACTGGAAGTAGCAATCCTCTGCGGGCTAGCTCTGCCAAAGCCAAGCAACCTCCATGCCATGAACCATCTCCCTTCAAAACCATAACTAATTAGAAATGATTCCCTAACTATAAATCAAGGTAGCTACAAAAATGAAGTTGCCCTAAAGGAGAAAATGGCAAAAATCGTAGTAGAAGTGGATCCAATATGCAGTCTGTGTGGTAAGGCCAAAGAGTCTACAAAACATCTTCTTTTGCAATGCCAAGTCTCTCGTCGTGTTTGGGCTTTATCTCCTATGAGAATCAACATAAATGAAGTTCTACCAGAGTTTGAAAAGTTTCTTCATAACTTACTAAAGGTTAATAGAGATGCTTTCAGAATTGGTGTGCAGTTAGTTGGGAGATCTGGAAAGGGAGAAGTGATTGGATTTTTAATAACAAAGGCTTTGAAGTTAGGAAGGTGTTGGATAGAGCCCTCGGGCACAATCAAATATTGGAAAGTTCCTAGGAAGGATGTTGTTAAGATAAATTTCGATGGAGCCATGCATAACGGGGCGGTTGTCATTAGGGATGATAGGAGAAGTTTGTTGCTGCTAAAACTAGAGGGCAAGGGTCTGGAACTCCTCTTCAAGCAGAAGCAATAGAGCTCTATTTGGCCTTGGAGCTTATTAATCTGTTAAACCTAAACATGATAGAAGTGGAAGGCCCTTGCCTCGAAGACTGCCGTTCTAACAAGCCATGGCGGAGGGAAGTTGGTATTGTTGATGTCTTTAATCAAGATCTCAGAGTTATGGCGGCAAGGATACTAGGGTTATGTATCCGTTTTGTTCCTCGAGATTGTAACTCGGTTGCTCATAAGTTAGCAGCAATATCTATATCTTCTTCATCTTCCGATGTATGGTTGCATGGGCAACCACCTGAATGTGTAATAAGGCCTATCCTAAGGGATGAGGCGAACCTGGTTGCTGAAGCTTAATTAAGCAGTTGTCTTCATTAGCAACAACAAAAACAAAAACAAAAAAATCAAGAGATATAATAGCTTTCAATGGTGAGACAGCCTTGATTCTTGTGTCAACATAAAAGATAAAGTTATAGCTTTTAATGGTGAGGCAGTTTTGTGTTGGCAAAAAAAATGGGTTGGTCATAAAGTTAAAAATATAATAGACCTTGATCTTGACAAACCTCGCCAGGAGAAAATAGCTCCAGTACAGAAGATAATACATCCTCTGAAAAAGAAGATATTAGACGTGCAGTCAACCGACCAATACCTTTTGCAGCAGACCACCGCACAACCGTGTCCTGCACCATATAGTAGTTAGATGTGTTTATGTTAAACTGAGTGCATAAGAAGAAATAACATAAGAAGCAAAAAGAAACCCATATCTAACCTGAAGTTACACAAATCCATTAAAAAACTTTTCCATCATACAGTTGTTAGCATGTAATAGTTTTGATGTATTGTAACTACACTGAAGGTGTCACAGCATATGATTACTTTAGACATTGGACTAGTTCTTTCAAGTAAATGGTTGATTACGACACTTCGACCATAACGTCTCCTTCATAAAATGCATCATGTTTGATCCAAGTCTTCTACCTACTTTTCATTTGAAAAAACAGTCCTTCCATCACCATCCTCTAGTAATACTGGATTTGCCTATTATTAGGATGTATATTTACACAATTTCTATCACCAACTGAAAGTGGCAAACACTTCTAAATCATATTTGCATATTTATCATAGGTGAAAATATTTTTGATCTTTAGAAATTCTCTCTGGACGCATGTACAAGAACCATCAACCAGAGCCCAGTCGATATATTACATCTAATAAATGGCGTTGCTCAGATGTTTTTCTCTGAACATTTTCCATCAGCATCTCAGTGATTGCTAAAGCTTATAAAATTTGGATTGACCTCCATGATGAAGTTATGACAGCTCTATATGTCAGTAGTTCAGTCATCCATTTCACATGAAAAATATTAAAATTTAATTAGATTCCAGGATAATTTTATTCTTAATGGCCTTCTGTTCCCCTTATAGGGCCATTCATATTGCCTCGAGTCGTGATATTCCTTCACTCCTATATGAATTTTCAAGTCTATTTTGTAAATTTCAAAGTATATGCATGTGCTTTATTTAAGTCCTCTAGCAACTAATCAAGTCAGTCAATTTACTCCAAACATTTAGTTTCCAACTTTTTTCTTGCCCATGGTTATCTTATATGTTAAATCTTTCTTTGGCCTTATATTAGTACTTCTCACTTTTTACCTTCTACTTCGAAGTTGAGTAAGACTCCTTCCTTTTATTTGCTTAGACCTAATAAATGCCATTGCGCCTCTCAGGAAAATATGTTTTGCAGCTACCTCCTTGACTCATATTATCAGCTTGCAAATGAAAGCAATTATGTTGTGTGCTATGGTGCCAATATTTCTCAATTCATGGGATGACTTCGTTAATGAGGAGCAAGTACATATTTATTGGAGAGAATAAGCCTATCACTTTTGGTTCTACCTGATGTGGACTGAGACAAGAAACTAATACAGGAGAGAAGGGTAAATACAAAAGAGATTAATGGATACTCTCTTAAACTCCCATACAAGTTTGACCTTAGATGTCAATCAAGCCAAGCTTGAATAGAGAACTGTAGGAACAAAGGTCTACGAAGTCTTTTTTGAGCATAGGACACCTGGGAAGTAGCACAAACATGATGAAGGCAAACTTCCTGAAGGTTGACCTAGTACTGAATAAAGTGGCAACCAAACTCAATATGCTTAGTATGCTCCGAAAGACATGATTATTGGCAATCTTGATAGAAGCTTGACATCCACCTGAATAAAGTATACCAACCAATCCAAATCACAACATCAATTTCTATCATAAGCAACCCCTACGAACGCACCAATTCAGGTGGTTTGTGCAACTACACTCTTGTTGCATCCTCTAGATTCTTTTATTTTTCGCATAGATTGAAACATTTGCAAGAAGCTTGGAACAAATTATACAAAATTTCACTAGACTTTTTGGGAGCTTTTTCGTTTTATGTTAAGAGATATTGCCAATAACAATTTTTGATGGAAAACGGTTTAGAAAATGATGATTTTTCATAATTACAACAAACAAAAGCTTGGTATATTGTTTTAAAAGAATTACAAGTTCTCAAAATGTCATTCAATATATAATATGAAATACCTTTTATATCAGGCCTCTTCTTTTCTAGTCCTACTCTTGTGAAATGTTTTCTTTTTAAAGGAAATTCTCAATGATATCTAATTACAGTTGGATCAGATCATACATCATCATCTACTTGTGGTTATATCAATCAGAGTGTTTACTTTCTGTTCATGATCAGAGGCTAACTCTAATTTAATGTTTAAAGGATATGGCTAAAAGACAACAGTATAGTGGAAACTGATGAATATCCCTTAGTACTACTAGACAGAATTAGAAGGCATTGTTAATAACTAAGAAAATATTTGTTGGTGTTTTAGGCAGAATGCAGCTGACTTGGAGGGACAGAAGGAAGATTTTGGCTCTGACTTGCAACATCCCACTAGGCTTGGGCTGAATTTAGGACTATATGATGAAGTGACGAGGCTAGATTTGGCCTCCAGCTAGCAACATTCTGCTAGGTCTGGGCTGAAATTTCGGCATGTATGATAAACTAATGCGACCTAGGACAAGGTTTGGAATAGCTTGAAGCCTAATTAGCTACTTAATGTAGTCAATTTCTTGAGAAATTTGCATCACAGCTAGTAGGACAAAGTAGACGGACAACATCACAAGGACTGGGCAATGCATTTCTTCGGCTGTGAACCAATTTACACTATTGTGTCTTCCCAAACCTCATTGTTTCTCCCATCAACGTCAAATCATCACCATAAGCACATGAGATCTCAACCTACTCACTGCACCTGTAATTTCCCCCATCATCTTTCCATTGCTTGGTCCATGTGTTCCTCTCCACAGGCCTGAAGTAACTCTAAGTTACCTCATTACACTTTAGGAACAAGTCAAATAGGATCTTAATAAAATCTTAAAGTTGAATGTGCATATAAAAGTGAAAGATGAATCAAAAGAATATCAATCATCACATATTTCCTCATGTACAATGAAAGGTCTCTTGATAAGTAAATTGTCACACAAGGAAAGATCATTTTCATCAAAAACCGACATGAATCCAAAGTATGATTATTATATGAAGCAAGGTTATTGTTGAAATCTGGAAGTGGTGTCTCATAGTGTGTAAGATATTTTAACAGATACACCTTAACCCATTCAAATATTTTCTATCAAAGAATATGAAGCACAATCAGTCAACATATCCCCTTTTTCATTTCAAGAGGAAGATGATTTGTCTGCACCCAAAGGTCTTAAAAACTTGAAGCTTCACAATTCTCTAAATGGAGAAAAAAAATTGAGTCTTCTTCTTCTTCCAGTAGCTTGATGTATCTCAGGTATAAACAATATATAAAAAGCCAGTAGAGAGAAAGAAACAACAGCAGATCCATAAAGTTCCTCCCCTTCATTACAGATTTCCACAAAAAAGTAAAGGCTAAAAGCAGGTGAATAATAGTAATCAAGCAATTTTGGGAAAGCATAAGAGAGTGGGATCTTAAAATCTTCAACCCACCTAGCACTTCAAGTTTAATAATGTACAGCCACGGCGGAATGTCATTAGACTCTGCATATGGGTTCTGTTTAGAATGATCACTAACCTAGTATAACAACATAGAAAGTTACCTATGGCAGGAGTGCAAGCACATGAAAGCATATAACAGGGATACAAGTATAGAAATTATACAGTAGGGGCGATATAGCAAATAAACTATGGTGGAGTGGCAAACAAAGGAAATTAGAAATTAAGGAATCTTATAAAAGTTAGGCACCCATACATACCGAATCTTTCAAACCAGATAACAGCAACTCAATTATCTCCTCCACAATCTCTGGGACATCCATATCTTCTTCTTGTGTGTGTTCTAGATTTGGTATATTGTTGTACTTGTCGATGTGCGGATCAAGCATACAAGAATAACTTTTTTCAGCAGTATTCAGCAAAACATTTCCCCCTAAACTGCTATTTTGTCCCTGCATGAAATAGCAAACAGATCAACCTAGGGATACCAGTAATCCATTATTATGCTGCTGTGATCACTATAACAAGGTAGTCATTCAATATATAGTGAATTACAAGATCTCCAGCCACCAGTGGATACTAGACTGAATGGATCTATACCCTAGGGATGAAAATACAATCTACTGAAAAATGGTGAGGAAACAATATCTTCTTTATAATCATTATCCTCCTAAATTCCAGGAATGAAAATATTTCTTTTCCAGAAAAATGGTGAGTAGTTAGCCTATATATGTTTTTGAATTAAGTTTTAGACACTTCTATTGTTGTCTTTAGTTAGCGTCTTCCCTGCAAAATTTCTCACATATTAGTATGTTGTTATTAGTTACTAATCGAGGTCTTAATTATAAATTATGTAGCTACTTTTATCTAGAATCCTAAGTTTTAGTTTATCAATAGATGCATATTGAATGTTATTATCTTGTGAGAGCCTGCTCTTCATGGTTGTTTCATTCAACTGCAAAAGTTTTGTGAAACCCGAAGTGATTCCTTCCCATCTATTTTCTTCATTTTCTTTTCCCTCTCCACGAGACCCTAGCCTATCAACCTTCGTTGGTTTCCCTTACTCTAGTGGTCCATACAAGTCAGACTTCTCAAATAGTACAATTTTGTGGTGGTACTTAAGTTTGTCGTATTACTGCGAGCATGCGAATGACTGATAAGATTTTAGGGATAGTCTAGCAAGTTAAGTGTTCATTCAAAAATGAGGACTCTTACAATAGGTTCCTGAATTGTTTCTTTCACTTAATATCCTTATTTGTTAGATTTCTGTCTGTTTCCTGTAGAAATCCAGCCACGAAAACCTGCAGTATCGAATGCTCAGTCCTCTTAAAAACCCAAATCAGACCTCAAATCTACTTCTTTTTTATGAAACCACAACCCTTCCATATTCATAAATCCTAACCCAACTCGTAAGCATTTTTCCTAAAATTCACATTGACTCGCCATGAAGGATGGATTTGATTGAATTGCTCTTGCATCGACGGTTTTTGGGATTAAAATCACTGCAATCTCTATGGTCTTCTATGACTTTCACTCCCAGGATGCAATCCACTACTCTAAATTTGAGTTCAGTTACTATAAAGAAACCTAATTATTCAAATAATGTTCTTTCCAAAGTAACCAGAAAACTCCACAGGAGTAAGTTTTAGCTGCAGTGTATTATATATATATATATATATATATATATATACAAAGATGACTTGAAAGCATGCAATATTTTTGAACCACGTCTTACATTATGCTAAAGCACTCAGAGAAGCCTCTCTTTAACGTACATCATTCCAGACCACATTATCAGTGTTCCAGTTTTCATTCCACATACCAAAACAATCCGCATTCCAGGTCATTTTGGTTATTCCTAAGTGATTGATTCTTCCCTTAAGTTTTAGAATAGTCTGTTGCTCACTGAAACCTATCTACCAAGCAAATTGGGTGGCCCTTTTAGGTTCCCGAACAATTATTGGGATTAACATATTTATATGTTCTATGGTGGTTTTGTGAAAGCTCAAACCAAATTCTAGCATTGCCTAATAGAAACTGAACTCCCACTATACACATATTAAATCTGTTAAACACTAAATCAAAGAATATTATTAGTTGAATATAATATGTTTCACGTTCAATGCTACAAAAATTGATCTCAGTTTTGTGTGTTATGTTATTTCTAAACCATGAATAAAACCTTTTGACTTTCGAAAACTAAGCTCATATATGTGGGCCCATCCAACCACGCACAAAGTACAGCCAGGCTAGGGTAGGGTTTGGAGGATTCCAGCTACATGCCGAGTTAGATTGTTATTGGGAGTTGTAGTGACTATATTGGTTTAGGATTGACCTTTAACAAACTAAAGTCCCAGATTGCAACCCTAACAGATATACGTATAGTGCAGGTTCGCAGTATCGGTATCAGAATCAATCACGGATCCTTCTTATGAATATCGGTATCGACTTCGGCGGTTTCTGATCGGAGTTCTGAAATTCTTGATTTCAAAAACGAAAAATATACAAAATTATTATAAAAACAGAAAAATATTTGATACATTTAGACATAACCTTGTGTATTATTTGTTGTTTCACATTATCTTTGAATGGAATAATATTCAACATTGTTGAATTGTTCACCGGTAGTAGATATTATTGTTTAATTTACTTGTTTTTAGACAAAATACACCCACCATAAGATATTTTTGAAAGGAATAATATTCATGTTGTGAATTTATAGAAATACATACTACTTCAACAAATGGTCTGTTTCAATAAGGAATATTACCAACACATTCTAGCATATTGATCTTCGACACGACCGATTAATTGTGCCAACAATGTTTTTTGTCATACTAATCTCTTTTTATTTTTATTTTGCTGAATTAGCCGGGAAAGAGAGCTCCAATTCCGGTATCAACCAGCATCAGCAGTGATAAGTATTGGATCGGGACTTACCGAAACAATACCACACAGCCGATACATATTGGTATCGGCCAATACTACGAATCACGCTATCGTGTAATCTCAAAACGAGATATAGAATACATGCAACCTTCAACTGTGCACAACAGCCAACTCCTTATTCTTTTAGTTGTTTTCTCATCCAGATTAAGCTTTTAAAATATATAAATGAGGTCTCACCTACTAAAAGGATATGGAAAGCAGCCAAAGTAACGTGTACTCTGAAAGTCTGAATTACCTCTCAAAGGACATTCTCCTGATTCAAACATATCAAAGAGCATCGTCCAGGTAGAAATGGATTTCATTTCAACATTGGTATATAAAGGAAAGCAGAAATTAACAGGTGATTACCATTAGATAAAATGAGAATGTATTAGTCAAACAACCTAAAGAATATATCATGATAAGGCAACAAAGAACACCAAATATCCTTCTAATAAATGGCATGGAAAAACAAAATGGTTAAAGGAAATGGCAGACCTTATAGCGCCACGATGAGGAACAATGGGGCAAACAAGTAAGCCCGATTCTCTGTGATAGTTTAACCAGAAATTTCCGGAGCAAAGGGCTCCGAACTGCAGTAGTAGACTTCATCAAGAGAGAAATATCACTCCAGATAGTAGAGACCACAGATAACAATACTTTTCGATTACCAATCTGCATTATTTGTATGTAGCAAAGAAATAAAACTTCTAGTACAACAATACAAGCCTTAAATAAACAATGTTATAGACGCAAAAGCACCTCAGACTAACTTTTGTTCCCAATCATAGAGTTTAATTTACAACAAGAAAAGAGACGAAGAAACGTGTGGATCACAAAAAGATGAAACCTCAAAATGATGCTACCTACGAACATTCAGAAACAATGAATAATAACAATAGTACTTGAGCATTTTCAAAACAAATAATAGTAAACAACATTAATATTCAATTGAACAAAAGATAGCAAGTTCAGAAAATATAATAACATATAAAAGAGTATATAGGACAATAAAGTAGCCATAAAATGCAAAAGGTCAGACATGAATGATCTTGCACAAATTGTACTATCACAAGTACACAAAAAGATGCTTGTAGACAATGATCAGTTTTGGAGATCATTGAAGTTGTCTATGTAGGCAACCACTCATTAGTGATAAGCAACAGACATAGAACAAAAAGTTTGATACATACAACATATGAAAACGGCAGGAAGACAGGAAAACAATGATAGTGGGAGCTTGCACTGTTCGTGATAAAGATAGAAATGATTCATGCAAGTCTAACTTCACATTCTTAAGATTATGATGGATGTTCAAGGCACCCATGGAACATGTAATTTGATGCCATTGTTGTAGATGTCGGACGACGTATCAATTTCCAATGAAAAACAACAAAGACTCCAAATTTATGTCTTATATGTTGTTTTGGCATAATATTGCCTGACATACCATGTTGATCAGCCCACACCCGACTATTCACATGTGGTCAAGTCGTGGATTTTAGGTTATACAAGGTGGATTGATTATAAACAGCTCACCAGTTAATTCATCACTTAAACAAAGCCCCTCTGAGACCCTCTCTCCCCTTAAGGTGATCCTTGAATCAAACGGTCAATATGTTCCAAAATTTCCTTTTCAATATTTTCATGGGGTGCATATTTAGGGATGATAATGGGTGGGTCCGACTTGTGCCGAGCAAGGTCCATAACATGTTCAAAAATATTTTGGGTCTGGCCGGACCAGTCTTATAAAACCTAGACTCAAACCCAATCCGTCGAGCTTAGGGCCGGTCCAATTAATTTAACATTTTTATAAATAAACAAAAGAATCAATTAGTATGACCAGCTAGCATTAGTCTTCCAAGAAATTTCATGTTGAAGATTGGAGGAATATGAAATTTTTTATCCCATTTCCATATCAACCAAACTAATGTTCTTACGTAATGACACTTGGTTAGATCTAGAAATAACATGCATCATTCAAACAAAGCCAATACAACTAATGGAGGCATTAACATCATTAGATTCATTTCTCAAAACAGATATTGACACTCTGTGATCTAGCTATATATTTTATTGAAGTTTTAATCAAAATTTGTTCAATCAACAGATTAAAACTTTGATCAATCAACAAAATATAACAAGAACATATAAGGATGACAATGAACCGAGCATTAAAGAGAACAATCAAAGAATTTAGGATATTAGTGTGATCTGACCAAAACCCATAAAACTTGTCAACAAGTGTTATTCAAGATGTTTCTTTCTGGGGTTCAAGTATTGAAAACGAGTTACGAGTCAAAAACTTTGGGTATTTATTATATTGGGCTTAAGTAGGGCTAGCTAGTGCGCTTCAATGGTTCAGATTTTGGATCGAGTCAGGGTCTGACCGACTAGTATGCAAAGCTAGCCCAATACTTAATCAGGCTAAAAAAAAGTTAGCCCGATCTGACCCTTTTGACAATTGGGTCAGGGTCGAATAGAACTAATTTGGCCCTGCAGGCAAACCCTGACCCATTATCATTCCTGGTACATACGCATACAGCCTAATACAGGATAATGTTCTTTATCATTCATGTATAAACATGTTTAAGATGAGATTTCAAGAAGATAAATGAATATGGCTCTGACTACAGAAAATTGTTTGCAAACAACACTAACAGATGCCTGTGGATATAAGTAATAACATCAAGTAAGAACACCAATATTAAGTAATGTACATGCCAACAGACACTTAAGCTCCCTAAGCCAAACCAAATGACAACAAAACAACAACAAGTCAATCCGAAGAAACATCAAATGAAGCAAAATAAAATATCGCTGGTGAGTGAAATTGATTTGGAAATTCATAATGAAAGTTCATAATACCACAAGATGAAATAGCAAGGGCGCCCATAAATATGACAATCCAAAGCTGAACAAAGTATGAATGAGAAATATGCATAAAGGAGCATTTAGATGTTTGAAAAGATTTAAGGAAATCCATAGTCTAACATTATAGAGCAAATGTATATAGGTATCAAAGAAATGGGAATCATACAATCAGTCATCACCAATGACTTTCTCTGCTAACAGAATTTAGTAATGATTGCAAAGACCAAAAAGTTTGTCCAACTAGTATGATGCCAAGATGGAAAGGATATATAGAACAATTTTTTTTAGCAAAAGAAATATAGACTCATGATATGTGTTGTTGTAGAGCCCAATGGACTGCCAGCAAGAGTATAAGAAATTATCAAACATGAGATATAATGGTCAACTAGCATTAAACAGAATGAAAGGCAATTAAAGCCAAAAAGAACAGCTAAAACGGCATTGTGGAATCAATTTATGGACTCCATATATGCTCAATTAGGAAGATTTGAGCCATCCTACTGATCATATACAGTAAAACTTAAGCAAAATCGCAATAGGGTAGCTTAGGCATTCCTAAGGTACCGAATAATCAGTCCAGATAATTCTAAAATGTAACCTGTAGGTGCTAACGAATTGGATATTAGAATCCTAGCTTCATCAAATCAGAGAGAGATATGCATATGTCATTTAATATATCAAGTTAACAAGAGAAGAAAAAATTACTGATCCTTTTATATTTGGGGAGTGGGTTACTGAACTAGAGAGCCATACCTCTATCATACTAGAGTATGTAAACCTCTACAATTCTAAAACTTAAAACCCAGAACACATTTGTTTCTCAAACTTTTCTGTACCAGAGGTACGTGTTTATGAGAACCTATAAGTGCCTGAGTTCTTTGGCTTGTTTGTAATAAGGGAATTAGACAAAAAGTCGCTTCATTTGTTTCCATATTCTTCTTTCTCCCCTTTTTATTTGCATGAAATTCATGCACCAACTAAGGGAAGGTTAAACATTAAAAACTGAAGTATCTACTTGTGTTATTTGAATCATATGAACAGTCTTAGTTTGGGTATTCGATCATTCTACATCATTTTGACAACCAATCTACTGGTTCTGAACAAGATCAATCAGTTTAAACAATCTAGTTCGTTCAATTACACGTGTTTGTTTAGATGAGGACTGAGTCCAAAAAATGATCAAAAATGTCCAACATGGTCTATAGACTGTAAAATCTAAGAATACAAAACGTTGTAAAGTTTGGATCTTTATGCCTATGGATCCAGTGACCAAAAGATGCAAGGCTTTACAAGAACTTTACTCTTGATTAATTCATGAATAGGTAAAATATTTCCAATACAAACAAAATCCAATTCACATTCAGTTTATACTGTAAACATCATGACAAATGTTTCGGACCACCAAAGTAATGAGCCATCTCAGTGAATTTGATGTTTGTGACGATTTTCATCGTCTAGATTGGTCATCCCCCTACTCATCCAGAGAAATGCATCCATAAGTCTTTCTTCTCCATAACCTCCCTTTCACGATACCCTTTTTCAACATAGCTACACCAATAAAAAGTACTGTATTACCTCTGGAATGTGATTAGCAGTTCCTTCTAAAGTGCTCTAGAAAACCTAAAGAAATTTGGTTAGTTCTTCAGCATGAATAGCACACAACCAAACATCAAATAAAGCAAACATTGATTCAACATCAATGACATTCTTGCAACACGGCAGTCCTTTCCAACACCGTCAACCAATAAGGCTCCATGTCTTTAGATCTTCGGCAATGATCATGTCAAGCCATAACTCACTTTAGTGTTGTGTTTGGCATGCCATATCAGATAGAGAATCCAAGGAATATTACAGTTAAAGGTTAGGAAATTAAATAAATTAAATTTTGCTTCAATAAATCAGAATAATACTTCAATAAATCAGTGTCCAGGCAGGCACTTGTGAACTGATGTATTTGTCCAAGACGTGTTTCACAAAATAACACACTTAGGATGCCTCAGGTGCATGTTGAACAATAAAAACTGGGGTTCAGTGGTTAGACAAGCTAAGAATCGATTAAGACAATGCTTCAGGAAATGCCATGCTATGACACATTGCTTTAGGTTGCACAAAGCTCAATTTGGATCATCTTGGAATTACTATTTATGGGCTGATTCAAATATAAACCTACAATAAAGCCTCTATCCCAAAAATTTTGGGTCGGTTGTTGATTCAAGTATAAACCTGCCTACCCAAATGATATAAAGATAGAAAGAAACAGCATATGATTGTACACCAGCATATGAAATGAGAAAGGGACGCCAAATGACAGAAGACACAAAGGGGTTCAGAACATCTTTTAACACTGACAACAACTACATTGCCTACATCTAAACGACTTTAATTTTGTTTCTGGATGGAATATCAAATGCTACTACTTTTGGAAGGACAGTACTTCTGCTCTTTCATCTTTGCTATGGAACATCGACAGCTGAAACTATTGATCTCTTATTTTAACTATGTAATGAAAACTTATTTTGTTAATTATCACTTGTTATGTTTAATGGTGTATGGTAGTATTTGTTATTCAACCATGTTACTTATATTGTATCAATGTGTATTATCAGTACTTCGATTAAAATATTAGGTTAAAAGAATGTCCACAACATAAAAAACACAAACCAGATCTACCACCTGATTTGCCTAAAGTACAGGACGTCAGATCTGGAAAAAAGGAAAATGTTCCTCTTCTTTAATCTTGATCTGTATTTTATGTAGATTGGACATAGTTTGCACTGCTTATATTACTTTACTGTTTGCATTTGTTGCAAATTTGCCATGTTCTCTTTTTGTCATGTGTCTCTTTCCTCTGCTACTTAGGTTAATAACTAAAACAAAAGAACATTATCCAAAAGATTTGGAGAATGAATTGCCAACACTGACAATAATTAAACAAAACATGTATAGTTTAAATTCAGTTTCTAACTATAACTAAGAAAACACAACTAGTACAATTTATGGAACGCAAAGGCAAACCAAAATTTGAATATTGTTGTTCTACATTAAACTTTAGTTTGACATGCATAATGTGTGTTAATCAGGAAAAATAAACAACAAAAGAAAGGAGACCATAGGCATACCTTGAATATAGAAGCTAGACCTTCCACAACACCAAGTAATTTAAATTGATTTGCAGCATCCTCCGTGGAAGATAACAGGACTTCATGTGCCCATTCAGTGAAGCTGAAGAAATCTCAGTAAGAATGACGAAAGCCTCTGCTCAACAAAATCTTATTTCCAAGTAATGATAATTTTTAACAAAAAATAGGCATTTTTGCAACTTAGAAAATCTAAGATAAAATTATCATCAAAAAGTTTTAATTTTGAAACACTGACATATAATATACCAAGACTGAGAGCAAGAATAATTGAAGTAGTAATTAAGGAGTTCATACTTCATACAAGAAACTGAAGAAAGATGTCATGTGGGAAATGATTGACCTCTCATTGTCATCTTGATATTCTAGAATTCAACCCATGTAATTAATAGCATGTTTTCTGATACTAATTAATAAGTGGTATTGGTGGATCCTTTGTCTCCAACCTTCTGTTCCTTTTGTAAGTCATATCAAAGAAATTCCCATGTCTGATGCTCGGTTGACACACCCAGCATCTCTTCTTTAGCATGTGTTCCTAGGCTAAATGGCTTCTTATTTGTTAGAATCAAATGAAGCTTGAGGGGGAGTACATTTCTTGATAGGTTACATGAAATTATGGATTAGGATTGCAATTCTAACATCTCGTTTTTTGAGGTATAACCTAGATTAATCATGCAACAAGCTAGCATTTGAGCCAGAGCCTTAAATGTCCCATGATGTCAAGCTCTTTCTCTATGCACTGACAAGAAATATACGCTGCGAAGAAGAAACATCTGAGTTAGAAGAACACATTACTTGCTAAGAATAAATTATTGAGCTTTAACTATATCACGAGAACTTTGAAAGGTTCTAAAGGGAATATATTCTCAGAGATTTTTAGCACCTTACTAACTTAAGATAGAAATATATCACTTCATAAAATGTCTGTAAGTTGGGAAACAAGAAGATTCACCAGCAATGATTGACTGCTGAACCTCGTACTTGGTATTGCTTCCTTCACTCTATCAACCACCATAACATGGCATCTTATTATATGGAAATTAGAGGAGATTATTTAATGCACCATTTCCTCCCATCCTTGAAATTTTACGTAATCCCGTGCATCAAAATAGTCATGAATCATAATGGGAAGACCTAGGATTCACTTATGCCTAAATCACTATATGTCCTGGCATCAATTTTCATAATGTAGAACAAAAACTCTACACTATGCAATTTGGAAGCAACAATATGCTGTATATGAATTATGGCATACATGGAATAGGTAAGAGGAACCTGCTAAAAGCTTTTGGCATATCTGGGCGAGTCAAAAGCCTTGAAAGCAATAATCCAGAAATTCTACGCGTAGGACCTGCAGTTGAAAGGTAATCCTTCGAAATATCCAATATTTTCAAGACCAAAGGAGAAAGCTCAAATCCATCCGCATAGTTTTTGTTTGCAATACTGGTGTCCACAGAAGAGAGATCAAAAGGAATCAATACAAGAATGTAAAGCCACAAAAGTGAAATGCATTTTGTCTCCATCTCCCCAGTACTTTCTTGCCGCAAGGATGACCCCGAAGCTGCAGGCTGGCATTTCTCCAACAGAGTTACAGCAAGTTCAAGATCTGAAACCTGATGAGGGAAGAATCTAATAACACTCTTGTATCCACAAACTGTAACCAGTGAGTAGATAATTATACACAGAGGCTTGATAATTTCAAGAACTTCATCAGTAACCCCCAAATTCATTGCTCTAGAGCGTACAATAGCCATTAGAGGAGCAACAAGGCTCTCCAGATAAGGCTCCAGTAGCTGACCCTGTTCTTGATACTTATCCATCTGCATAATATTAAAAAATCCCAAAACATATTAGAAATGAAAGTGTAAATTAAGATGTGAATTGCAGCATGAACGTCCACAATAATCTTAGTTTATCATAAACTGAGAGCATATAATAAACTTAGGTACAAACAGAAGGATGTAGGTTGCCTACAACAGAACCTGCATATGTGCACAGAGGAGTCTGTAAAGAGAATATACGGGGATGATATTTCTAGAGGAACAGGATACAATACGTATTAAATGTCGGAAAAGTACCTAAAAGGATAAGATTTATGAACACACAAAAATTCATGCACCGACCACAAAATTTAAGATGAAGGCTTTGTCGTTGATTTATGAAATCGATTGTCAGCCAAGTAAATGATTGTTCCAAATGTCAGCAACATGTTCGACATGTCGTTTTGGGGACTAAAACAACACTGATTCAGAAGAAAAAGAAAAGGTTATCTCCTCTTAGAAAAGTCAGACAATACATATTAATATGTCATTGACTTTCGTATAAGTTACCTAATGGGCTAGGGTATTATAACAAAACCCACTTGTTAACCCGCAACTCAACCCATAACATTAATTTGAGACTAACATTAACCCCCACTTTTGATTCATCTTCTCTCATTCACGATGTGTGCGTGTGTATATATGTATACTCTTCATTAAATTCTGTGCACTGCGGCTGTTCATCTACAAAAGCCTCCAGCAACAACAATCCCAGTGGCAATTTGCTGCCATCACTGGCACCTGCGGGTTCTTTACAAAATATTACACAAGTGTTTGTAGATTACACTGTATTCTTATGCTTGAAGAGCTTAATAATTTTGTGCTTTCAAACCTTAGGAAGAAGCTACTAGCTGCATATCATGTAACCAAATCTGTATTGTTCCTTGCATACTATATTCTTTGTACCAGTTTATAGAGTAAGAGAAACTTAAATTAGACTATTGGATATTCTAATTTCTTATGATTCTCCTGTCTTATTCTTCTTCCGAAATACTCGTGATATAGTTTATATCAAATTGAAGTAGGTTCAGTTGTCACACGTAATTTCAGATTGTGCCTGGTATAGTGGTTCTTAATAATAGTACCAAGATATAAAATGATTAGACATGTTTGTCATGTGTTTCATTAATATATAGATTATAATTATCAATACTTAATATATAAGGTGTAGATCTAAAGAAGCCCAATATTGATGTCCGACATTTAATGTATCCTTAGCATATCATTTGACTTCCAATATCCAACATGCCGAACCCCAATCCAACATGAGCCTGACATCTGACTTTTTAATACCTTGTGATTGGTAGTTTAGCAACAAAGGTACATTAGTATATTACAAAAACATGTGACTGACTATAAATCATGAGCAATCTTGAACCATAGAATTGGAGCATTGTTTTTATGTTTTGGTCTTACAATGTCACCACAAAAATAAATTATTTATCCCAAATTTGTGGGGTTTGCTATTTGAATCCTTTCCTTCAACTTGAAGGGGGTATCCTGAAATCAGAAACACTCCAAAAGCACTACTTCATTTCAACCATTATGTTTCAGTTATATTAACATCCTTCCCAATCTCTCCATTATGGCGATGAATGGTTGATCCTAAAAATCAAAAAAATTATCCCTCCGTCAATATGTACTCCTCCCTCATTTCTTTTCCACTTTTTCTTGAAGTTATATTTCTAACAATTTCTTCCTACTAACTTGAAACCTGACCTGTAGATTCCAAATTTTCTTTCCACAATTTATTTTTTATAATCTAGCATTTCCCTACTCTCATCAACCCAATATAATATCATCACCAGACAATATACACAAAGTAACCCATCCTAAAAATACTTAGTAATTTCATAAATTACTAGAACAAAAACATAAAGACCTAATGTTGATCCTTGATGTAAAGGCCAACTGTGATAGAAAGTGATGTGGTATCTCCTGCAGTGGTTTGCACAATATTCTAACTCCATCGTACATATCCTTTTTGATCTTAATTATCTACTAGAGACTTGTTTCTTGTCCAAAATTCACCACATTATCTTCCTAAATATATGCTATCATAAGCTTCTATATGTGAATAAAAACCATATAGTAGATCATTTTCTTCTTTATAACTTTTTCTAGTAAACTTCTTAGTAAGTAAATAACTTACAGAAAATATCTCCTGGACATGTAATCAAATTGACTCTATGAGATTCTTGTTTCTTTCTTGATCATTGCTTAAATACTCTCACAAAGTTTCACGGTATGTATGATAAGCTTAGTAGTTACTACAAATTTGAATATTTCCCATGTCTCCACATCTAGCTATTACAATAGTGGCATTTTTCTATCCGTAGGGTTTTGTTGAATAAGTTATGTAGCCACATCCATTCTTTCCCTACTAAAAATTTCTTAACCTCAATAGAAGTACCATCATGTCCTGCAATAATCTAATTTTATTTTATTTAGAGCATCTTTAATTTCTAATATCCTAATTTTACGACAATGGTAATAATAACTAATTTGTTTCTATATTGAACTTTTATAGGTTATTCTCCTTGAACAATCCATAGTATCACTTTCTTTTACTAACTATTGAGATATTTAATACTATATAATCGTTACTCTTGGTTTCTCATAGAAATCATATTAAAGTATAAATACTTTGTCACCCTCCTTAGGTTATAGGGAGAAATGAATAGTCTTAATCGTGCATAGACAGCCAAGTTGGACCGACGTGGCGACACGTCTTAGCATTGATTTTGGCTTGCCCTAATGTATTTTTGAGTGTTTGTCACAACATTTTTTCGGAGTGAAAAAAAATATACTTTTTTTTCGTATGCGTAATTAAGTACAGACAAAGAAGTAAAACGAAGAATAGTAAATATCAAACTTGATGCAATAATCAATGAGGATCGGATAACACATCCAAAGACAAAATAGACATCAAACAATGCACAATTAGCGCATAATATAGTTAGCTCGGTTGATAATAATAGGAGAGTAGTGAGCCAGCAATGAGAAGAGATGTGGTTAGGTCATTACTATGGATCGGATCCTGTTGACGTCGGAGGGGTCGGACACGGCGGAGTCGGACACGATGCGGTCGAGGATGGACTTGACGAGCGGCCATTCCTGGAGGAAGTACCTCTGCAGCACGCACTCCTTGGAGTCGTGTTCGTCGTCCTCCACCATTGGAGGAGGACTCTTATCCGACGGCGCCGAGGAGGGGTTCTCTTCTCCTACCATTGATTGTTTGTTTGGACACACGACACGAGAGAGAGAAAGAGAGAGAGAGAGAGAGAAGTGAGAGAGCGGATCAACACAAAATAAACCCATGAAATAATCCCATTAACCCGATAACCGGATCCGGTTTCACGGTGTGTATTGGACCGGTACGGGCCGACCCGCAGCCCGAGTCAACCGGATTTGACCGGGTCCGGTCCGGACCGGGCTCAACCCGAGTGGAGAGGCAGGTCGGCCCGGTCATAAACAACTCTGGTCCAGTCCGGACCCATGATCCGGTCAGGGGATGACCCGGCCGAACCGGTCTGGGTCCGAACATGTTCATGGTCGGGCCAGGCCGGTCCGATTTTTTTAAAAAACTTTAGTTTATTTATATATTTTTTATATATAATCTATATAATATAACTTATAAGTTATATGTTAATAAATTCAAGTTAAAATTTATAGGATTTTTGCTACTAAGTTATTTTTGTATAATTTAAAATTTATAAGTTATTTGTTAGAAAGTTTTTTATATAACTTTAAGTATAAATTTATTTAAAATTTATAAGTTATGTTAAGTATAATTTGAAATTTACAAATTTATTTGTTAGAAAATTTATTTAATTTTTTATATCAATATCTATATAACTTTAAGTATAAATTAAAATCTAAATATTTATAAGTTTAATATTTTTTAAAAAATTAATAACTTATAAAAAATGTATAAATATATTTTTTGAATTTAAATATAAATCTATAAGTATATAAAGAAGTGATTTATATAGACATAAAGAAGTTAAATGTAAACAACTAACAACATTAAGTAAAAAAAAACTGAATTTTTTTTATTAATGGCAATTAAATTACAAATGTATTATAACATTAAGTAACCAAAAAAAAATAGAAACTTATAAATGATATTTTATTTGCATAAAGCTTGTAAAAAAATGTACAAGTCTTTTAAAATAATTTTGTCATCCGTCGTCCGTCTTTCGTTGAATTTTATTGCTCAATTCCTCCTTCAGTAGCGTCATCTATAGTAAGAGATTCAAAGTCCAGTCCTGCGATATCGGCACTTTCATCTCTTAAGTTTTGAGTTTTTTGTTCAGCACGGGTCCAATCTTGAACGCAGACACAAGATTCCAAAATATCTGGCAGCAATTGACTCCTCTTCTTGCTTAGCATCCTTGAACCTGCACTAAAATAAGATTTCGATACTACCGTGAATACCGGGACCATTAGAATATCGCTTGCTATAGAAGAAAGTACAAGATACGTT
The DNA here is from genome assembly GCA_036927795.1 of Iris macrosiphon. Taxonomy (NCBI): domain Eukaryota; kingdom Viridiplantae; phylum Streptophyta; class Magnoliopsida; order Asparagales; family Iridaceae; genus Iris; species Iris macrosiphon. The sequence continues at coordinate 129,903,714 of JAYESA010000002.1, forward strand.
TTTTCGTGTATTTTCCACCATTCTAAAATTGAATAATGAAATGAAGAGTCATCTTCATTTGCTTCATAAGAATTTAGATATAAGAGCAATTTTTGCGTAGGTTGGAAAGATTATTTTTGTTTCTTCCTTTGTAGTACATCTTTAGCATATGATAATTTAGACGAAAAACTAGAGCTACTACCTTGAACGGTTGTACCGGGTAGGATGGATACAACTTTTTCTTCATATGAAGCAATTAAACTATCTAAAACATCCTTAACTTCTACTTTCAAACTACACACGTCAACTCTCATATTATCTTCAAAATCGTCTAATAAAATATATACACCATTTAATTTAATCTTAGGATCAAAAACCAAAGCCAAATAATATAGAAGAGGTATATCACCCCAATATTTCTTAAATGTGGCTTCCATTTTGGCAACAACATAATCAAAACCAGAAACATTTCTATATTTACAAAATAAATTAGACATGTTAAAAATTTCTGTTAAAGCTAAAGGAGAAGTTGGATAATAAACTCTAGATAAAGTACATGTAGCATTGTAAAATAATTCTAAAAATTCAAAAATAGAATTAGCAATTAACCAATCATTCTTAGTTACTTGATAATCAAAACTAGGATTAGCATTATAATAATGTGTAATAACATCTTTAAACTTAATGCAAGATTGCAACATTAAATAAGTAGAATTCCATCTATGTGGTGCATCCTTAACAAATTGTCTAAAATTAACACCATATTGTGTACATAAAATTTTAAAAGCTTGTTGTCTACTTGCAGAAGAGTTCAAATAATGTAAACATGATCTCAGATTTTCTAAATTTAGTTGAAAGAATTCAAGACATTCTTGTACAATCAAATTAATAATATGACAAGCACATCTAACATGAAAAAGTCTACCTTCTAACATAGACGTAAATTGTGTTTTCAAAACACTAATAAAAGAAGTGTTATTACTAGAATTATCAAAAGAAATCAAAAATATTTTGTTGTGAATACCATATTCACGCACAAATTGCATTATAGCGCCACCGATTACAGCGTCGGTATGTGAAAATTCTAAAGACTTTAGACAAATGATGCATTTTTGCAACATCCATCTTGGATCTATATAATGTGTCGTGATACAAATATAAGCATAATTTTGCTTAGTAGTCCATATATCAGAATTTAAAGCTAATTTACTAACATGCATACAATTTTCTTTCAAAGTAGCTTTATCTTTTTGAAAAAAATTCAGAGCCTCTGCTCTAGCAGTAGATCTATAAACTTTAGTAAAACAAGGATTAAGGATATTACTTGCATATTTATAATAGTAATCACTCTCACCAAATATAATGGTTGTTCCTCACAAATCATAAATCTTGATAACTCAGTTTTGTTACGAGCATCAGAATAAGTAAAGTTACATAAAGAAGATCATTGACCACCGGTACTTAGATGTGTTTGTGTAGACTGCAATGTATCTTTGCCATAACAACTTTCGTAGTATCTTTTTAAAGTGTCTGTGCCATCATTTTTTTTATTTGTAAACCCGCTTATATTTCTTACATTTAGTAGCCTTAGGTATTGGTTTTTGATCTTTTGGATCTAAAACCGGTGTGCCATCACTATCAGTGACAAATATTTCGTTAAAATAAGTCCACAGAAAAGATTTTTTTTCCTATTGGCAATATTTGTAGCCGTGGCCATACTCCTAACTTCAGGGGGTGACATTTGTGTCGGTGGCGCAGAATCAGAAATATGATTATTTTTAAACATATTATTATAATAATCATAATTTTCAAAAGGTTGGTTTGAACATTGTCCATCCATATTCAAAAATAATAATTTTTAAAACTAATTTAGAGCAAAATTAATTATTTCTCTACCAAAAGAGAGAGAGAGAGAGGAAAGAAAAATTAATTATTTTTAAAAATATTTTGTAATATTAAAGTTACCTGTAACATCTGCTAGAAGCCTCCAAAAGAAATCGGAAGAAAATGTGTTGAGAGGGAAGAAGATGGACTCTAGTAATTGCTTTGCTTCTAAACTTTGTAATTGACTTGCTTCTAAACTTTGTAAGAGAGGGAAGAAATTTTGTTGTGTTTATTTTTCATTAATTATGGACTATTATAGGAATTTTTGGGGTCCAAATGACCCCAAATATCCTCAAAAAAGAGGTGTTATAATGGATATTTTGCTAAAAATGACCAAAATATCCCTAAAACGGACAAAAAATGTCACTAAAATGGGGATATTTTGACAAAAATACCCCCCAACGGATATATTACAAAAAAAAGCCGAATTGGACCCAACCGGACCTGAACCGAGCTGGTCCGGGTCGGGCCAACCGGGCCAAGCCCGAACGGGGGGGGGGGGGGGGGGAGGGGGGAACGGGCCGGGCTTGCGGGTCGGATACTCCGACCCAGCCCGGACACGTGGGGAAGAGTGGGCTGGTCCGTTGACTGGGTCCGGGCCGACCTGGACCAGGTTGGGCCCGGGTCGGGTTCCGGGTCGCCCGCGCTTTTGAACACCTTGAATCCGGTTTCGTTTTTTCATAATTATATGGGTTATTTGTGTTGTAATCTCTCTCTATATTAATATTAGTAATGTTCACACATAGGTAAAAAAAATTATTGAAATAATTAAATATAAAATTTTTATAAATACTATCTTTTCTAGGAATCGAACTCAACCAACCAAAAAAAATACCTCACACCTTAATCACTTGAGTTAGAATTATTTAGTTATAAATTAAAAATATTAGGTAGTTAAATAATTTATTATTGTTATAGAAAATAGTTAGTGGAGTATTGATATATGGCTTAGACGTCTCAATTCTGAACCGTTTTCAAGCCTCATTATAAGAGTAGAGAAAAGGTGACTTGGATCCAACTGTTTGTAAATACTCCATTAATTATTTTTTCTAAAATTAACTATTTATTCTACTACCTAATATGATTTACTTATAAATAAATAATTCTAACTCAAGTTATTAAGGTGGAAGGTATTTTTCTTGGTTGTCTGAGTTTAATTTCTAGGGTGATATTATTTATAATAAATTTATATTAAAAAAAATTAACAAATTTTTTACGCGTGTGCAATTGACGTGCACATAATATAAAGATGCTCGAAAAACGTCCAAGTTATATGTATATATTTTAAATAATTAAAAAAATAAGTTGTAACTAATTGTTTAATTATATGATATTATCTAACTACATAGACATAATATCTATAATATTACATCATATATCTACTATAAAAGAGGTTTGAAAATGATTCAAAATGAACCGTCTATAGACATTTGGAAAAAAGAAAGAACCGTCTATGCACATAACAAATCATAATTAGAATATAAACATATATATAATTATATGGGCTGGGGAGAAACGGGCCGGGCCGGGCTTGCTGGTTGAATACTCCGACCAAGCCCGGACCCGCGGGGGAGAGTGGGTCGGAGCGGGCCGGTCCATTGACCGGGTCCGAGCCGGCCCGGGCCGGATTCCGGGTCGCCCGCCTGCCCATACCGGGTCGGACCCGGACCGGGTTCCGGGTCGCCCGCCCTTTTGAACACCTTGAATATGGTTCCGTTTTTTCATAATTATATGGTTATTTGTGTTTTAATCTCTCTCTATATTAATATTAGTAACGTGCACGTAGTTAAAAAATTTATTAAAAAAATAAATATAAAATTATTATAAATACTATCTTTTCTAGGAATCGAACTCAACCAACCAAGAAAAATACCTCCCACCTTAATCACTTGAGTTAGAATTATTTAGTTATAAATAAATAATATTAGGTAGTTAAACAATTTATTATTATTTTAGAAAATAGTTAGTGGAGTATTGATATACGGCTTAGACGTCTCAATTCTGAACCATTTTCAAGCCTCATTATAAGAGTAGAGATAATGTGACTTGGATCCAACCGTTTGTAAATACTCAATTATTTATTTTTCTAAAATTAACTATTTATTCGACTACCTAATATGTTTTACTTATGAATAAATAATTCTAACTCAAGTGATTAAGGTGGAAGGTATTTTTCTTGGTTGTCTAAATTTAATTCCTAGGTTGATATTATTTATAATAAATTCATATTAAAAAAAATTAACAATTTTTTTACGCGTGTGCAATTGATGTGTACATAATATAAAGATGCTCGAAAAACGTCCAAGTCATAGGTATATATTTTAAATAATTAAAAAAATAAGTTGTAACTAATTGTTTAACTATATGATATTATCTAATTACATAGACATAATATCTATAATATTATATCATATATCTACTATCATAAAGAGGTTTGAAAATGATTCAAAATAAACCGTCGATGGGCATCTAAAAAAAAGAACCATCTATGCACATAACAAATCATAATTAGAATATAAACATATATATAATGAGTTATAATTAAATATATTCAAATCATATATATAATAAATATTAATTTAAACTATCTTTTGATAACATCAGATGAAAAAAAATTGAGTGAAAGTGCACGTGACTGGTTATTGAATAAGGTATAAGAGAAACATAAAAGGTAAACTTGGTGGTTGAAACCATTCAAAAGATATTCATAATGTCTATTTATAATAGCCATTGGCTTAACAACTTTACAATATACGATCATATGAGATCATAATATGATAAGTATCATGATAATACATTTCTTATATATTAGTTGACTAAATCAACTAAATTAGTTAAGGTTCTACTTAGCAATTATAGGGATAGTGGTTATGAGATATTTTTAGAGTATTGGTTATAAATAGTTATGAGAGGTCCGATTTTGAATGATTTTAAGTAGCAACTTTTAAACAAATCCAATCAATGCTTGGTAATTCATTAACAAGCAGTTCTAAATTTTTTTTACATGAATAAATTACCTATATGTCTATATATAAACAAAATAATAGAAACACATAAAATAATAGAAAAAATATAAAATAATTGAAACGCCTGGATGAAAGTAGGAGAGAAAGATTTTAATAACTTGCAAGAAAAAGTAGCCGTAGTTTGAAAGAAGTAGAAATTCATATTTGATCAAAATAATATAAACACATGAAATAATAGAAATGCTTGAATGAAAATATGAGAGAAAGATTTTAAGAACTTAACGAAAAAAAGCCGTAGTTAGGAAGAAGTAGAGGAGAAACGCAAATGACAAAGAAAAAAAAATGATAGGGTATTAGTAGTTATAATTATATATTTTTTGTGAGAATATAAATAAAATAAATATCTCAAAATCTACCGATTTGGAGTGTTTATTAAGACATCCAAAATTATATTACACCAGTTTTGGAAGATTTTTTAAACAGACCAAAACCGATGTCTCAAAAAATTTAATAAGCAGGATTTTTAAAAATACTTCATAAACAGTCGGTTCAAAAATACCCTAAAATCGGTGAAAATACTGTACCAAGTGGACCCTAAAACTAATTACAACAATCCCACTTGAGTATGCACAACTCAATAAATGATCTGCATTAGTCTTCAAGTAATTGAAAGAATTGGCATGTCCAATTTTTGATAAAAATATGAGTTTATGGGGATACACAAATGAATATGGACTTCACCAAAATCTTGTTCGGATAACTTAGTGGAAAAAAATCATAATTAAAGGGAAAAAAGTGAGTCGATGTCGATACATCTTTAGAACATAGAAATATTTAGAGATATGACCACCACATTGTGGGTGTCTCATTAAAACCTTCTTAGGGAATGAAATTTCTGTTAGATATGATCAGATTTAGGATTAAGATTAGATTCAAGTTTATCTTTACATCTCCTGTTCGGATACAGATTCCTTCTCCTATACGGATATGGAACCGTCCTCCATTATATATATATATATATATATATATATATATATATATATATATATATATATATATATATATATATATATATATATATATATATATTCATAGTTGAATGATTTTTTTTATATTATCTGTAAACCTCCTAACTTTTAAATATTAAATATTATTATTTTTTGGAATTATTTAATTATTTGAGATTAGGAAGAAACTTTTATTATTTTTTAGCTAATTAGAATAAATATAAAATTTATGGATTGATAGTTATGTATATTTAATTAATTATTAATATTACACATAAAATATATTTTTGGATGTACAACTATTATTAAGGTATTGTAGATTTTTTTGGAGATTATTTGGGGTTCCAAACTATTTATAGATAGCTATACACACACACGCAATATATATATATATATATATATATATATATATATATATATATATATATATATATATATATATATATATATAATAATTATACTAAGCCTTAAACCTATACCCTAAACCAAATTAAACCCGCACCCAAAACCTAAACCTAAACCCGGATCCTAAACCCACCCACACCGGAAACCTACCCACAGACCCGCACCCTTCGGCTACAACCCCCGACCCCCTCCGTTCAAACCCCCGACCTCTCCATTCCTCTCCCTGTAATCGCCGAACCCCTCGCTTCCTATTCTGTAACCCTCCCCATTCACCCTATATATATACACCATTGGAGCAGACCACCACCACCAGCCTTTCTCGACCACCGCGGACCACCGCTATCATCATCCAGTCACCGCCACCATCACCATCACCGCCAACCACCGACATCATTATCCAGCCACTATCATCTTCACCCCGACCACCGCCGACCCAGGTGACCCCCGACCGCCGGCGAGTGGTCGACGACCCCGTGCACCACTCGTGGACACCCCCGCCGCTGTCGACGACTGCCAGCAGCCGCCGCGCCGTCCATGGCGCGGGAACAACGACAACAGTAGCATGGCCCAAACCCCTACTTCGCAGCTAGTTTTCTCCTCCCTCGCTCCATGGTTTTTCAAACCAATTTCGCAGGTAAACCCACAACCTATAAGCCCTCAACTCCCTTCAAATGGTTTATTTTAAATCGTTCTATGTTGATCGCAAATCGCGATCCAAAATCAAGAAAAACTTGATTGCGGGATCATAAGAAATTGTCCCAACACCCCATTTTTCAAAGCTGTTTTCTTTCAAACTAATGAACCAAAATTCGAATTTCTTTTTTCAAATTAAAGACAACATAACCAAGATTTGATCTCTTTAATTAGTTTAATTTATTCTGCTGATTATTTAGCGTTGAAATCTGTCGAAAACTTGATTTCGTAAAACCAAATTTTCTCGATACGGGGTACGTCCCACCAAATAAGACAACTTCGTCGTGTGAGGATTTTACCGAAAGGCGAGTATAGTCAACGCAGACGTGTGAAATTTCGTAAAACTTGATTTGGATGTGCGTGCACACCGGAATCAACGCATATCCGTCAAAAAATATCGTATCTATCTGTTCTGACACTTGTCATACCTTTGTGTGTGCTTGTCGTTTTGCAACGAAACTTATGCCATCAGATTCATAGTGTTACGCTGGTCCTGTGACCCAAGTTTGGTTCGATTCTGAGAACGTTGACGAAATACCATTTTGTGGGCACCACAATTCCACTTGACGGATGATTTCGTGACCGGCTCATCAAAATCCAATTTCGGACACTCTGTTGGGTTCATATCATCATTCTGGACTCGTAGACACTAAATGTAAACCCCCAGATTTTTCAGGAATTTAAAAACAAAATTTTGGAATTTTTTGGAATTTTTAACTAATTAAAATCAAGGTATTCTGGTTATAAATAATTTTAAATATTTTTATTAAATATTAAAATATTATAAAAATAATATTTTTGGGTGTAAAATAAAATATTTGACATAGGATAATTTTTCTGGAATTTATTGGACCCCAGAACCATTTTTAAAGACCTAAAAACTAAGTTATTTATTAAACCAAAATAAACCAACCTGAACCAACCGGTTTATTGAACCAAAACGACCCAAACCGACCCAATTCTTGAACCAGACCCAATCCTTATTGGTTCGGATCTGGACCCGTTAGCCGACCCGACCCACCGACTCGAACCCGCTACTGCTACACTAGCTATTCGAATTCCGACCGCCGCACCCGATCGTCTTCCCCGGCGGTTTCATTCCCGCCACTGTGGCGCTCCGCCTCCCCCACGACCGTTCCCTCGCAGCCTCCCTTCTCTTTCCCCCAACGCCTCCGCGCCGCTCCACCTTCCACAACCGCCGATCGTCCACCTCCCGTCCGCCTCCTATAAACCCCCCCAAACACCTCCACATCCACCGCCATCTCCGTCAACCACCGCTTCTCCACCACCTCTCCACCCCTTCGAGCTGCCACCGCCGTCCCTCCACTAGCCCAGCCCGGCCGACTTCGTCCTCCGTCGTCTCCTCTGCCCTCCGCCCTCCGGTACCCCGAGGAGCCCCGGCCTCCCCCAACCCGATCACCACTACCGTAAGCTGCTGCCACCACCACAGCCTCACCATCGATCCGATCTCCGGCGAACCCGATGACCCCACCACCGAGACGAGCAGCCACCTCCGCCGTTCCCTAGCCGCCGCCAGCAAGCCGGTCGTGTCGTGTCGCGCCGCTTCGCGAAAACGTGATTTCAGTCACCTTCGGAGCCCTGTTCAGGTGACTGTTTCTCTCTCATCACCGTCCCGTTTTCCATTCCGTCTACTATAACGCGTAGACTGCATAACCCTCTCGATACCCGTACAACTTGTTCAGGGTATCGTGTCCTGTGGCGGTCACAAACTGCGACCCAAAATCAGAAAAATAAATACCCTATTTTCCCCGGAACTGGATGCGCCCCGCTAAATGGGATGACTTGGTTGTGCGCGGACTTCACTAAAAGGTGCGCGCCGTTAATACAAACGTGTGGGATTTCGCGAAAGTTGATTTGGATGTGCGTGCACACCGGAATCAACGCGTATCCGTCGACAACACCCCATATCGGCCTTGTTCTGGAACTCGTTGTAACTTCATGTACGCACGTTATATCGAAACGAAACTTACGCCATCGGACTCGTAGCAATATGCTGGTCCTGTGACCCAAGTTTGGTTCGATTCTGAGAACGTTGACAAAATCGCGTATCGTGGGTCCTACGGCTCCACTTGACGGGCGATTTTGTGATCGGCTCATCGGAATCCAGTTCTGGATATTCTGTTGGGTTCGTATCGTCGATCTGGACTAGTGGACACTAAGTTTGATGAATTTGGAGAATATTATCTCTGACACATTTTTCGATGCGAAGTGGGCCACATGTGGACCCCGCTTTGACCAGAAACTGTCATTTTTGCCCCTGTGTCCAAATTGGACTTATGAACAGGCAATTCTAGCTATTTGATATCTTCTGAACCTTATGGTAACGTTTATTTCAGCAATTGGAGGAGTACCTGCAGATCCCGTTGATACCAGAGCAACAGTTTGAGTCAGAACCCCAGGCAAGTGTACCTTGTCATACTTGCAGTAAATTGATTCATATTATTCTTTTGTTCTATTCATGTGATAAATATGTTGTACCTAGGACCGTGTGACATTACTTAGCGTCCGAATAATATTCAGGTGCCAATGCCATACGCAGAATTGTGTAACGTCACCTAGAGATGGATATCAAAATCCTATACTTTCGTGTGCTTGCATCATCAAGTACGTCATAACCCAGGACACCTGACACTATTCTTGAGACATAATCTTCCTGAGATATTTATGGTGATTCTGTATAGGTTATATGATTCATGACATAGATATTGCATATGCTTAGCTATCATTATAACTTGCTGCATTAGATATGATCTTGCGTGACATGGACATGAGTCATCGTGGACATGAGACGTGTGACTACATTGGGTGGAGAGAGACACACAGGCTACAAGCTGATTTTTATATAAATTTATTATGGTGCCGTAGGCCCAATACATAGTAAATTAAATAGTATAATTACATAGTATATCTGCTACAGGCTCCCCGACACAGAGCTTGTAGTAGTCTCAGCCTCAGTCTAGTGATGCTCTCATTTTTGCATATCACATAGCTTGTTATATACTTTACCCTATTGATTCATTTATTATTGCACTGTATTTATTTTTGGCATGAGATATTCTTGTACCTTGCTATGTCCCCTGAGGACCTGAATCCGGATTATGTCCCCAGGTATAGCAGAGGAGATCTATCCCGAGGTATACGGGACATGAGCATTAGCAGAAGCAGAAGCAGGAACATGTGCATACACTGGAGCAGTACTAGATCCAGAAGACGAGGTGTTCGCCGAGGATTTCTCCTGAGTATATGCTTTATCCATACTCAGTATTTGCTGTTGTTATCTTTATTCTTGTATCTTGACTATTGTATCAGACTCATTATCGGGTTGTTCCCCGAGTTACGTTTTATTGAGACTTGATATTGCTTTATATTCTGATATTATTGTATTCATTTCTGTGGATGAGTTTAGTATATTAGACCCTTATTGTTGTATTACAGCTTAAGTACACCCTGATGGGTCCATTAAATTGGATTTTCCCATTGGTGTGTGCTGCTGGCCATTGCCACGTGTCTAGTCCCTCGATATTTTGGGACTCGGACGTGACATGGTTTTTGTGGTGGCCCATGCAGGTCAACGACTAAATTGCTTCGGTTTCAACTTAGGGACCGAGCAAGCCTGCAATAAGGATAGTATAAGTTATAGGATCTCATCTACTTGATTGAATCGTTTTTAATATCTTTATCGGATTCGAATTAAATTCTTGACATGCATCCTGCCTTGATTCCTCTGTGCCTCTTATAGTTTATTTTGAATGCAGAGTAATGGAACCACCAGCAAGCAACGAGACTCCTGCAGGAATACCATACGATGCTGTGGTCACTGATGATGAGGGAGTGACACCAGAAGACAGAGAACAATCAGCTCAAAGCAATCAAGCAGGCCAGCATACTTCAAGGTTCCGGCGTGATGACATCCCACCTCCATCGCAGTTCGCTCCACCAGTGCCTGTTTTCCCACCAGGACAAGTCACGGATGGGCAGCAAATGTTTCAAATATTTTATGCAATGATGCAAGCCCAACAACTGGTTCAACAAGAGGCTCAATGTCACGAGGCGGAGAACTTGAGGAACAGCCTAGTAACCGTACTAGAGCAGGCGAACCCACCAGCACGACGGCCAACGACGGGCTCGATCACCGATTTTTGCCAACTGAAGTCCCGTACCTTTTCTGGCAAGGAGGAGCCCACTGAAGTTCATGAGTGGCTCACCAACACTCAACATCAATTGAAAGCAGCTGAGCTTCCAAGGAAACGTTGGATGACTGCCGTCCGGATGCAGTTGACGGACAATGCACATCACTGGTGGCTATCTGAGGAGATACGGCTCGGACTAGACTGAGTCACTTGGGAAGAGTTCTCTAGACTCTTTCAGGAGATGTACATTCCAGCCATCGCTCGATTAGAACTTCGGGACAAGTTCAATCGCCTAATTCAAGACAGTATGACAGTAGAAGAGTACAATGCGGAGTTCATTCATCTAAGTCGCTTCGCCCCTACTTTTATTCCGACAGAAGAAAAGAAGGCTGAGAAGTTCTTCGACGGACTAAACTTTGAGCTACATAGACTGATCGGATCCGTTGCACCTACTTCTTACTCGAACGTCCTTGCTGCAGTACGACGCTGTAGAAGCATGAAAAATATGCGGGATAGCTATACGCGGCGTATGGAAGCAGAGCAGCGTAAACAGAGGACCACGGAGCCATCAACGTGCAACAGAGCTTTTCCGCTGAGCACAGCGTGAAATATGAGCTCGAGGACCATCCGCGTAAAACAGTATGTCCAGTCCACTTCAGCATAAACAGGGTTCTTCATCGCCTTTTTTGGCGTAAAGCTCATCCGCTTTCAATACAGCATTAAAGTGTACGAGGGACGCTTCGTATTCTTCGAAATGAACCTGTCAGATCGTGCAATGAACCTGACGTCTGGACTTTTGACAAAAAGTAACGCACGACTACCCAAATGACGGCTATAATGATGGCGCGGCACTGCCACCCAGGCTATCATTTACTGCCATTTCCTCTGCGTAACCACTTTTACACATACGAAGGGATACGCTGCCTAGTTTTACACAGGCGGATGTGAGCTGTTTACGCTCCGCAGAAGACAAATCGCCTGCCACGTCAAAAGCTGCACCTCGTACGAGATTCGAGGCACATCTCTGCATTTTATGCATAGAGCGGTGACAGGTTCGCAAGGCACGTCTCTGCATTTGAAGCGCCGAAAAATGACAGATGCTCGAGGCACGTCTCTGCACCATGCGCAGGCCAAGTGACAGACCTTCAAAACACGTCTCTGCGTTTAATGCACAGGATGATGGCGGATCTCCACAATTAATGCTGGGGATTTGATTATATCTCCAAAAGCCGTAATTCCGGCTAAAGCGTCCACATCCACTCGGCTTCTGTGCCCACTCGGCTTATATGCCTACTCGCTTCTGTGCCCACTCGGCTTCTGTGCCCACTCGACTTCTATGCCCACTCGGCTTCTATACCCACCCGGCTTCTACGCCCGATCGGCTTCTACGCCTGCTCGGCTTCTACGACCACTCGGCTTATATGCCCACTCGGCTTCTATGCCCACCCGGCTTCTATGCCCATTCGGCCTCTGTGCCCACTCGGCTTCTGTGCCCACTCGGCTTCTATGTCCACCCGGCTTCTACGCCTGCTCGGTTTCTACGCTTGCTCGGCTTCTATGCCCACCCAGATTCTATACCCACTCGGCTTCTATGCCCGCTCGGCTTCTATGCCCACTTGGCTTCTACGCCTGCTCGGCTTCTATGCCTACTTGGCTGCTATGCCATAGTGACAGTCATTTGGCTTCTACGCCAACCTCTTCTACACAAGGGATAACTACCTACGTGGCTTCTACGCCGTGATCTTCGCAGCAGCTATACGCGTTTGTCCCTTAGTTGGACACGCGTCACATGCTCACTCAGAAGGTCATCTATACGCAGGCATTGGTTATTTTAAACCGTCGTGTAAAAGGGTGCTGTACTTTCCACTAATCGGTTTCTACGCCGACTGTGTGGTCACTGTCACTAAAAACTCTATAAATAGAGACCTTTATCGACAGAGGAACAGGTCAAAAAATTGAAAGGAGAAACATGAGAAGGAGATCAAGAGAGAGAGAGAGAGAGAGAGAGGGAGAAGAGTCCAGAGCTCAGGCAAAGAGAAGGGATCGACGACCCTGGCATCGAGCATCCACCCTCTTTAGCAACCCTCGAAGCGGCTTTCCGTCTTCCACGGCACTTCTTCAAAAACATCGTGTGGTCCAAGGGCTAAAGTGATCGACCGCAGATCAGACACCTATCGCAATATTTACCCAGATTAAATAAATTGTACTTAGACATCCTCGTGTAGGATCAAATTTGTACAATCTTGTTTGTAAACATAAAAGAAGGGCGGGTCTTCGCACAAGACCTCGTTTTCCGCATTCATCAAATTTTTTCTCGTTTATTATCCTAAACAAGATGGCGACTCTGCCGGGGACCTCTTTCTCTTCTGATGAGGAAGGTATTGCTCAACAAGATACGGTATCCGTGGGATCCGTGAAGAAGACACTGGTCGTCCAGTTCGACCAGTCTGCCTATGAAGACATGATTCGGGCAGGGGGTAGCTCTCACTCCCTCTCCGTCAAAAGCAACAGGAAGCGGCGCAAGGTCTGGATGCCCAAGACATCCCCTACCATTCCTGTGGACTCTCCGATCTTTTCGATCTCTCCGACCAATGAGGTTGTAGCTTTGCTTCCTCCGCGCCTTGCGCATAAAATTCAGTCACCTGTCTCTGGCAGGACCAACAAAACTTCTGGCAAAGCCTCAGCGCTAACCCAGAAGTATAATCCGCGCCTTGCGCGTAAAATTCAGTCACCTGTCTCTGGCAGGACCGACAAAACTTCTGGCAAAGCCTCAGCGCTAACCCAGAAGTATAATCCGCGCCTTGCGCGTAAAATTCAGTCACCTGTCTCTGGCAGGACCGACAAAACTTCTGGCAAATCCTCAGCACTAATCCAGAAGTATAATCCGCGCCTTGCGCGTAAAATCCAGTCACCTGTCTCTGGCAGGACCGATAAAACTTCTAACAATGCCTCAGCGCTAGTCCAGAAGCCTACTCCGCGCTCTGCGCATAAATTTCAGTCTCCCATCCCTGGCGGAATAGACAAAATTTCTGATGATGCCTCAGCGCCGAATCAGGAGTCCCAAGCGCGCTCCGTGCACAAAAGTGCATCTGCCTTCTGCGAAAAAGCAGATGATCCCTGCAAACTACGCAAAGGAAAGCATGCGGCGGACTACTCAACTTCTCGGCCTTTACGCCAGCAAAGGAACAATTTGCCTACCCTCCGGATTACGCGAGAAGCTGATGGCCGACTGAGGACATCCTCAGCCTTACGCCAACAAGAGCAGAGCTCTAAATTACGTCATGAGAAGCCACTCAGCGTAAAGAAGGCTCAACTTGCGGGAAGACCCCCTCCTCGGGGATTATCCGCCACCCAGATGACCAACCTGTTGTATGTAGGTGGCGCAGGGAAAACTGTGGTTCCCAACATCCGCATGCCCACTGATGGGAACAGAAGGAACAAATCTTCTTTTTCTTCTACAACTTCTCCTGACCTACGCAATTATCTCATCCAGAAATGCAAGGAAAGGGGATCTTTCAGCATGTCTATTACGCCTCCTATCCAGCACTCTTGTAATAGTAATAAGATTGTAATTAATTATTGCTGCTCTGAAGAAAAATGGTCGGCTTTTGACCGGTTGAGCTACTCTCCATCTTTTCAGGAAGAAGAGCCCATACATGCATCTGTGAACATGGCTTCGCACATACCTAGAGGAGGGTCGAGCTCAAGACGTCATCCTTCTAGAACTCCGAGCCGAAGGAGATTCAACATGCTCCTTAGGAACACCGAAGCTGGGGTGTTCCAAAACACTCGTTCGTGGTCGCAACAACCGGCTCCGTACTCTTCTGATTCCGATGCTGGGGGTCGTCAGTGTCACGCCCCGATCTCCCGCAGGCAAATCGGCCGTTCCCGCAAAGCGGGAATCACCCTCGCCAGTGCTCCCGCGGAACTATCGCTTAACCCATCCGGGCGTGATGCCGCATGAGCGTGAACCGTGCCCGTGCAAGGCCGTGATTCATTGGCTGGCGGTAAGAGTTCTAAGCCACAGAGTCGCACAGATTGTCCGAGTGTAGCGGAGTCATGAACGCATAGCGATTTGATAACAGGTTCACTGAGTCGACAATATAGCGGAAGCATTGAAACACAAGTTTGAAGTAAAGCAACTCTTTTATTGATATAACATGTGTTACAGGCGGCGTATAGCCGAGATTACAAGTCGCTCAAGGCTCTCTTTCTGAAACATTAAAAGCGTGCAAAGTGGCTACAATTGTGGAATGATTGTAGAGGCGATTTTCAGGCGAGTTCGGGCTATGTTCCAACATTATGTCTTGTATATGTGCTTCTGTTCCGGACGCACCGTTGCAAGGCTTCAGAGGGAACTCCTGGCCTTAACATGCACGTTGGAGGCATCCGCACCGAACGAGGTTCTTCCGCACCCTGCATACAAACTGGTGGATTATCAGTACATTGAATGCACTGGTGGGGAAGCTACTCGCCCGCTCGACAAATCCAAACACGTAATATTAGTTCCGTGCACAACTATTAAGTTGTCTTTCTAGTTGCCTTAGGATCAGTTTCATGCAGATATTGAATAGCCTAACGTGTCGGGCAGTGCGCCGTGCAACATGAGAGGAAACACGGCGAGACTTACCAACTTACCATCTCCTTCCCTGTCCAAGGCAACATTGAGGCAAACATTGTTAATTTAAGCACGTGGCAAGTATAATATTCAGGAGGCATAGCATATGCAAACACGAGGGTCGTTTTAACATGATCGTTCAGGTGTTTAGTTGATGCGATGCAATGACTCGCACGTGGGTAGCCGCTAAGCGAGGATGACTTATCTATATGAACACGGTCGCAGGCAGAGCCATTATGGACGTAGCCGAGGACAAGGATAGCTTGCTACAAGAGTACACGATGAGCTGCAAGCTACCCAGTCCCGAACACGACGACTACACACGAGTTCCATCCGGACCGGATCGGCCCCAGTGCCCCGGTGACCGTCCGTGGAACTAGTCCGCGACATGCATAATTGGGGTCTTCCAATTATCACGAGATACACGAGCACACGAGAACACACGTGCACTAGAACAAGAGAACACGAGTGCACGGGAACACGAGTACATGAGTACACGGGATACTTGAATCTTGTTTCTTTGTACAATAACTTGCCTTGATGCACTCCCCTGGCTCGGGGCTGCCTGGTGACCTAACGGTCCCGGATACTTGCAGGGTCAATCATGCACGAAATGACTACTTAGTAGTCTCCCGGAGTTGGATGAAAACAAGGCAACATTCAAGCAGACAAGCATGCGTTTCTAAGGAACATAAGCAGGCACGTTAGCTCGGACCCGAAGGTAAGCCGAGAGATAAAACCGTTAGGGACTTAGCATGCGAGGGTCTGAACATATATAAGCAGTATTTCATTTCCATGTTCTAGCAAGCAATATGAGTTGGGATTATTCCTTTAGCTAGGTGCGTTGGATTTATTAGCATGTAGGGGGTGATTCACCTAGCGACTAGCATGAATATTCCAGATTTTATGTGTGCTGGCTAAGCAAAGACAAGTTCACCATAGCCACCCACCTTAGCGATGATTCACCTTGGTAGAGCGATACGCCGAGTGAGCCTCTGAAAGCCTAAGCTGAATTCCTATAGGGACAAGTTTGGATATCTTTTGCTTCTTGATCGAGGCAAAGCGGGTCGGGACAGCTGCACTATTGCCGATTGAGTCGGCAGTCCGCTTGAGCGGAACGGGGTGTTACATCCTACCCAACTTAGAAAAAGTCTCATCCTCGAGACTTACTAAGGACAAGCAGTGATGTAGGGTTAAGGCAATCCTAGACAAGTCGTTGTACTTATTCATTTGGATGTTCACTTGTACAAGCTTCGAAATCAGTATTTCACTTAGACTGGATCGTGCGCACTTTTGAAGTGCACTTCTAGCGTGAACACGTCAACCAGCTCAGTGATAGCGAAGTCTTAGCACTCGAGTTTCACATTTTCTTAAGTCTTGGATTGGTGCACTAGTTCAAGGCGTCCCTCGAATAGATGCATTCAACCAAACTTAGAGTTAGTGAAAATCGGACAAGCTACTAGCGATACTCTCGAAGGGTCCGCACAGGTTGGCACAAAGGCCACTCGCAGCGTACAACCAGACAAGCAATCATATCATTCAAAACGTATTTTGAAAGTATTTAGACTTATTGTTGGAACACCCCATCGAGGCATTGAGAGAGAGTATGCACATAACCCACGAACGAGCTTTCAAAACAGAGATGTCGAATTGAATTCCAAAGGCGTAGAAGCCAGGCTCTGATACCACTATGTCTCGCCCCGATCTCCCGCAGGCAAATCGGCCATTCCCGCTAGGCGGGAATCACCCTCGCCAACGCTCCCGTGGAACGATCGCTTAACCCATCTGGGCGTGATGCCGCACGAGCGTGAACCACGCCCGTGCAAGGCCGTGATTCATTGGCTGGCGGTAAGAGTTCTAAGCCACAGAGTCGCACAGATTGTCCGAGTGCAGCAGAGTCATGAACGCATAGCGATTTGATAACAGGTTCACTGAGTCGACAATATAGCGGAAGCATTGAAACACAAGTTTGAAGTAAAGCAACTCTTTTATTGATATAACATGTGTTACAGGCGGCGTATAGCCGAGATTACAAGTCGCTCAAGCCTCTCTCTCTGAAACAGTAAAAGCGTGCCAAGTGGCTACAATTGTGGAATGATTGTAGAAGCGATTTTCAGGCGAGTTCGGGCTATGTTCCAATATTATGTCTTGTACTAGTATATATGCACGTGCTTTGCATGTATATTAGAGTGAATGATGTTGATGAGTTAGTTTATTTCTACTGCTTTTAATTATATAGGTTAATGGTTCAACCCTTCGAATTCTTTGGTAACAATTTAAAAAACTTAGCAAATAACATGAACCCTTTGATTTCCGTAAATGGTTGTCATTATTGCATCTCTTAAATGGTTGTCAGTGAAATTTATTGTAGGTATTCTTTTTAATTACTAAATATGTTGAAGGGTATTTTTGGAACGAAAATTTTTCACGGTGAAGCCTAGTTTTGGCATTATATAGAGAAGATATGTGCTTCTGTTCCGGACGCACCGTTGCAAGGCTTCAGAGGGAACTCCTGGCCTTAGCACGCACATTGGAGGCATCTGCACCGAACGAGGTTCTTCCGCACCCTGCATACAAACTGGTGGATTATCAGTACATTGAATGCACTGGTGGGGAAGCTACTCGCCCACTCGACAAATCCAAACACGTAATATTAGTTCCGTGCACAACTATTAAGTTGTCTTTCTAGTTGCCTTAGGATCAGTTTCATACAGATATTGAATAGCCTAACGTGTCGGGCAGTGCGCCGTGCAACATGAGAGGAAACACGGCGAGACTTACCAACTTACCATCTCCTTCCCTGTCCAAGGCAACATTGAGGAAAATATTGTTAATTTAAGCACGTGGCAAGTATAACATTCAGGAGGCATAGCATATGCAAACACGAGGGTCATTTTAACATGATCGTTCAGGTGTTTAGTTGATGCGATGCAATGACTCGCACGCGGGTAGCCGCTAAGCGAGGATGACTTATCTATATGAACACGATCGCTGGCAGAGCCATTATGGACGTAGCCGAGGACAAGGATAGCTTGCTACAAGAGTACACGATGAGCTGCAAGCTACCCAGTCCCGAACACGATGACTACACACGAGCTCCATCCGGACCGGATCGGCCCCAGTGCCCCGGTGACCGTCCGTGGAACTAGTCCGCGATATGCATAATTGGGGTCTTCCAATTATCACGAGATACACGAGAACACGCGTGCACTAGAACAAGAGAACACGAGTGCACGGGAACACGAGTACACGAGTACACGGGATACTTGAATCTTTTTTCTTTGTACAATAACTTGCCTTGATGCACTCCCCTGGCTCGGGGCTGCCTGGTGACCTAACGGTCCCGGATACTTGCAGGGTCAATCATGCACGGAACGACTACTTAGTAGTCTCCCGGAGTTGGATGAAAACAAGGCAACATTCAAGCAGACAAGCATGCGTTTCTAAGGAACATAAGCAGGCACGTTAGCTCGGACCCGAAGGTAAGTCGAGAGATAAAACCGTTAGGGACTTAGCATGCGAGGGTCTGAACATATATAAGCAGTATTTCATTTCCATGTTATAGCAAGCAATATGAGTTGGGATTATTCCCTTAGCTAGGTGCGTTGGATTTATTAGCATGCAGGGGGTGATTCACCTAGCGACTAGCATGAATATTCCAGATTTTATGTGTGCTGGCTAAGCAAAGACAAGTTCACCGTAGCCACCCACCTTAGCGATGATTCGCCTTGGTAGAGCGATACGCCGAGCGAGCCTCTGAAAGCCTAAGCTGAATTCCTGTAGGGACAAGTCTGGATATCTTTTGCTTCTTGATCGAGGCAAAGTGGGTCGGGACAGCTGCACTATTGCCGATTGAGTCGGCAGTCCACTTGAGCGGAACGGGGTGTTACAGTCAGTCTCCCAAATCAGACGCCAAAAGTATAGAGTCAACTTCTACATAGACCTATACTAATCTTTCGATGACACCCAGGGAGATGGGAGTTTATGCCATTGGAGATGAACACGAGGAAGCTCCCCCATCCGGGAGCGCTGAGCAACGCATCACTACACTGGAGACGTCTCTGAAGGAGATACAATCCATGATGGAGAACATGCACCAAATGATGCTAACTCAACACACAATTGCTATGGCTCAAACATCGGCTCCTCCAACCCAAATAGGTGTGGGGGTGGACTTACCACCATCCAACACGATCCAAGAGCCCGCTCGAGATCAAGAGTCAGCAGTTCCTCCGCTTCCTCACTCGGAGAATATATTACCTCCCACTGGAGTCGCAATACAATCGATCCCGCACTACTCCATGGTCCCGCTCCCGGCTGAAGATCCGATGCAGGCAGTACGGGAGTTGAAAGCCCAATTTGATGTCCTGAAGCACAAAGATCAGCTCAAGAAATTGGGAATCAACCAACCTTACCCGTCTCTGTGGGAAGAGGTCTATTTCCCTCATAGATACAAACCACAGGCGATGGCTTTGTTCGAAGGAAAAATGTCACCAAGTCAGTACATGAACTACTTCAGTATGATGACGGTGTTATTACAAGGAAACGACGCCTTCCTCACTCGGGTGTTCAAAGGCTGTCTCTCGGGGGTAGCTTACCAGTGGTACCGCAGCCTGGCGGACAACTGCATTACTTCTTTTGAAGACTTCAAGGCTTTATTCTTCACACGATTCTACGAAGGAGGGATGGACATGTCTATGTCCTCTCTCATCGAAGTTAAGCAGAAGGAAAAAGAGAATGTTCGTACTTTCATCGAACGTTTTCGTCAAGCCACTTTGCAAATACCTCCAGGAGTTCCAGACTCAGCATTGGTGGACATCTGCAGGAAGAACCTTCTCCCCGTGATCTCGGTGTTCACAGGACCATATCAGTTCCATGATTGGCCCTCGTTCATCATCTCAGCGGCAACCGCAGAGGACAATAGTTAGAAGGCACATGATAATGGCATCATGATCTCAGCCTCTGATAAAGGCAAAAGGTCATCCTCCAACAGCGACCACCCTCGCAGTTTCAAGGGAAAAGAAGCTCTGACAATCAAGTTATCCAGGCAAAAGACTATGGCTACCACACAGACAAAACCCGGGACTACCAGGCCTATTGAAGTGTACTCTTTCGACAACGACGATATTCCGAGCATATTCGAATGTCTCGTCAAAAGCGGCAAGATTACCCTTCCTGAGGTGAGACGGCCCAGCGAAGCCGGCAGTACCAACAATCCCAAGTACTGCATCTTCCATAGGTACATACACCACCCCACAAAGGCGTGTTATATACTGAAAAGGAAGATCCAGGAGCTGATCGATGCTAAGGCCATCACTTTGCGCAACAGCGAGAAGACGGTCACGGCCAACATGATCTCTCTGCAATTTGGCAACCTGTCTCCCCAAGAAGTCCCGGACGGCGTTACACCAATTTCCTGGATGATGATGAACATCGTTAATCTTTCTCCTGCTAGAGGTCAAAATCACGACCTGCTACCACTAACTACCCAGCAGGGCGAGACTATGTAGGTTCATCCAGATCTGGTGCCAGAGATCGAGAAAGAGACTCAAGCTGCTAATGCTAAGTCCAAAAAGAACACAAAGCACAAGACGTGTCACATGATTAGGGTGCACTCAGCATCAGAAGACGAGGTCTTGACTACTGGAACCCGTTCAGGGAAAGCTTACCTCCAGGACTATGGAGCCAGCAAGGAAGATGCATCGGCAGACGCTTTAGCTGCCAAGCCTTCAGAACCGGAATCCGCCGTACCAGAAACTGGTCCTTCGAGACCAACTTCGGCGGACAAAGGGAAGCAAAAATAAGTGCGCTTCGATAAACCCGTGAAGAACATTCAGAACAAAGGTTTAGAGAAGCCGTACAACTTCGACATCCTGGCCCAACTGGCTAATACACCAGCCAGGCTGTCCATCTTTGAACTACTCAGGCTCTCTCAGGACACTCGTCAAGCCCTGAGTGAAGCATTGATGCAGGCGGATGCATACTTGACCCAACTCAAGTCCCCTGACGAAGAACCCATGGCGTGTCCCCAATGCCACAGTGTGATGGAGGTGATCCCAAACATCACTTTCACTCAAGATGACATGCTATTAAAACATAACAGGCATGAAAGACCCCTCTATTACACCGGGTACATCGATTCCATGGAGTTCGACTGGATTCACATAGATCCGGGATCATCAATCAGCATCATTTCTCATAGTCTGCTCAGACCGCTGAGGATTCCTACCAGCGAATTGGCTTACACCACCACTACGATCGTGGGTTTCAACGCTGGAAGAAGTAAGCCGTTGGGGAAAATTCGCCTGAGGATCCAGATTGGCAACCTCAGATCGGTGGCTACATGCTACGTCATTGATTCAGAGGTATCCTACAACATTCTGCTGGGTAGACCTTGGATCCACGACCACAACATCATTCCTTCAACTCTACACCAATGCTTTAAATATGTAGACACCCGAGGAACAGTGCAAACGGAGATTGCTGACCTAAACCCGTTCAAAGGAGTAGAATCCTACTACTCTGATGCCGTGTTGTACTCTCAAGACTACACAGAAGAGGTGTCAGCCAAAGCAGAGAAGGAATTCCACCGGGAGCCAGAGCAACCCTCTGCCAAGCAACATCTGTCAATCCAGGTGAAAGGACGGACTACTCGTCCAAAAGCCATAGAGCCTACGACGATCCACCTGAACGAGACCAAGTCAGGGAAAGGGGGTGATCCTCTAGTGATCACTCTGAACCAGAAGCCTCTACCCTTGGTCATCAAACTCCGGCGCAACAAACAACCGAGTGATGTAAATGCAACCGGGAACGGAGTTTCAGATGATAATAAACATCCCCTTTTCCAGTATATCGACACTCAAATTCCAAATTAGGAATCCTCCCCCTACGACGATATAGAACCTATAGCGCAAAAATTCTTGGAAGCTATAGATTCCTATTATCCGTATATATGGAAAGTGGCATCATCATCCAATGTCACCATGATATATGGGCCGCATGAGGATTCAATCTTCATTGTCCTACCTACTTGCAGTGGTCAGCACCCAATAGTCTTCGGCAACATGCGCGAACAACCAACCACTCAAGAAGATTCTTCCGATGACGATGCCGGTAAAATGCAGGTGCACAGATACAACCCACAAGCCTTGAAAATCATGCAAGGTATGGGATATAACCTAAAGCTGGAACCGGGTCTCAACTACGGGAAGGGCAGACGAATGCCGCTACACGGCGATCCCTACTATCAACGAAATCGTTTCGGTTTAGGGTATACAACCTCCCTTGCGACTCCCGAGTCAAACAAGGATGTCTTTTCCTCCTCTCAAGACGGCTCAGCGCCCTCCGACTCATCTCATGCTCTCGAGCAAACATTATCAGTAAATATGGTAGTGACGGATTCCTTCGAATCAGACGAACAAGAATCTAAAATATCTGAGAATGATGCCTGGGCTCAGCAAATGGATACACAATGGGAGTTCCGCTTCGAGCAAAGAGAACCTCCCACCGAAGACAAAGTTACCCAGATTGACGTTGGGGATGAACTTTCGCCAAAGCCGATATTTATCAGTAACGATCTTTCCGAAGAAGAAAAGGAAGAAGTTATTCAGCTGATAAAAGAATATATCGACGTCTTTGCGTGGAATTATGAGGACATGCTAGGTCTTGATCCAAAGGTGGCTACTCATAGGCTCAATATATTGCCCGATTCAAAGCCTGTGAAGCAGCACCAACGCCGGTTCCGCCCGGATATGATGGACGCCATTGAAGCTGAAGTCAAGAAGTTGATAGCCTGCGGCTTCATCCGTGAAGAACAACATCCCGACTGGGTCGCCAATGTAGTCCCGGTCATGAAGAAGAATGGAAAAGTACGTGTCTGCATCGATTATCGAGATCTGAATGCAGCCTAACCTAAAGACGAGTTTTCTCTTCCCATCACAGACGTCATGATTGACAATATATACGGTTTTGAACGCATGTCTTTCATGGACGGATTCTCAGGGTACAATCAAATCAAGATGCATCTTGAAGACGAGAAGCATACTGCCTTCCGGACACCACTGGGGGTATATTGTTATACGGTCACGCCCTTCGGATTAAAGAATGCAAGGGCTACGTACCAACGGGCTATGAGTAACATATTCCATGAGCATTTACGCAAGACGGTAGAATGTTACGTGGACGATGTAGCTGTCAAAAGCCGCCTTAAGGATACTCGCATCCAAGACTTGAAGACAGTATTTGACTTGATGCGCCAACATCAACTCAAAATGAATCCTACCAAGTCCTTCCTGGGTGTATCCAGTGGCAAATTCCTGGGATTTGTCATTACCGCCAAAGGCATTCAAGTGGACCCTGATAAAGTCAAGGCCATCTTAGAAATGCGACCGCCCCGTAATCTGAGAGAACTCAGAGGGTTTCAAGGTCGTCTGGCTTATATCCGGAGATTTATATCCAACCTCTCTGGGAGATGTCAACCTTTTTCTCGCCTCATGAAGAAAGGAGTATCCTTCATATGGGACGAAGCCTGTCAACAAGCATTTAGCGACATCAAACGTTACCTCACTAGTCCGCTAGTTCTGGTGCCTCCCGTCATTGGGAGACCATTCGTGCTGTATGTTCGAGCGATGGATCATTCTCTGGGAGCTCTTCTCGCACAAAAGAATGATACGGGTCACGAACATGCTATCTACTACCTCAGCAGGATGATGGTCGGAGCCGAACACCGGTACAACCCAGTGGAGAAAGAATACTTAGCTCTGATGTTCGCTATCCAGAAGACGCAGCACTATGTTACAGGCCAGACCATTCACATTATCTCCAGGATCAATCCTCTTCGGGTACTGATGAGCAAGCCAAGTATTCTTAATTCCCGAATCGCGACTTGGGCGATGCTATTAACACCATATGACATGGTATACTTCCCTTAGAAGTCCATCAAAGGCCAAGCATTGGCTGACTTCCTAGCTGCTCATCCGATCCCGGAGGCCTCCAAACTGTACGAGGACATTTCCGACGAAGTCGCAGAATATAATTCCGCAATGGAAAGTGAGGCATGGCAACTATTCTTCGATGGTGCCTCCAGAGTTGGTCCCAGGGGAAACATGGTTTCTGGAGTAGGAGTTGTCCTAGTTACTCCTGATAAGCTCGTCATCTACCGAGCATATTCTCTTAGCGAGCCCTGTTCTAACAATGTGGCAGAGTATAACGCTCTACTAATCGGGTTCCAAGTAGCTAAAGAATTGGGCGTCGAATCTCTGGAAGCTTTTGGTGATTCTCTGCTAATCGTCAACCAAGTCAGAGGAATATATGAAGTCCGGAATCCAGACCTCATCCCCTATCACCGAGCAACGGTCGAGATAGCCATGACATTTAAAGGATTTTTCCTAGAGCATGTCCCTCGATCTCAGAATCTGGAAGCTGACGCTCTAGCCAGTCTAGCTGCAGATTTAGCTACCCCTATAAGAAGGCAGAATTCGGTAATCCTTCTTAACATAGATTTATTCTGTGTGAAAAAACAACTTTCACATAGAACACAGCTACGTACTGGACACAGATCTTCCAAGGAGAGACTGGAGGAGTCTCTTTATAGACTTTGTAGCATACGGAATCTTGCCAGAAGATCCTAAAAAAGCAGTATTCGTCAAAAGACGATCATTACGCTTCTATTTCGACGCATCTTCACAATGTCTATATCGCTGGTCTTATGACGGACTATTATTACGATGTTGTCACGCCCCAGTCCCAAAAATACGTAGGACTAGGACACGTAAGCATGCCAGCCGCATGGATATGGCAACTCCAATATATGGAAACCAAATCCATACGTACGCTGTAATATGAATATAAAATCCACAAGTGGTATAAAATGAAATACAAGTCACAGGTCAAAATCTAAATCTCATCCACCAAAATCATATAGAAATAAATAACCAGTATCTATGAAACTAGATCTCAACAAGAAGAATCTAAGGATGATAGTTGGGTGGAAACAAATCCACTACCAACTCAAATGGAAAAAGTAAATACAATATAAGTACAACTCACTCAAACAATATGAGTACCAGCTACCAATCACGGCTCGAAGAGAAGACATCCACGAAGCATCTATATCCTTCCAAATCTGTGCTCCTGCAAATACTCAAGAACAGGTACACCTGGCAGCGGACCAGGTCCTCAGAGGGACATAACAAGTATACTTAAACACATGCCAATAAAGTACTGAAATAAATATCCAAAGGGATCGCCTAACCGTCTAAGTGAATGCAGTTAAGAACAACTTTCCCCACAAGTGAGCTATCTGGCTGAAAACTGGGATTTGGCATGGTTCTCTTTTGAAGATCCAGGGGCCCAAAGGCACGTCGTCTTTTGAACGGCGGAGGCCCGCCAATGTATATATATGGGTCATCACCACCCGTATCTCCAGCGGAGAATCCGGGCGTCACAGAAAAAAGTGCAAAGGAGCTCAAATGCGGTACTTGTTGTTCTCCCCACCCCATGCTCTAAGTATGTCACATCCATGACACGATTTGGTCCATAGCCTATTCTTAGTACCCTAGCCCAATCCTGCAACCAAACAAGTACAAGGATGGGACCACCGTACTATAATAAGCTATGTCCCTGGACCTCTAATAACTGCCAAGTCTACTAGCATGCAAAGTTTCTAACAACAGTTATCCCTAACGCACGGCCCACACGTACCGATGATCAGTCAATACATGCGTCCGTGATCTATATGAAACTCACAACTCGTGTAAAAATATGTGTCACGGCCAAATGAACCTAATGATACTATATGATAATGGGGTAGTCTCATGTACAGGGTCAATGCAATACATAAGTAAAAACATATCGCGACGTCACCGTCGCGAGCATTTTATATAACAATTAAAATATATGAACTAAGGGCAGAAAATAAAGATGCATGCAACATATGAAATGTAAATAACAGTACAATGGCAAGGTATACTTGTCTGGCAAGAAACTGCAAAATATCATGTCCAGATGTCCAATACACAGGACCAGAAGCTATGGCCACAGAACAATATCTCCGGATGTTGAAATAAATATCACCAACGTTTCCGGAATGAGCAAAATAGCTAAAAAGCACATCCCTTTTGTCCAATTTGGACACAGGGACAAAACGATAATTTCGGGTAAAAGTGGGGTCCACGTGTGGCCCACTTTGCACCGAAAAGCGTGCCGAGGGTAACAGTCTCTAAATGGGACAAACTATGGGTCAAACAACTCTAAATGTCAATACGAACCCAACGGTATGTCCAAATGTGGATTCCGATGAGCCGAACAAAATTTGGTCCAAAAAGTCAACTGTGGGGCCCGCCAATTGGCGATCTGGTCAACCGTCTCAAAAATGCGTGAAAATTGGGTCACAGGACCAGCGCGTTACCACGAGTCCAGTGGCGCAAGTTTCGTCACAATTTGACAAGCGTGCACAAAATACTCGCGAGTTCCACAAAGTGGCGACACGAAATGTGTCCGCGGATACGGCCTGATTCCGGCGCGCACACGAGTCCGAATCAGTCCCCACGAATTTTCACGTGTCCGATTATGCTGTGTGCACCATTCGGTACACTTGGCACACGGCGGGGCGGTCCCGATTGGCGGGGCGCACTCCGATCTCCAACTTTTGGAAAACCGGAAAAGTGGGTGCGCGCAGTTTTGTGACGAATATAATTCTGTCCACAGCGACTAATAGCACAAAGTTATATACAGAAAATAAACTAGGTCATGTAATCTACAGGTATCAAAAAGAATCATCGAATTCGGATCTCTGTGGTGGGAGATACGAACTCGACAATATGGGTGGTCATTATGGAATTCTGCGATTGCAGAATTCTGTCTGCTCGCGCTGACTTGGGCGCTGTTTTTCACCTAGGGGCACACGTTTTCCGAGGTTGACTATAAAACAAATATTGGAGAGGGTTGAGGGAAGATCATACCTATGAAAATGGAACAGCATTTGGTCGAGCGAGTCAACGGAAAAATACGCCGGAGCGAAGGTATTTCGAGTGGGAAATTGCAGTTCGCGATGTCGGCGTCGACGGGATGATTGGATGGCTTGGGGAGACTTCTCTGGCTGCGGTGACGGCTCTAGATGGAAAGAGGAGGTCTGGAAATATTAGGTTAGGGTTTTTTTGGGAGCTAATATATATTTATATATATAATATATATTATAGGAAAGAGAGAGGGGAAGTAGCGGATCCGCGGTTTGGCCGCTGAAGGTTGGGTGAAGTAGGATTACATGGACGGGCTCCCTCTGGCTGAGAGTGGGCGGCCCTTGTGAGTTGCTGAAGAGATAGCAACTTTAGCATTAAGTTTCTATGGAAAGGAATCCTAAGTAGCTAATACTTTTATTACTATTATTATTATATTATTATTATTAGTATTATTATACTTATTATTATCTTCTTTTTGCTTTCTTTTCTTTTCTTTTACTTTCTTTATAAAATACATATATATATATATATTTGTATATACATATATATATATATACTCATACGAAAATTTATATATTAGGGTAATGCACATCGTTAGGCTAGCAACTGCTCAAGGGGTCTTCTACATGGAATAAATTCCGAAAAATTCCTGATGGTCCCATAAGTCCTCTAAGTGCCCGAACACCTAACATAAAAATTATTAAAAATCTATTTCTCCTATTTAGACCTAATTACTATAATTTAATTAATAAATAAAAAAAAAATGTATATACGATTTTCTAGGAAGGGGGTTTTACATTCTACCCAACTTATAAAAATTTCGTCCTCGAAATTAAAATTAAGCCACGATAGAATGTAATGATGGTATAAGATTTGCATTGTTTAAATGCAAGGCTAGGTTTAAAGGGGTGGGCGATGTTGCACGTTGCACATCCCGAAAAAAAAATCATGAAAAAAATCCATATGAGCGAAAAATATGTTTCTTCATGTGTCATGTCCAATGGTGTGGACACATAAATGCTCTTTTGCATAAAAGCGTCCAACAATTGGAAAGTTGCACAAAGATGAGAATTGGATGATGGGCATGTCTAGGATAAGGGTGGAGAATTTGTAGGAAGGCAGTGGCTAGTGTAGTGCTCCAATTATCGGAGCACGGTAAGGCGTGTCAAGTGATATCATGTTGTAAAACTAAATAAAATACCGTGTTCTATTTCTAAGTGGATTCGTGCTAGCCTCAGTCTCACTATCTAAGCCGAGTAGGTCAAATTCTTAGGTGAGGGGGGTTTCACAATTCAGCCAACTTAAGACAATGTCGTCCTCAAAATTAAATAAGGTAGAATCGGTTAATCCTTTATGTACAATAAGGCAAGTCAGTCGCAATCTTCTTGCGATACTAAAATCCTAATCATATCCATTGCAATCACTTCTAGGTTAAGATGACCACTGCTCCAATCAAAATTTATCCTATGGTTATCTCTTCTCCCCTTGTTTCAAATTATCTATATCCATATAACATCTCCAAGATTTACATACGCATATAACTTTTACCTCACGATCTCTAACGATCATAATCTCCTTTAGAAGTGGTTTGAGTCCTATATATTCCATTTTCACTTATAAAATTTTGTATGCCTCAACTCTTTAAATTCCATTCACCTCCTCATTATTTTAAATAGGTCGTCCAACCCAAATTTTAATTCTTAATTCAAATCACCAAATTAAAATAATTTAAATGCAGTCCACCAATATTCAAGTCTGAAATTCTATATTTATCCTCTAAATTCAAATTGGTGATTCTACCTTCATTGTTCAAAAACTTAACTCATGCACTTAAGGTATAAATATTTGGTCCTCAATATCAATTCATTGATCCTCATCATCTTAGTCATCCTTCTAAATTTCTCAAAATTACAATGGCTTGAACCTCTCCCAATCTAGATTTTACTCGATCATAATCTAAAAGAAATTCCTCCCGAGTTGACAATGCACTACTACCCCACTTAGAATTTATCCACCTATCACCTAAGGCTATATACTTTAAGAAAATATCCCTTAATTTATTTACTCATGTCGTTCAATCCTCGAAACTTCAACGCCGATCATATCACATATGATATGTCCTTAACCAATTATAAAAGAGAGTCACTAAGTCATGTGTTTAGCCTTATGGGGTATAGCTAGTACTATCAGTGTCAACTTATACCAGCACGAGGTTTCGTCTTTTCGAAATAGGGGAAGACGGAGAGAAATAATAAAGAACTCGAGGTGAAGGTGACAGAATACAAGTACGAGGTTCAAAGAGATTAAAGAATCGAAAAGAGAGTTGTCAGGACAGTTGTGGATTGAAATCCTATTTTTTGGTAATTTCCTATTTACATGCTCGTATCAGTACAGTTATGTAACCGATACGATGTGTCAGACATATCTAGGGGCAAGTATATCTGTCTACTGCCATATATCTCAATCCACGTAAAGTAGTAATGCGAATAGCGAACCAAGCGCACTAAGGTTAGCTAGACCTTAATACACCGATTCTGATTAGGCAATTGTATCATTGTGTGCACCCAATAATACATATGCCATGAGCAAGCTCGATAAAAGAATAAGCTTGCAAAAACTAGGCTATAATAGCAGCATAAGTCAAGGTAGTACAACAACATAAATACGCTGGATTATGATGAAAGAAGGTACATAACAATTCAAGTTCGCAGAAGCAAAAACAACATAAGCAATAATAATAAAAGACTCTACAATCTCTACAGTTATCATATTAATTCCTTGTCTAAGTCGATAGTCGACAAAGTAGGGGTATGAGCCTCTAAGTTCTATAGTCTGAATAAACACTATCATCCTATGTTAGCATACAATTAATGCCATTCAGTTACACTTCATCAATGGATCACAAGGGCTATATGATACTAGGTGGTGAGGTATACTACCCAACTTATAAAAATTAAACTAATACGGTGACAGTCTTAAGAGGGTCCTACACAATAATCTTACACATGTAAATAAAACAGAAACTCTTTATTAGGGTGTATGAGGAAAATCTTGTACTTATTAGGGTCTCCTATTTATGTAGGTAATGGTCATCCTAAGTCTTAGTCATAGCACTTACAAGCAAGTGTCGATGGTAAGGATAGAAGAGTTACTGGCCGTCAAGGAGGAAGGGTCTAACTTGTATCGAGGTGAGGGTACAAATTACACGATTTAAAACTAAGGGTTAATCATTGGTCACAATCTACAAAACAACTTAACTTATCAAGTTCTAACTACCAAGCAGAAAAAAAAAAAATTTCACACTCAAGGCTACAACTATAATCCTAGCAAACTATGAGCCCTTAACAAAGAATAAAATTACTTGGCCTACTATCCGAAGTGTCAGATGGCACGAGTTGAAAGATGAAGAGAAGAAACATAATTAGCCGTCGCAAAATAGCGAGCGCTATGGTCGCAGGGAAACAATATAAAAAATAAAGATAGAGGGCTCTAGATAGCATCATGGTTCTCTAAGGGGAGTGGGGTGTTAGTTGCTATGTTCGGGGTATGATCAAGGGAGAAGTGTTGATTACATTCCTCTAGGCTTCCTAGGGTGCTGTCTACTAATAACAAGACAATGATATAAGTTTATAGTTCTCCAATACTATCTAACTATGATGGTTAGGTTCAGTCCTAATATTCACCTTTGGTTTTCTATTGGTTCCTCCATACTAGGGTCAAACATAATGGTAAACTTCTAACTAACTCTAGTAGTGTCTGTACTACTCTCAAGTCCTCATAATACATCCGGGGTAATAGTAAACCAATTATAGGGATAAGGGATTCTAGGGTTCGCTAGATATTCTAAACTTAGTGGTGTATCTATAATCTCATTGTATTCTAAATAGGTGTGCTACTCTAATTATCATCCTAATAACAGGGGTTCCTATATTCTAGCAGAAGGCTATACTTAAAGAACTATTAGGGAAGTACAAGAATCAAGCATGATACAATTGTTCGAATAGAACAGAGAGGAGGAAGATGAATCATAGTCAATTGTGGATGAGATCCTATACTCTAGTCCTAGGTGCAGGCTTGTTCGGTACAGTAACATAACCGAGACAATATGCTCTTGACCTGCATGGGCCACCACAAAAACATGTCACGCCCCAGTCCCAATAATACGTAGGACTAGGACACGTAAGCATGCCAGCCGCATGGATATGGCAACTCCAATATATGGAAACCAAATCCATACGTACGCTGTAATATGAATATAAAATCCACAAGTGGTATAAAATTAAATACAAGTCACAGGTCAAAATCTAAATCTCATCCACCAAAATTATATAGAAATAAATAACCAGTATCTATGAAACTAGATCTCAACAAGAAGAATCTAAGGATGATAGTTGGGTGAAAACAAATCCACTACCAACTCAAATGGAAAAAGTAAATACAATATAAGTACAACTCACTCAAACAATATGAGTACCAGCTACCAATCACGGCTCGAAGAGAAGACATCCACTAAGCATCTATATCCTTCCAAATCTGTGCTCCTGCAAATACTCAAGAACAGGTACACCTGGCAGCGGACCAGGTCCTCAGAGGGACATAACAAGTATACTTAAACACATGCCAATAAAGTACTGAAATAAATATCCAAAGGGGTCGCCTAACCGTCTAAGTGAATGCAGTTAAGAACAACTTTCCCCACAAGTGAGCTATCTGGCTGAAAACTGAGATTTGGCATGGTTCTCTTTTGAAGATCCAGGGGCCCAAAGGCACGTCGTCTTTTGAACGGCGGAGGCCCGCCAATGTATATATATGGGTCATCACCACCCGTATCTCCAGCGGAGAATCCGGGCGTCACAGAAAAAAGTACAAAGGAGCTCAAATGCGGTACTTGTTGTTCTCCCCACCCCATGCTCTAAGCATGTCACATCCATGACACGATTTGGTCCATAGCCTATTCTTAGTACCCTAGCCCAATCCTGCAACCAAACAAGTACAAGGATGGGACCACCGTACTATAATAAGCTATGTCCCTGGACCTCTAATAACTGCCAAGTCTACTAGCATGCAAAGTTTCTAACAGCAGTTATCCCTAACGCACGGCCCACACGTACCGATGATCAGTCAATACATGCGTCCGTGATCTATATGAGACTCACAACTCGTGTAAAAATATGTGTCACGGCCAAATGAACCTAATGATACTATATGATAATGGGGTAGTCTCATGTACAGGGTCAATGCAATACATAAGTAAAAACATATCGCGACGTCACCGTCGCGAGTATTTTATATAACAATTAAAATATATGAACTAAGGGCAGAAAATAAAGATGCATGCAACATATGGAATGTAAATAACAGTACAATGGCAAGGTATACTTGCCTGACAAGAAACTGCAAAATGTCATGTCCAGATGTCCAATACACAGGACCAGAAGCTATGGCCACAGAATAATATTTCCGGATGCTGAAATAAATATCACCAACATTTCCGGAATGAGCAAAATAGCTAAAAAGCACATCCCTTTTGTCCAATTTGGACACAGGGACAAAACGGTAATTTCGGGTAAATGTGGGGTCCACGTGTGGCCCACTTTGCACCGAAAAGCGTGCCGAGGGTAACAGTCTCTAAATGGGACAAACTATGGGTCAAATAACTCTAAATGTCAATACGAACCCAACGGTATATCCAAATATGGATTCCGATGAGCCGAACAAAATTTGGTCCAAAAAGTCAACTGTGGGGCCCGCCAATTGGCGATCTGGTCAACCGTCTCGGAAATGCGTGAAAATTGGGTCACAGGACCAGCGCGTTACCACGAGTCCAGTGGCACAAGTTTCGTCATAATCTGACAAGCGTGCACAAAATACTCGCGAGTTCCACAAAAGTGGCGACACGAAATGTGTCCGCGGATACGGCCTGATTCCGGCGCGCACACGAGTCCGAATCAGTCCCCACGAATTTTCACGTGTCCGATTATGCTGTGT
Source organism: Iris macrosiphon (assembly GCA_036927795.1). Classification (NCBI taxonomy): domain Eukaryota; kingdom Viridiplantae; phylum Streptophyta; class Magnoliopsida; order Asparagales; family Iridaceae; genus Iris; species Iris macrosiphon. The sequence continues at coordinate 129,937,362 of JAYESA010000002.1, forward strand.
GCACCATTCGGTACACTTGGCATACGGCGGGGCGGTCCCGATTGGCGGGGCGCGCTCCGATCTCCAACTTTTGGAAAACCGGAAAAGTGGGTGCGCGCAGTTTTGTGACGAATATAATTCTGTCCACAGCGACTAATAGCACAAAGTTATATACAGAAAATAAACTAGGTCATGTAATCTACAGGTATCAAAAAGAATCATCGAATTCGGATCTCTGTGGTGGGAGATACGAACTCGACAATATGGGTGGTCATTATGGAATTCTGCGATTGCAGAATTCTGTCTGCTCGTGCTGACTTGGGCTCTATTTTTCACCTAGGGGCACACGTTTTCCGAGGTTGACTATAAAACAAATATTGGAGAGAGTTGAGGGAAGATCATACCTATGAAAACGGAACAGCGTTTGGTCGAGCGAGTCAACGGGAAAACACACCGGAGCGAAGGTGCTTCGAGTGGGAAATTGCAGTTCGCGATGTCGGCGTCGACGGGATGATTGGATGGCTTGGGGAGACTTCTCTGGCTGCGGTGACTGCTCTAGATGGAAAGAGGAGGTCTAGAAATATTAGGTTAGGGTTTTTTTGGGAGCTAATATATATTTATATATATAATATATATTATAGGAAAGAGAGAGGGGAAGTAGCGGATCCTCGGTTTGGCCGCTGAAGGTTGGGTGAAGTAGGATTACATGGGCGGGCTCCCTCTGGCTGAGAGTGGGCGGCCCTTGTGAGTTGCTGAAGAGATAGAAACTTTAGCATTAAGTTGCTATGGAAAGGAATCCTAAGTAGCTAATACTTTTATTACTATTATTATTATATTATTATTATTAGTATTATTATACTTATTATTATCTTCTTTTTGCTTTCTTTTCTTTTCTTTTACTTTCTTTATAAAATACATATATATATATATTTGTATATACATATATATATATACTCATACGAAAATTTATATATTAGGGTAATGCACATCGTTAGGCTAGCAACTGCTCAAGGGGTCTTCTACATGGAATAAATTCCGAAAAATTCCTGATGGTCCCATAAGTCCTCTAAGTGCCCGAACACCTAACATAAAAATTATTAAAAATCTATTTCTCCTATTTAGACCTAATTACTACAATTTAATTAATAAATAATAAATAAAAAAAATGTATATACGATTTTCTAGGAAGGGGGTTTTACAGATGTCTCTCTGGTGACGAAGCACAACGGATTATTCGTGAAGCCCACGACGGTGTATGCGAAGCGCACCAACCCGGTCCTAAGCTACAGGATCGCATCAGGAGAATGGGCTATTACTGGCCTACTATGATCACAGATGCAATAAAGTATGCAAGACAATGCAGGGCCTGTCAGATCCATGCAGACTTTATCCATCAACCTCCTGAGTACCTGCATCCTACGGTTGCATCCTAGCCTTTCGAAGCATGAGGTATGGATATCATTGGTCCTATTCACCCGTCTTCTTCCAGAGGTCACCAGTTCATACTGGCCATCACTGATTACTTCTCCAAATGGGCAGAGGCAATCCCTTTTGCTGAGGTAAAGGCATCTAATGTGATCAGCTTCATCAAACATCACGTCATTTATCGCTTCGGAATACCCCGAAGGATAATCCATGACAATGGGCCTCAATTCATCAGCCAAGCGTTTCATTAATTTTGCGATAAAAATTGGATACAGGATGTCGCCTCGACGACATATAATCCTGCTGCTAATGGTTTGGCAGAAGCTTTCAACAAAACCATTATCAAGCTTTTGAAGAAGTTCGTCTCTTCGAACAAAAGGAATTGGAATGAGAAGCTGGGAGAGTGTCTCTGGGCATACCGCACAACGGTACGGGCACCGACATGTTGCACTCAATTCTCATTAGTTTACGGGAGCGAAGCAGTTCTTCCCATCGAGATCCAAATTCTGTCACTCAGGATAGCCGTGGCTAATGGGCTGACTCAAGAAAAGAATGACCTGTTAAGGCTTCAAGAGCTAGAGGGATTAGACGAGAAACGCCTCCAAGCTCAACAGCGCATCGCGCTATACAAAGCACGCATATCCAAGGCTTTTAATCAAAAGGTAAAGGAAAGGGTGTTCAAAATCGGCGAGCTAGTTTTAGCCGTAAGAAGGCCGATGATTCTTACTCACAAGAGTAAGGGCAAATTCCAGGCCAAATAGGAAGGCCCTTATGTGATCGAGACGACGCTCTCAAACGGCGCTTACAGGTTAGCCCAGCCTAATGGAGACTTGCTAATGGCTCCTATCAATGGCAAATTCCTGAAAAGTCAGATGAAAAGCCTCTTTATTATTCCCAAAAAGTAGCAGAAGTGCATTGAAAAGCAAAAGCAAAAGTACATCATTTTGGGGGAGCAGTCAGCTCGCAAAGCTGCTGCACCAGTGCGGCCATCCTCTCAGTCCTGGAATCCAAGATATCATGGCGAGCCTGCTCCAGCCGTGCCTCATCATTGCTTATAAGGGACAGTTCGGCCCTAGCCCAAAGAAAACCAGCACGGGCAGTTTCTGCACGCGCCAAGTTCTGTTGTGCTACGCCCAACCGGTTATCCACCACAACTAGAGCTTCCGACGACTGAGAAGCCCACTCCTTTGCCTGAGCAAGTTTTGTTTCCAGCCTGAGGACCCTCGCTACATTCCCTTCGTGCTCGGCCTGGCACTTCATTTTAAGAGCAATGACCTCCTCCAGGACGACTTTTCCTTCACCCATCTCCCGCTCATGTGTCTGGATGGATTTACTTACGCCTGCCATCTGTTTGGCAAGCCGCGCAGCCATGGAGTCGTATCTAGCCTGGACCAGATCTTTAATATTGTCTTGAGCTAGATGCAAGTATTCGTTAATGGGTTGCTCCAAACCATTAACTATCTCCTCCAGCGTCTCATCTAGCCCAGTGTTGTCGAATTCTTGGATCGGCGCTATCACAGACTGGGAGGACCTCTTTAGCGACACAAAGCTCAGATTCTTCGCCAACACCATTGATATTAACATTTTCAGAGTGTTGTAGAAGATGCCGGTGAACTGCTCGATCAGCGCAGCTAGATCCGAACGGACGCCGGGAGTGGCCTCAATATTGGCGTGTCCCCCTCCAAGAACAACCGCAGACGATGTGGCCACGACCGTTGCCTCAACAGGTAGTGCGACGAAAGATGAAGCGCCAACACCGGACGAAGATACCAGCATACTCATAGGAGGCATTGTCGCAATGACAGGCTCGTCCTCCTCTTGAGATATCGAAATCTCGTCAAGCGGAGAGCCGCCCCCGAAGATGTCTCCTCATCAAAATCAGGCACCTCCGTGTCACCACCAGGACCTGACACAAAGCCAAAAAGCGCATCCACACTGCCCTCCCCGAAGATGTCTTCCCCTGAAGAGAAGACAAAAGGAAGTTAATATCAGCATAATGTTAACTTTCCTAAAAAGAGGCGTGAAAATGACATTTACCCATGGCCGACGGCATATATGTCGCATCTGTAGTCTGTACAGCTAAATCATTCCTTAATAATGCTAGGCAAGCTATTATACTTGGAGAAGGGGGTGCTCTAAGAAGCACTAGCGAATGCTCTTCTAGGTCCTCTCAAATTCCGACCGAGGCTCATCGGCTGGAATCTCGCTGGGTGCACTGGCAGGCACGGCAGGAGTCTCTCCCGATGCCGATCCACATAAAGGTATACTCAGCCCAGAAGGCGACCTCGTTCCGTTACCTGAAGTAGTAGCAGCGACGACAGCCTCCAACAGAGACTCTCCGGCACCACCAGCCGGAACATTAGAGGGTCCTTCTCTAAAAGGCGAGGAACCCCCAATCAAAGAATCATCCCCAACATGGGGAGATGCAAGCTCACTTCCAGGATCCTCAACACCAAGGATCCGGAGAGGACGATTAACCATCTTCTTCTTCTTCCTCTTACGAGGGGAAGTCTCTTTCGGAGTAGGGGCCCTTCGCTTCCCAGAAATCGCCAAAGGGCCTGCAGGCAGAGGAACTTCATCCCTCGATACCGCCACCAGAGGCTCATCTAGATTGACGAAATCCTCACCCTCGTCAGAAGAAACCGAGGGGACTTTGACTCTTCCCCCAGACTTGGAGGAGGGCACCCTAAAACTTCCATACATATCAAAATCGCGATGGAAGGTGTTCGTTGCCACATAGAACTGGGCATACGAGTGCAGGATGCGCAGCTCCGTGGAGAGTGTGAGGACCGGCACAGTAAAAATTGCTCCAATACAACCCATGAGGAAGTATCGCCAGCCTCTCGCCCCATCAATGAGTCCACACCTGGACCGGAAGCTGGTGACGGCGTTGCGCACGTGTAACTGATCGTACCCAAACTGCCTGGCAAACCGACTAGGCAGGTAGCGCTCCAAGAAGCAATGGTCTTCACTCCTGTATAGTAGATGGGAAGGTCTGATGTAGACCAACCAATTAAAAGCTTCAGGAGAAAGATTGGTCTTCTCTCTACCAGAATCTTCAAGCCTAATCCCCGATTGATTGCGATGTACGGAGAGGACAGTGCAGAAAAGCTTCCAGTTGTGACTAAAGCCCAGCGCCCGCCGTTAGTCTATAACCGTGGTCACATTCCAGGAAGACTTCTGGTAGTTCAACAGGAAGCTACCCACCGAACTACTGCCAGAGCCGGGAGACATAACCCTGGGGTTATGAAGAATTAACCACCCCATCAAGTATATGTATGGTAATTCTATCCTAGGAAAGCTATCACGTCGAGTCTCATCGGCGAGCAGCCCGTCAGTCATGGCCCGCAAGCCAGCTTGAATGCGGCACATCATGGCAGGGAGCAAGCCCAGTCTTGCCCCAAACACCAGAATCACTGCAGGCCATAGCGTGTTGCGGTGAATGCGGTCCGCAGATGCGACGCCAGGTACCACCACTCGGCGCAGCCATATGGAGAGGAAGCCAGCCAATTGGGCTTCCCTAGACAGAGGCCTACGACAGCGCCTCAAATAACTATAGGCTTTAATGCCCACAGAATACTGTCCTACCCCTTCGTCGAGGATCAAGTCCGGAGCCCCAGCATCCACTATGAGATCGTCGACTACCTGAGCATTGAGCGCGCTCAGAGGATTCACAGGCAGATCCTTGCCCTCCAATACCTTCTCCGGCTTAGCAGTCCTGGATCGGTGAAAGAAGAGGTAGGACGTCCATTTGCTGATGTGAGCCAAATCTGAGGGCTCATCATAAAAAGCAGCGCAAGCGAGGTAGTGGCACATCAGCTCCTGATACACTTCCACTACCCGAGGGTCCGAATCCCCAGCTCCTAGTTCGTAGGAACATACTCTTCATACGGAGTATCCCCCATCGGCAGTCTCGAGATCTCTGCCATCTCATGAAGGGCCAATTCCAACTCCCCCAGTGGAGTGGCGAAAGTCCCGGTGAGCGAAATATATCGCTCCATCAGTGCCAGGAATAGGTTGGGGTTAGGAGGTAACCCAACACTGGTAGCACTCACAACTGTGAACAGACCGATGCTCTCCAACTCGGTCTGAAAATGCTTCAGGGACCAATCAACTAAGCGAGCCCATCGAAGATTTGTAGGGGCGATCCACCCACCGCACCGAGGGTTCACCTTGGGGTATACTCCCCCGTGCCCCATAAAATCATTGCAGAAGGTCGATAATTGGACCGGCTGGATCACTAAGCTGTCTTCACTCGGGACACTGCCCGGGTACAGTCCCTTGAATACCGTCACATTGCCGGAAGGACGGCTGACAAACGACCCCTGATCCGCTCCTTTCAGATGAAATATCTTCCCCGGCCTGTCGTGAAGATCAAGAGTCAGCGTCCACGACATCTTCCTGGGATGTATGACATGGAAGAAAGCCGAGATGGGATAGTCTCTCGGCATCTTGGGCAGATACAAAACCAAGTTCCCGGCAGGGAAAACCCAGAGTTCTCTCTTGGGCTTCGTTTGGGACTGCTTGTCGATCATGTCCCCGAAGAGGAAAGCCGGCTTTATGTATTGATCCCCGTCTATATACGTCAGGGGCTCCCCGTTGATCATGCTCAGCAGCATTCGCTCGCCCTGAGCCGATATCAGAATCTCCCTTCCTTCAGGATACTGCGGCCCGGAGATAGGAAATGTCACGTGTGACAAATCCTCCAGATAGTTGGAGTGCAGCATCCCTGCGGTAGAACCTATCACGTCGGCTAGCGGAGACACATGCAAGTTAACTGCAAGAGTGCAAGAAAAACACGTCAGTTCCTATAAACTAGATACTATAGATCTTGCAGCACACGCAAAAATCAACAGTCTGTGCTTTAAGCCAAAACCGTAAAAACTTGACCATTACGCTGGAATCCATTTCCTAAAAACGTAAAATTTTAAGGCTGGCAGTATACAGTCTGTGCTTTACGCCAGACTGATAAAATTGAAGTATTACGCCAGAATCTTTATCCAGAAGCGTAACACTAAAATTTTATACACCAACTTTCGACAGTCGAAGCTTTTACGCCGGACTGCGAAAGTATGGAGTTTTTGCGCTGACACATTAGAAATGTGGACGTAAAATATGAAACGTCTCTGTGCATCATCTTCCTCAAAGAGGCTATCAGCACAGAAGATGACCTAGCGTGGTCACGTACAACATGTGCGAAGGATTTTCGGTCATTTTTCTTTATCCCAAATGCTCTACCTTTTAGGCCGGGTGCACAGATCGTCGGCGGGATACTTCGCTAAGAAGAAAGTTCGCCGGGCCCAACCGAAGACGCTCTCACTTGAGCAGAAGAACGAGAAGAAGAATCAACCTTCTTTCCCTTAGTGGAGGAGGATTGTTTCGAGGCCATTACTGGAAACTTTGAAATCTCGGAGAAGAAACGAAGAAGAACTCGAACAGACGAAGGCTTTCTTTCGCAAAAGACGGATGAAAAGTTTTTCTCTCAGAAACTTGGAGTATATATAGAGTTCAGATGGACTCCTCGAATCTCGAACCAAGTCTCCTAATTAATATCTGGTTATGATTGGGTACTACGTCTGCCTATCACTCAGAGAAGGCGGACAGTCAGCGAATTCAAAAAGTTTTCGCGCGAGAAGGTACGTGGTTTTTACGCTAAGGGGTTTTTACGCTCGACAGCTACAGATCTATGGTTTTTACGCTCACAGGCTACAAGTCTATGGTTTTTTGCCCGGATGCCTTTGTGCTCGGTAGCTTTTACGCTCGAGAGGCTACAAACCTACGACTTCATGCTCAGCAGCTACGAATCTACGATCTCACGCTCGGTGGCTTTTTACGCTCAGAGGCAACAGATCCACGACTTCACGCTCGGAAGATTTTCTTTTCAGAAGCTACAAATCTACAGTTCTGCACCAAGGAGTTTTCTACGCTCGACAACTACAAATCTACTGTTTTACGTTCCAATAGCTACAAGTCTATGGTTTTACGTCCGGATGCCTTTGTGCTCGGTAGCTTTTATGCTCGAGAGGCTACAAACCTACGACTTCACGCTCAGAAACTACAAAGTCCATGATTTCGTGCTCGGTGTCTTTTTACGCTCAGAGGCAACGAACTTATGATTTCACGCTCCACGACTTTTCGCGTATCTGAAAGATGCGCAGGCCAGTACAGTACATATGAACAGTTATCAAAGGTGGTCAATTACAGGAGTTCACATAGAAGATACTCCTTCTTTACCTCAAAATACCCCAAGTACCCGAAGCATACAGAGTTCAACATTGAAAATTACTCTTCTTCATGGGTCGATTCGAAGTTCATCCAGAATCAAGTCTAAATATTTTGTCTACAAAATCAAGATGGCGACTTAGTTTGACAGCCAGTTCTCACCCTGTTCTAAGGGATTTTCGAGAAATCACTCTTGAAAACGACAGTCTGAACAAATAAATAGTTCAGAATTCTACGCGGCTCCTAACAGTAGGACAGTTCGAAACACTCGACTGCTAAAAACGGCTTTCTGTGCATCCGTAGTTATGTGTAAAAGAAAAGACAGGACCTAGCGCTCTTTTTATACAGAGTCAGCGTAAAAGAATCAGACGTGTTGAAGCTACACATATTCAGACTTCACAGCAAAGTATGGCAACATGATCATATGAAGAAGAAAACGATCTTATTAAAATCACGATTACATATGAGGGAAATCCAATCTACAAGGGTTTTTCTCTATTTTTCGTGGTTATATATGAGGGAAATCCCATTTACAAAGGGTTTCTCATTTTTATTTGAAGATCACGCCCATAATCTGTTCTGCCAGGTTCTCGCATGGGTCAAGGTCTTCCTCTTCTTCCATGGCAGTTCATCGACATCCACAGTCGATGAACAAGAAGATGATCATTGGCGGGAGGATACAGAACTGGGCATAGGCCTATACTGCCAAACAGAAGAAAAGCAGGGTAACTCTGCTTTCTTACATCTGCCACTACGAAGGTAACGGGAGAAGGTACCGCTTGCAAGCGGCATGGCAAAATGCGACCCCTCTTCTCTCCCGAAGAACCACCATACAAAGTTGCTGATTATCCCGAGCAAAGGAGGCTATAATATCCTTCAATGATCCATCGTTGCAGTGGACATTCGCTCGAAGACGCCGTCTTTTTCGGCTCTGTACATGCCGGAAGAGCATGATATCCTTCTTCCTCAAGTCGACCCGACAAACTCCGGCCATCATCTCTGTGTGGTGAAGGAAGTATAGGAAGAACAAGAGAACTCCTCAGCCTTTTTATAGGTGAAAGAGATCACCGATCCCTAATAACTCCACCATAAAGTCAGCCACGAAAGAATGTGTCAGGCTTGACTGTTTAAGGCTCCATTCAGAGCATTTCGAGTTACGAGGAACGGTTCATGCTTCATTCAAAGCGTTTCAAATTACGAGGAATTTAAAAGCTTTGAAGGGGGTCTTTTAGAAGCATAAAAAATATGCGGGATAGCTATACGCGGCGTATGGAAGCAGAGCAGCGTAAACAGAGGACCACGGAGCCATCAGCGTACAACAGAGCTTTTCTGCTGAGCACAGCGTGAAATATGAGCTCGAGGACCATCCGCGTAAAACAGTATGTCCAGGCCACTTCAGCATAAACAGGGTTCTTCATCGTCTTTTTTGGCGTAAAGCTCATCCGCTTTCAATACAGCATTGAAGTGTACGAGGGACGCTTCGTATTCTTCGAAACGAACCTGTCAGATCGTGCAATGAACCTGACGTCTGGACTTCTGACAAAAAGTAACGCACGACTACCCAAACGACGGCTATAATGATGGCGCGGTACTGCCACCCAGGCTGTCATTTACTGGCATTTCCTCTGCGTAAACTACTTTTACACATACGAAGGGATACGCTGCCTAGTTTTACACAGACGGATGTGTGCTATTTACGCTCCACAGAAGACAAACTACCTGCCACGTCAAAAGCTGCACCTCGTACGAGATTCGAGGCACGTCTCTGCATTTTATGCACAGAGCGGTGACAGGTTCGCAAGGCACGTCTCTGCATTTGAAGTGCCAAAAACTGACAGATGCTCGAGGCACATCTCTGCACCATGCGCAGGCCAAGTGACAAACCTTCAAAACACGCCTCTGTGTTTAATGCACAGGATGATGGCGGATCTCCACAATTAATGCTGGGGATTTGATTATATCTCCAAAAGCCGTAATTCCAGCTAAAGCGTCCACATCCACTCGGCTTCTGTACCCACTCGGCTTCTGTGCCCACTCGGCTTATATGCCCACTCGGCTTCTGTGTCCACTCGGCTTCTATGCCCACTCGGCTTCTATGCCCGCTCGGCTTCTATGCCCACCCGGCTTCTACGCCTGCTCGGCTTCTACGCCTGCTCGGCTTCTACACCCACTCGGCTTATATGCCCACTCGGCTTCTATGCCCACCCGGCTTCTATGCCCATTCGGCCTCTGTGCCCACTCGGCTTCTGTGCCAACTCGGCTTCTATGCCCACCCGGCTTCTACGCCTGCTCGGCTTCTACGTCTGCTCGGCTTCTATGTCCACCCTATCACACCCCAGTCCCAAAATACCGAGGAACCAGATACGTGGCAATGGCCAGCAGTACGCACCGATGGACAAACCCAATTTTATGGATCCATCAGGGCATACTTAAGCTGTAAAATCAAGTCTACGACAATATGGCACAACTAATCTCATCCACACAAGATATAAAAATATGATCCACAGAATAAATAAGGAATATAAATTATCAGCTAGTCTCAACAAAGTGCTTCGGGGAACAACCCGATAAATATTGATACAATGGTTCAACAGACCAAAATATAAATGACTGAAATAAAGTAAATACTGAGCATGAACATGGATGCTCAGGAAAAGTATTCAGCTAACACCTCGTCCTTGGATGTCGGTACAGCTCCTGGATCAGCTCCTGCTGCGGTCCCGTATACCTCGGGATAGATCTCGTTTGCAAATCTTGGGGACATAATCCGGATCCAGGTCCTCAGGGGACATATCAAGGTACAAGAAAGCTCATGCCAAAATAAATGCAGTGCAAGAAAGAAATAGAATAAATAGGGCAAGTAAGTAACCATCTAAGTGAAAATGCAAGTGAGAACATCAATAGTACTCAGGTTGAAACAACTATAAGCTTTGTGTAGGGGATCTGGTAGTAGTGATATCATGAGGTGGTCTAGCTTAGCGGGAGACTGAGTAGCCGGCATAACATAATCAACCTGTAGCCTGTGGGTCTCTCTAGCAATAGATGGAACAATAAGGGTATACTAAATAACCAACTAAGTGATATGCTAGATGAGAGCAGCACTAGAACTCAGGCTGAAGTCACTACAAGCTCTGTGTCGGGGAGCCGGTAGTAGCAGTAATAATGAGTAATGGGCCAAGCTCGGCTTCAGAGTCTTGTGCCTCACAATAATAAGGGTGTATATATATATATGTTCAGCCTGTAGCCTGTGTGTCTCTCTCCACCCAATGTAACCATGCATCTCATGACCATAATGTCTCATGTCCATGTCAGCAGGATCATAACTAATGCAATAAGTCATAATGTATCTAAGAATATATTATCTCTGTCGAGTCCTGTATCCTATACAGAATCACCACGAATGTCTCGGGAAGATCCTGTCTCATGATCAGTGTCAAGTGTCTTGGGTCAAGGTGTACTTGGTAAGACAAGTACGAGAAGATAAAGTGTCACGAATATCCATCTCTAGATGACCATACACAACACTGCGTACAGTGTTGGCACCCGACTAATAATTGGACGCTAAGTACGTTACACGGTCCTAGGTTAAGCATGCACAGCAATATAAATGAAGCAAGGAAAATATATAACAATACTGCAGAGTTTGGCAAGCTATACTTGCCTGGTGTCTGAATACCAACAGCTGTCCCTGTATCAGTGGATCCGGTAAGTACTCCTCCAAAAGCTGTAATAACATCACCAACAGTCTCAGAAGATATCAAATAGCTAGAAACGCCTGTCCTTAAGTCCAATTTGGACACAAGGGCAAAAATGATATTTCTGGGCCAAAGCGGATTCCATATGTGGGCCACTTTGCACCGAAAAGCATGTCAGGGTCAAAGGTCTCCAAATTACTTAAACTCAGTGTCTACAAGTCAGGAACAATGATACGATCCCAACGGAACTTCCAGAATTGGATTCCGATGAGCCGATCACAAAATCGCTCGTCAAGTGGAGCCTGTGGGGCCCACGATACACGATTTTGTCAACGTTCTCAGATTCGGACCAAACTTGGGTCACATGACCAGCGTATTTCTATGAGTCCGATGGCGCAAGTTTTGTCTTGATCCGACGTGTGTACACAAAGTTACAGCGTGTTCCAGAAAGGACGGATACGGGGCATTGTCGGCGGATACACGTTGATTCCGGTGTGCACGCACATCCGAATCAACTTCTACGAAATCCCACACGTCCGTATCAATGTCGCACACATTTTGGTAAAGACCGCGTGCGACCAAGTCATCCCGTTTGGCGGGGCATACTCAGTTCCGGGGTGAAACAGTGCATTGTTTTTCCTTTTTTGGATCGCTGTGCACGATCACCACAGGATGCGATGCACCGAACGAGTTGTACGGGCACCGAGAGGGTTATATAGTCTACGCATAGTAACTGACGAAAACTAAAACAGAGTTACAAGGTGAGAGAAAACGGTACCTGAACAGGGCTCCGTGAACGTTAAATTCTACGTGTCCGAGGGTCAAATTCGTGTCCGTATCGAGTTGCTGTGTCCGATCTCGGGGATGCTCCTGCGTCCTGGGTTGGCCACGTCCGGGGCTAGGGCAGAGGGTGGCGCTCGGATGGCTGTTCTGTGGAGTCGGGGAACTACAGGCCGGCGGGTCGGCGTCGCGCTGGACCCGGCGGAAGGGGTCGACGTCGAGCAAAGGGGGGAAAGCTACCGTCGAGGGATCGAGGGCAGCGGGATTGCTCGTCGGCCTGAGCGGAGGAGGAGGGAGACGCGGGGGAGGGAGTTCGGCAGCGGGCGGCGGCAATCAGGGTACGGCGTTGAGGGGGAGTCGGGTGCTGGACTCGGCGGCGGGGCTGTGGGAAGAAGAAGTCGGGGACGAGGGTTCTGGGGCTGCTCGAGGCGGGGCGTCGAGGGGCGGACGCGGGCGGAGGAAAGGTCGAGCGGAGGTGCTCGGGTCAGGCGCGGCTTGGTGTCGGTGCTGGACACGGCGGATGGGGAAGGATGTTCAGAAGACGGCGACGACGGAACTAGGGTTTCGGTCTGGCACGCACGCCAAGGAAGGAGAATTTATACTGCTACAGTATTTTCGGCGGGCTAGGGCTTTCCCATGCGGGTTTGGGTCCGGGTCGGGTTTGGCTCGGATCCGACCCGACCCGACCCGACCCAATAAGCTGGGTTTGGTTTGGTTTAAACAGGGTTGGTTTGGTTTAATTTGGGTTTAGGTTCGGTTTAACAATCTAATAGTTTTTAAGGCTTTACACGCGTCTCCGGAGTCCAATAAATTCGCCAAAAAATACCACATGCCCGGTTTTCCATTTTACACCATAAAATATTATTTTCATAATATTTTAACACCAATAAACTATATTTAAAAATCCTTAACTCACAATTACCTTGCTTCTTCGTCCAGAAAATACCGAAAATTGGGGGAAAATATATATTAAAATTATTCTGAAAATCAGGGTGTTTACACACCCGGCTTCTATGCCCACTCGGCTTCTATGCCCGCTTAATTTCTATGCCCACTTGGCTTCTATGCCTGTTCGGCTTCTATGCCTACTTGGCTGCTATGCCATAGTGACAGTCATTTGGCTTCTACGCCAACCTCTTCTACACAAGGGATAACTACCTACGTGGCTTCTACGTCGTGATCTTCGCAGCAGCTATACGCGTTTGTCCCTTAGTTGGACACGTGTCACATGCTCACTCAGAATGTCATCTATACGCAGGCATTGGTTATTTTAAACCATCGTGTAAAAGGGTGATGTACTTTCCACTACTCGGTTTCTACGTCGACTGTGTGGTCACTGTCACTAAAAACTCTATAAATAGAGACCTCTATCGACAGAGGAACAGGTCGACAAATTGAAAGGAGAAACAGGAGAAGGAGATCAAGAGAGAGAGAGAGAGAGAGAGAGAGGGAGAAGAGTCCAGAGCTCAGGCAAAGAGAAGGGATCGACGACCCTGGCATCGGGCATCCACCCTCTTTAGCAACCCTCGAAGCGGCTTTCCGTCTTCCACGATACTTCTTCAAAAACATCGTATGGTCCAAGGGCTAAAGTGATCGACCGCAGATCAGACACCTATAGCAATATTTACCCAGATTAAATAAATTTAACTTAGACATCCTCGTGTAGGATCAAATTTGTACAATCTTGTTTGTAAACATAAAAGAAGGGCGGGTCTTCGCACAAGACCTCGTTTTCCGCGTTCATCAAATCTTTTCTCGTTTATTATCCTAAATAGACGCATGGAGCGCATCACCAGGAGAGAGACCAGCCTGAAGCGACCTTTTACATCAGCACCAGCCATAGTACCGCAGGAAGAAGCTGTAAAGAGATCTCACATGCACCAGCTGTCACGACCCGCACCCGGAAATTCGGGCACGAGTGCGTGGGTACGTCCAGCCTACGCCGCAGAGTCGGCGGTAGTACGCTGTCTAGGTCATATCCACAGTTAACTAATCTAGCTCATTCACAAATAACATAGGCAAGATAATAATAAGAAACAGATACTTAAGATTGCAATTGAAATAAATGCGACAACAGATTCAAATGTTTTAGTACAGAGAATCGGAATGAAATCGGGGACAAACCCGATTACTAAGATAAAGAGCAATAAATGAAATAGCTACTGCTATCTACTCTGCAGCAGGGGTCTCCTGGGTGGGATCTGGCTCCTCATAAGTATCATCTGTACCCTCATAGGGACCATAATATGTAGGGGCAAGGTCCTCATCATCGCCTAAATCAACAGATCCAGTCAGGAAAGGAGCAAAGTACACAGTGCACAACAAGATTAAACTAAATATTTATGACAATTAAATTGAATATCATGTTGAGAAACTGCATAAAAGAACATCAATATCTCAGAGTTAATGCTGTAAACAGGAATATGAGAAAACAGGAATAACTGAGACAGGAAATAAAACTACAACAGTCAGCAAGAAATATAACAAGACCAGAAACTATCTGTGTGAACTTGTGTTTGTTTTAGAATACATAGTTGGCATGTAGGAGTTTATAAGGCTAATCCGGCAGTCATAAACGGCTATTAAACAGGAATAATCAAGATCCAGCTGAGGGCACAGTCACGTACCAACAGCTATTAAACATGACAAGGGGAAGGGTAAACTACATGCCTTCTAGTATTCTCCCACCCGACATGAAAAACAAGACATGAACTCCAAATATTCAAGACATGAAATCCAGCATTCCTAACGCTAGGTGTAATCATCAAGGGTACTAGTAAAGCAGGGAATTAATTATCATAATATAAAGATTTAACTTGAAGTGCAGGTACTTGCCTGTTGTTTGGATCTGATTAATTGTTCTTGGGGAAATTATCCAGAGATGAGTCCAAAAGATGAAATAGACATTACCATCACGCTCAGAAGATGTCAAATATCTAGAAATGCATGTCCTTGGGTCCAATTTGGAGACAAGGGCAAAAACGGCAGTGTCGGGTCAAAACGGGGTCCGCCGATGGGCCCGCTTTGCACCGAAAAACGTGTCCGGGTCAACGGTCTCCAAATTCACCAAACTTAGTGTCAACAGGTCAGGAACGCTGATACGAATCCAACGGAACTTCCAGAATTGGATTCCGATGAGCCGATCACAAAATCGCCCGTCGAACGGGGCCTGTGGAGCCCACGAAACGCGATTTCGTCAACGTTATCAGAATCGAACCAAACTTGACCCACAGGACCAGCGTATCGCTACGAGTCCGATGGCGCAAGTTTCGTCTCGATCTGACGAGTGTACAAGAAGTTAGGACGAATTGCAGGAAAGTCGGATACGGGGCGATGTCCGCGGATACGCGTTGATTCCGGTGTGCACGCACACCCGAATCAGCTTCCGCGAGATCTCACACGTCCGTATCGACGACGCACACGTATCTGTGAAGACCGCACGCGACCAAGTCATCCCGTTTGGCGGGGCGTACTCAGTTACGGGGTGAAACAGGGTCTGGTTTTTCCTATTTTTGGATCGCGGTGTGCGATCACCACAGGACGCGATGCCCCGAGCGGTTTGTCCGAGCACCGAGAGGGTCATACAGGCTTCGCAACGCAATTTGCGGAAACGAAAACGGAGCTACGAGCAAAAAGTTACGAGTACCTGAAGGGGACCCGAAAACCGGGGTCGAACCGAGTCCGACACGTGTCCGACTCGTGTCGGACACAGGGAACCTAGGGTTAGGGTTTCCTGGATGCTGCGGCAGGCTCCGGTGGTCGGCACGGCGGCGGGGAGGTCGAGGGCTGTTCGCCGGGGAGAGGGGCGTGCGGGGACGGTCGGCAGCGGTGCCGGAGGCGGCTGCTGCGGCTGCTGTTGCTGTCTCCGCTGCTGTGTCGACGAGGGGCGGAGGAAGGAGGGCTGGGTCGGCTTGCGGCGGCGCGGCGAGGAGGTCGACGGGGAGTGGCGTCGCCGGTTGAGCTCTGAGGCGGGGGAGCTCTGGGCTAGGGTTTCGGTTAGGTGGCCGGAGTAACTCGGGGGGGGGGGGTGATGGGAGGAAGAAGAAGAAGGAGAGGGAGGTTTAAATAGGAGGAGGAGAGGGGCTCAGTGCTGCGTGGCCGCGGAGGATGCGGGGAGCGGGCCGGAACGGCCGGCGCTGCGCGCGGAGGCCGGCGCTGGACGCGGGCGGTCGTGGGGGCTGGGGGAGAAAGGGTTGCCCGGGTCGGGTCGGGCGGCTAACGGGTCCGGGCAGACCCGCCCGACCTACAAGGAAAGCGGGCTGGGGGCTGGCTGCTGGGCTCGGCCCACTGGGCCGGGCCGGGCCCAAAAGAAAAATAAAAAAATAAAATAAATAATAATAAATATAAATAGTTTAATTAATTAATTAATTAATAAAAATAGTTTTGAGGTATTTAAAAATAGGTCTGAGACCCAGAAAAATCTAGAAAAATTACCCTAAGTCCAGTTTTCCATTTTACACCCAAAAATATTATTTCCATGATATATTAATATTATTTATTAACAATTATAAATTATTTAATAATTAAGAACCTTGATTTTAATTTCAAAAAATTCCCAGAAAATTCCAGAGAATTGGAAAAATCAAAGTTTTAATAAATTTGAAAATTCAAGGGGTTTACAACCTACCCAACTTATAAAAATTTCGTCCTCAAAATTTAAGAATAACAAAGGCACGAAAGGAAGGCCGAGAATTAAAATATACCTCAGGGTTCAAAAAGATAGAGGTAGCGTTCTCTAATCTCGTCTTCTCGCTCCCAGGTGGATTCGCCGGGAGAATGGTGCTTCCAAGCTACGCGAACCAGGGAAATGACCTGGTTCCGTAGAACTTTCTCCGATCGATCCAGTATCTCCACGGGTTGCTCTTGGTAAGTCAAACTTGGGCCTACTTCGAGCTCTGAGTGATCAAAAATATGGCTGGGGTCTGACACGTACTTTCTCAGCTGCGACACGTGGAAGACGTTATGGACTCCATCCAGAGAGGGTGGCAATGCCAGTCGGTATGCCACTTCTCCGATTTTCTTCTGAATGCCAAAAGGTCCAATAAATCTTGGGCTGAGTTTTCCACTCCTTCCGAACCTAATGATGCCACGTGTCGGGGAAATCTTCAAGAATACAAGTTCTCCAACCTTTAATAAAGTCATAATCAAGTCTTAGTTCCATAATCAAAATGTTTAAATTGACTTGAATTTCATAAATTTAATTACCTCAAATTCCAAGGGCCTTCGGTGGCTATTTGCCCAATGTCGTTGCCTGTCTTGAGCCACTCGAAGTCTGTCCCTTATTTGTTTTACCTTCTCAGTTGAATCGATCACCATCTCTGGTCCCAGCAGGGCTCTTTCTCCAACGTCGTCCCATGATAGCGGGGTACGACATCTTCGTCCATACAGAGCTTCAAATGGAGTCATCTCAATACTTGCTTGGTAACTGTTATTATAAGAGAACTTCACAAGATGTAGATAGTCTTCCCAGGATCCTCCAAAATTTAGAACACATGTACGAAGCATATCTTCAAGTGTCTGGATTGTACGTTCCGATTGTCCATCGGTTTGGGGATGATAAGCTGTGCTGAATTTGAGTTGAGTCCCCAAACTGGCTTGTAAGCTCTTCCAGAAGTGAGAGGTGAATCTTGAATCTCGGTCGGAGACAATACTTACTGGAACTCCATGCAACCTAACAATATGTCTGATATATAAATCTGCCAGCTTTTCTGTAGATAGCCCCACTTTGAAAGGTAAAAAATGTGCAGACTTGGTCAGTCTATCTACTATCACCCAGATTGCATCCTTTCCACTAGGTGTCCTTGGAAGTCCGGAAACAAAATCCATTGTGATATGTTCCCACTTCCACTCCGAAATGGGTAGTGGTTGAAGCAATCCTCCAGGTCTTTGTCTTTCTGCCTTGACTTGATGGCACACTAAACAACGAGATACGAACCTGGCTACTTCTCTTTTCATGCCATGCCACCAAACATGCGTCCTCAGGTCCTTGTACATCTTGTTGGCTCCTGGATGTATAGAGTATTGCGATCGGTGTGCCTCTTGCATAATTTCTTCCCTTATGTCTCCTTGAGGTACACATAATCTATCGCCATGCCTCAGTGATCCATCTTCATGAATTCTGAAATCTTCCACTAATCCAGCTTGCACTTGACCTCGAAGGCTTCGCAGGCCTTCGTCTTGAAACCGAGTCTCTTTGATCTTGTCTATTAAAGTAGACTGAATCTGCAAGTTCATCATTTGGCCTTCTTTTCCTGGAATAATTACCTCAATACCTAAACTTTCCAGGTCCTCGAGCAAGTGTCGGTCCATAGTCAAGTACATCGCCCTAGGATATCTGCTTAGAGCATCAGCAACTACATTGGCCTTCCCAGGATGATATTGAAGGGTGATATCAAAGTCTTTCATTAGTTCCAGCCACCTTCTTTGCCTCATGTTCAGCTCTTTCTGGGTGAAGATATATTTTAGACTTTTATGGTCTGTAAATATTTCCACCTTTTCTCCATAAAGATAATGCTTCCATAGTTTAAGAGCAAAAATGACAGCTGCCAATTCTAAATCATGAGTTGGATAGTTCTTTTCATGGGGTCAAAGCTGTCTAGAGGCATATGCTATTACTTTCTTGTTCTGCTCCAATACACAACCTAGACCTTTTCCAGAAGTATCACTATAAATAGCGAAACCTCCGGTTCCAGAAGGTAAGGTCAGAATAGGGGCAGTAGTCAGTCTTTTCTTCAATTCCTCAAAAGCATGCTGACATTCATCAGTCCAGGTGAACTCTTCATCCTTCCTTGTAATTTTGTCATGGGTTCAGCAATTCTAGCAAAGTCCTTCACAAACTTCCGATAGTAGCCAGCTAATCCCAAGAAACTTCTAATTTCTGCTACCGAGTCTGGAGTGGGCCAGGATTCTACTGCCGCTATCTTCTTAGGATCTACTGCTATTCCATCTCCAGTCACAACATGTCCCAAGAATTCTACTTTGTCTAGGAAGAATGCATATTTAGATAATTTTCCATAAAGTTTTTCCTTCCTCAAAGTCTCCAATGCTAACCTCAAATGTTCTTCATGTTCTTCGGGGGTCTTGGAGTAGATTAAAATATCATCAATAAAGACCACTACAAATTTGTCTAGATATTTCTGAAAGACTATGTTCATCAAGTTCATAAAAACTACTGGTGCATTCATCAACCCGAACGACATTACTAAGAATTCGTAGTGTCCGTTCCGGGTATTGAAAGCAGTTTTAGGGATGTCTTCCTTTCTCACCCTTACTTGGTGGTAACCAGACCTCAAATCAATTTTTGAAAATACCCGAGCTCCACTCAACTGATCAAATAAGTCATCTATCCTGGGCAGGGGATACTTATTCTTAATTGTTAAGGCATTCAAGGCCCTATAGTCAATACACATTCGGGATATTCCGTCCTTCTTGGGCACAAATAATACTGGAGCTCCCCAGGGTGAGACACTAGACCTAATGAAGCATTTGTCTTCTAGCTCTTTGATTTGCTCATTTAGTTCTATTATCTCCTTCTTGTTGATTCTGTAGGGATTTTGAGATACTGGTGCTGCTCCTGGCACTAAGTCAATAGAGAATTCAACTTCTCGGTCTGGGAGTAAGCCTGGGAGATCCTCAGGGAAGACATCAAGATATTCAGAGATGATAGGTAGTGGCAATTCTTCTGTTACTAGGGCTCCACAAATTTTGTTATTACCCATTTCTCTAGAACCTCTAGCAAATTCAAATTCTGGCTTGTCAGGGGGCCTGAAGATTACACTACCTCTGTGGCAGTCTATAGTGGCATGATGTTGACTCAACCAATCCATACCCAGTATAATATCAAAACTGGGAACTGGCATTACGAGTAGCCTAGCATACAGTTCTCTTCCACACAATGTAATAGGGCAATTGTTACATGCATCACTAACCGGGATAATTCCTCCACCGGTAATGATCTTATAACAATTCCTAAGGGGTTTAGTGATTAAGCTATGCTTCATAAGGAAATCTACTGACATGAATGAATGTGAAGCTCCAGAGTCAAATAAAGTAATAGCTGATATTGAATTTATAAGCACAGAACCTATGATCACGTCTGCTGTGGCTTCAGCTTCTTCCAGAGTCATTGCATAAGCACGGCCTTGCTGCGGTGTACCCCTCTGTTGCTGCTGTTGGTGCTGAGCAAAGCATTGTTGTTGTGTTGGAAGCGGGGGTCCCCTCTGTTGTGCTGCTGGGGCCCTGGCCTGGACTGGAGCCTTGGGTGCAGCGGTGCGTCCTTGAGCAGCAGGACAGTCCCTCATTTGATGCGCTGCTGAGCCGCAGTAGAGGCAGGCACCTAGCCTCTTCCTGCAGACTTGCCAAGTATGACCTAGTTTTTGGCAAAAGTTACAAGCAGCAGCTTGTTGGTTCTGTCCTTGAGCCTTGGGTTGGGGTGCTGGAGCTCGAGGGAGAGGACGCTGAGTTTGCTGCGGGGCCCTCTGCTGTTGTTGTTGTTGAAAAGGGCGTTTGTTGGGTCCCGCATTTCCGGTATCTCTCTCTCGTTTTAGTTTATGTGTCACAACCCGCACCCGGTTTAGGGGCACGAGTGCGTGGGTACGTCCAGCCTACGCCGCAGCATCGACGGTAGAACGCTGTCTAGGTCATGTAACTATCTAATCAAACTCACGTGAATACCCAACTCCATAAGGAGACGTGGATATCATAAAATAATGCTAGAAATACTCAATCATATAAACTAAAGCACGATGAGATATCAAGGCAAACAAGAAATACAAGACAAGTCTAACGACAAAATAATCATACCTGCAATCATTAACTTCCAATCCCCAAGTGTATCGGAACCCAGTCTACTAAGGTCACAGTCTGGAAAAATATTTTCCAGTCAGGAAGGAGCAAAGTACATCTCTAAATAGCAGTTCTATATAAATGACATAAACTATGTAGCAGTTCTAGATGGAAACATACCAGATGCATGTATAGGTACGAGAAATGTACAATGAGAGAAATACTGGAAATACTGTAAGTAAATGCAGGAAAAGAACAATATGTCACTGAGCAAGAATCCTATGACTAAGTGTGTGAGTACTAGCTTTAATATGTGATCGGCTTGGGAACTTGATCAGGCTGGTTACATGTGATTAGCTATGGTTCATATAAAGTCAGGCTAACCGTTGGTTAGCTATGATGCATGTAGAGGTCAGGCTAATCACACGTAACAGCTATGGAGCATGTAAATGGTCAGGCCGCACCCGACGTGAGATGTGGGGTGAGCTATGGTGCATATAAAGTTGGATAAAGTTGGGTATAATCACATATCTATACTAAAGTACTCCCCAAACCCCCGACTGGTATAGTAGATCTAATCATGGTACGCTATGGCACGGGATTCCCTAGGAAGGTAGCAAATCTCCCCGGGAATCAGTGTCTGTACATGCACAAGATATCAAGGAAACAAGTCTTGTACAAGCTACACCATGAATAAGGAATAACATCTCATGACGAGATCCGTGTATACCAATCCGTGTAATCAACGTGTCAGGAACATGGATATTTATACTAGATACAGTGAACATAGGAGATATCATAAATTAGAAACTAATCAGAGAATGTACTCGCCTTGGGTCCTTAGCTGGTAATTATTGATGTCCTGTTCCAGAGTATCCCCTGGGTAAACCAACAGTCCTATAAACATATCACAATATCACATTTGCATCAGATGCTATACTAATCACACAAACAAAATACTAACTCAGGGGCTATGCCAGGCAGGGCACTAGTCGATTAGGGTCATCTAGTAGGGATACGTATATAAATACACATATTATTAATTATCATTAATACTTACAATATATATATTTATACTCATCATATTGAATAATGTACACCTATTAAATATGTATATTATACCATACCAATCAATACATATACCAAATACGTGTTTATATATACATTTTATATCCCCAAATATATATATTATGATACATTTGTTTATATATGCCAAATTATGTTTTACAAGTACATATATATCAATACAGTTTTATATATATACTATATATTTTTACATACCAAAAATATGTTTATACATGTATATATATATAGGTACACATATTTATACCAAATGTATTAAATTAATATATACTTTACCAATATATAATTATACCAAAAATACATACATATATATGTTTGTACGTATACCAAAATAGTACGTATACTATATACAATTAGAGAAATTACACTATATTTTTATAGATATATATATGTACACATATATATATATACCAATTACCAAAATACATATTTACCTATTTATACATTTATACCAAAATACGCATTTTATTACATGTATTCTCTATGAAATATACCAAAATAAATACATATACAATATATATATACCATTTAATTCATGTATAATATATTAGTTAAAAATCTGGGTACCAATTTAAAAACATACTAGGTGTATATACAAATGCATATATCCATATACCAATTTATATACAGAAAGTACATTAAGTATATACAAAATATATATACATATATACAAATTGTATTTAAACACATACATATACATACAGGTATACCCATCGTATTAAAATATATACATATACATACCACTAGATTTTCAGAATATACTAAACATATACGAAGTATAGTTATATATACATATACCAATTATATTAAAATATACTAAGTATATATATATAAAATGCATAAATATACATATACAAATTAAATATATACTTATACATACATATACACTAATTATATACATTCATACATAATATACTAATTACTTATACAAAATATATGTATATATTTACCATCATTAAAATTAACAAATACAGATACTAAAACATTAATTAAAATTATACCTAGTATACATTTTATTAATACATATTATATGAAATAATCCCATATACATACTCACTATTTAATACATACGTATTAACATATACGTTAATACTAACAGATATATTGAACACATATACGGAGAATTATATACATATATATATATATATAAATATACATGTAAAGGAGGAGGGAAGAGGAGAGGAGAGGGACTCACCCTGGGTCAGCCGGTGGTTCCGATGGTGGCCACTGGCCGGAGCTACAGTGGAGAGGAGATGGTGGTGGTGGTGCTGGATATAGGTGATGGAGGTGGTGTATGGTGAAGATGGTGTCCGGAGGGAGTTGTAGGTGGTGGTGGTGATAGGTACAGCAGTCGGTCGGAGCACAGAGGAGTCGGCCTGCCCGGAGTGTTGATGGAGGTGATGGATGGGTTGGCAGCGGGAGTAGGTCGGGGAGGATGTGCGGTCTGGGTTGACAGCAGAGGGAGGCCGGATTGAATGGCTCGGGGAGGATGTGCGGTCTGGGTTGACAGCAGAGGGAGGCCGGATTAAATGGCTCGAGGAGGAGCTCGAGAGCTTGGCCGGTCGATGGCGCGAGGGGCTCGGTCGCCGGGCTCACCGCAGAGGGAGGAGCAGCCGCGGGGTGATGCTGTCCGGCCGTCGCAGCGGCGATGGCGGCCCGAGCAGCAGCAACCGGCGGCAGCGGCAGCTGAGCAGCAGTGGAAGCCAGCGCCGGAGCACAGGGTCGGGCAGCGAGTACAGAGGGAGGAATGGCTGATGCAGGGAGATGGAGGAGGGCTCCTCCGGCGGGTCGGCCGGAGAAGAGGGCCGCCGGGGAATGCCTGGCACAGGGGTGGTGGAGATGGTTTCCCCCCTCTTTCTTCTATTTGAATTCAAAAACTAGTTAAAGAAGAAGAAGAAGAAAAAGAAAGGAAAAGAAGAAGAAAATAGAAGAAGAAAGGAAAGAGAAGAAGAAAGGAAGAACTTCATACGTTGGAGATGGAGGCTTGGAGGAGAGAGAGAGGTGGGGGCTTGCTTGGAGATTAGGGTTTTCTAGGGAAATGGGTTGATGTGACATTAAATAGGAGAGGTGGGTTTGTAAATGAAAGGTGAGGATTGGCCCATTAAATGTGTGGTCCAGATTGGTCATGGAAAAATAATTCATGGGGGATGAGGGTGAGAGATTTAATTAAAATTAATAGGGCTCCCTCATTAGTTTTAAACAATGAGGTGTTGCCACAAAAATGCCAATTTGCAAATTAGCCCCCTTAAATTTGGGAAATTGCACAAACACATAAAATGACGAAAATTTGGCGGGCGATTCGGTGTCCGGTATTTTGTAGGGTCAGGGGGCGCTGTAAGTTTGGTGTGGCTAAAACAGCAGGGCACTGGAATTAATTTGGAATTTACGGAATCAGATAAAATAGTATCCACAAATTAATTAGAAATAAATGCAAGTTGTGTTCTAAAATTAATTAGGAGTACATGGAGCCAAAATCAGGTCAGGTCATCAATACCAATAATGAAGAAGACTCAGAACAGGATATTACCCTAATTTGGGCCGCACGAAAAATAGGTCAAGATTGCCTCCAATTTCGATTGGAACGCACAACGATACAAAAATAGGAATTTATTAAATAACGTCCATGACGATTTTTTGTGCGGCCAGAAATAATGTACAGAGAGCATAATTATGAGTTGCAAAAATAGCAGAATGGAAGGCGGGCATGTCTAGGGCAAGATTGTAAAATTTGTTGGAAGGCAAAAGTCAGGGTACTGCTCCAATTATCGAAGCAAAGGCAATGCGCAATAATTAATTAAAATACGGTAATTAATTATTACCTCCAAGAATTTAATTCTAAAATAAACAATTAAAAATACCGAATCCCACAATTCGGACAGGTGTTCACCTACTGGCTTCTAGGTCAAGTATACCAGCACAAACACAAATGAATACTGTATATAATTACTATATTTAATTACACACCTCACATATTTATTTAAACTAAATATACTATCATGCAAATTATTTAATTGTAACTACCATAATATTAAATATTGTAAAAAGTCAAAAATATCCCTGTTTTCAGAATGTGGTAGTGACAAGTCTACCCACCTTAAAAGAATTTCGTCCTCGAAATTTAAAGTCCTCATAGTAGCGTTTAATCATACACATTATTATTTTCCACAAATAGTGAAATTCAACAACCCACATAATCCTGAAATAGTCCACCTTGTCGTTTCGCAATTTCAAAATTCTAAAATTGTTGTATAACCTGAAAAATCCTCAAAGTAAAATCAAAGTCTATCAAAAATTTCCTTGAAAGTTTTTGTTAATAATTCAATACTCGGAATTTAATATTCACTCCTTAAATTTGATTTTTCAATGCACAAGTATAAAATGAAATCTCGTCCCACAAGTTTAAATTTAAACATTTATCCATCTAAATTTTATTTCTCAAAATACTCAACAATGCGATACTTGAAGATTCTCTAATTTCAACATCCCATATAAAATTCTAAAATTCATAACTTGCAATTAAATAAACATATTGATAAATCTCCCAAAATTTCTAAATTTAATAACCAATTTAATCACATCACAATCTTCCTGGAATTAATAAGTCATAATTTCTGCCATGTTAAATTTTTGGCCCTTTATTTAAATCAGCGTTTATCCTCAAATTTCAATCATATCTCGATCCTTGTAAAACCAATGTTCCAGCAATTCTGTTATATCAACTCATGAATGCTTATCCTTGAATTTCTAATCATCTTGTCCCATTTTGTCAAGTCATAACCTTGTCATAGATCCTTGCTATGGTCAAAATCCTAATGATCATGGTTTAAGAAAATTTCACCTACAGCCATGCAATTTAAGAAAATATATATATCATGTATCTTTTGTCATGGTATTTCAGTCTCTATATCAGGGTGTGCTACTAACTACATTATAACAAGAAATCATGCAAGCTACGGTACCAAGGTATCAGTCAATCAATCAAATAGATAGGAACAGAATGGAGGAAGAACAGAACCTGCTAACACATTACCTGCAGTATCTCCTATCTCTAACATACACTTAACTCTAGCATATTCACTAACTAATTCCTATTCCTATTCCTATACACTGGTACCCATATCAACTAGTCATTTATCCACAAGATCCCTGAATATATCCATATTGCACACACGTCTATTAACACCTAAATCTGATGCCAAGAATCTCTAATATAACCATGATTCAATAATGCATCCAAGTTGATACCTTTATCTCCTTAGTACCATACCCTCTGTCAGTTCCCGTTCCTACTACAATTGTCCATACTATTTTCTCATCACTCCAGTGCACACCAAGTGTAACACCATACTAAGTGCTAAACCCTTTCTGATACAACTCTAGGTGGACACCCAAGTCAGTCTGCGGTGCCACCTCAATCATGCTCAAGTCATCATATCATCTACTCATATATTATATTCATCTCTTATCTACCATAAAATTAATCCTCCAAATAATCGTCAAGGTTTAACTTCTCGATCAACTTAAAATAATTGCATATACCTCCTCAAAATCAGATACTCAAATATCGAAAAAAATTTAATCACTTTTAAAATCCTTATAGCTTTGACCATGTTTATTGAATTGAATTCGAATACTCAAAATTTTAATAACATAAAATCTTAACTCCTCTAAATTCTTAAAAATTAAAATCCCTTCCCACTCTTCAAATTATAAATTTAAATCCTCAAGTATACATATAGATACTCCCAGTCTCTAATACTCAAGGTCCACACAAATACACCAATCTACTTGTCATCACACGAAGTACTTACTGTCATTAGCACCTTGCTCAACAATTATTTGATATAGAATCACTAGCACTATTGGTATGGTAACACTAGCGTCATCATTAGATTATCTCATCAAACTTATTACAAATCACGATCACTTGCACTTTCTATAATACCCATGCTTTACTTCAATCTCAAGGGCAGGCATATGGTTCCATATCTCGATTGATGTATAAGCATACCTCTTAATCCTTTTACAGCCTGTTAAACTAATTTGTGATACACTTCACAACTTTCATTACTAATCCTAATATTTCTCTACTTATGACATCTTATTAAACCCTTTATGCATATACATTTCTTTACCTTTAACATTTTCGATATCAATCATCAAATTGAACATCATGCTCCATAAATCCTTAACACAATTCCTGGATACTTAATCGTTTACATAGATCACTCGATTATATAATCATGATTATCCAGGACGGGTAATTGGCTCTGATACTAACTCTGAGAACTATCACTGATACTCTATACTCTCCTTAACTCTCAGTCTCTAATGACACTTCTCCTAGAACCATTGTTACAAGGTACTATGCTAAGGGCTAACTCTAGATTAAATCCTACTGCTCACATGTCCAACTAGGAAATACTTACAAACTCACAAGTCACACTCAGTCAATACTAATACTCAAGACACAGACATAATTATAAGTCACTATTTATCATACTTAACAAGGAACCCTCAAGGAATAGAAGCTCAAAAGGAATTGGATTGAGGACAGAAGGTATCTTTACTGCTAGTAAAGAAAAGAAGCGATGGAACAAAGTCCTGGAATAACAGAAATAGATAAGTCTTGAGATGATATTTTAAGAACCAATTTAAGATACAACCTGATAATCATACGCGTCTATCCGAAATCATGATACTCAGAATCCTCGCCACGCCAGTAAGCATAGACGCGATAAACGACAGGTTCCGTAACTAAGGTATGCAACTCCATAATCACGTCATCTAGAATCTTCGCCACGCCAACCGGTATGGCTGCGAGAGACCCTAAGTTTCATAACTACAGTATGTACATCCAAGTCAGGTTCCTACGTTCTCGTCACGATAGCTAATATGGCTGCGATAAACTCTAGGTTCCATAACCAAAGTAGACGTTTTACCTTTCTCACTGTCCTCATCAATATATGTCATCAGATGATACCGTAAATTTTGGCCCGTAAAATTCATCTCGATATGAAATTAACTCAACAAAGATACCAAGAATTAAATTTAACAACTGGTCAACAAGAATCAAACTCAATATCAACGAGTGAGGATGGACGGAAACAAGGGCGAAGGAATTAAATTGGAAATTTTAATAAGATTCTCATGGGTTCATCCCAGGAAATCTTTCAAATAAATTATGATTGAGTATCCTCTCTCATCCTAGTATCCTATGTCCTAGATCCTATCGCAGGCACGCAGTAGTATAACAAGGATGCCACACTACTACGATATCGCACAACTCGCGAAGTCTGACCTGCATGGGCCACCACTAAAACGTGTCACGACCCGCACCCGGTTTAGGGGCACGAGTGCGTGGGTACGTCCAGCCTACGCCGCAGCATCGGCGGTAGAACGCTGTCTAGGTCATGTAACTATCTAATCAAACTTACGTGAATACCCAACTCCATAAGGAGACGTGGATATCATAAAATAATGCTAGAAATACTCAATCACATAAACTAAAGCACGATGAGATATCAAGGCAAACAAAAAATACAAGACAAGTCTAACGACAAAATAATCATACCTGCAATCATTAACTTCCAATCCCCAAGTGTATCGGAACCCAGTCTACTAAGGTCACAGTCTGGAAAAATATTTTCCAGTCAGGAAGGAGCAAAGTACATCTCTAAATAGCAGTTCTATATAAATGACATAAACTATGTAGCAATTTTAGATGGAAACATACCAGATGCATGTATAGGTACGAGAAATGTACAATGAGAGAAATACTGGAAATACTGTAAGTAAATGCAGGAAAAGAATAATATGTCACTGAGCAAGAATCCTATGACTAAGTGTGTGAGTACGAGCTTTAATATGTGATCGGCTTGGGAACTTGATCAGGCTGGTTACATGTGATTAGCTATGGTTCATATAAAGTCAGGCTAACCGTTGGTTAGCTATGATGCATGTAGAGGTCAGGCTAATCACACGTAACAGCTATGGAGCATGTAAATGGTCAGGCCGCACCCGACGTGAGATGTGGAGTGAGCTATGGTGCATATAAAGTTGGGTATGATCACATATCTACACTAAAGTACTCCCCAAACCCCCGACTGGTATAGTAGATCTAATCATGGTACGCTATGGCACGGGATTCCCTAGGAAGGTAGCAAATCTCCCCGGGAATCAGTATTTGTACATGCACAAGATATCAAGGAAACAAGTCTTGTACAAGCTACACCATGAATAAGGAATAATATCTCATGACGAGATCCGTGTATACCAATCCGTGTAATCAACGTGTCAGGAACATGGATATTTACACTAGATACAGTAAACATAGGAGATATCATAAATTAGAAACTAATCAGAGAATGTACTCGCCTTGGGTCCTTAGCTGGTAATTATTGATGTCCTGTTCCAGAGTATCCTCTGGGTAAACCAACAGTCCTATAAACATATCACAATATCACATTTGCATCAGATGCTATACTAATCACACAAACAAAATACTAACTCAGGGGCTATGCCAGGCAGGGCACTAGTCGATTAGGGTCATCTAGTAGGGATACGTATATAAATACACATATTATTAATTATCATTAATACTTACAATATATATATTTATACTCATCATATTGAATAATGTACACCTATTAAATATGTATATTATACCATACCAATCAATACATATACCAAATACGTGTTTATATATACATTTTATATCCCCAAATATATATATTATGATACATTTGTTTATATATGCCAAATTATGTTTTACAAGTACATATATATCAATACAGTTTTATATATATACTATATATTTTTACATACCAAAAATATGTTTATACATGTATATATATATAGGTACACATATTTATACCAAATGTATTAAATTAATATATACTTTACCAATATATAATTATACCAAAAATACATACATATATATGTTTGTACGTATACCAAAATAGTACGTATACTATATACAATTAGAGAAATTACACTATATTTTTATAGATATATATATGTACACATATATATATACCAATTACCAAAATACATATTTACCTATTTATACATTTATACCAAAATACGCATTTTATTACATGTATTCTATATGAAATATACCAAAATAAATACATATACAATATATATATACCATTTAATTCATGTATAATATATTAGTTAAAAATCTGGGTACCAATTTAAAAACATACTAGGTGTATATACAAATGCATATATCCATATACCAATTTATATACAGAAAGTACATTAAGTATATACAAAATATATATACATATATACAAATTGTATTTAAACACATACATATACATACAGGTATACCCATCGTATTAAAATATATACATATACATACCACTAGATTTTCAGAATATACTAAACATATACGAAGTATAGTTATATATACATATACCAATTATATTAAAATATACTAAGTATATATATATAAAATGCATAAATATACATATACAAATTAAATATATACTTATACATACATATACACTAATTATATACATTCATACATAATATACTAATTACTTATACAAAATATATGTATATATTTACCATCATTAAAATTAACAAATACAGATACTAAAACATTAATTAAAATTATACCTAGTATACATTTTATTAATACATATTATATGAAATAATCCCATATACATACTCACTATTTAATACATACGTATTAACATATACGTTAATACTAACAGATATATTGAACACATATACGGAGAATTATATACATATATATATATATATATAAATATACATGTAAAGGAGGAGGGAAGAGGAGAGGAGAGGGACTCACCCTGGGTCAGCCGGTGGTTCCGATGGTGGCCACTGGCCGGAGCTACAGTGGAGAGGAGATGGTGGTGGTGGTGCTGGATATAGGTGATGGAGGTGGTGTATGGTGAAGATGGTGTCCGGAGGGAGTTGTAGGTGGTGGTGGTGATAGGTACAGCAGTCGGTCGGAGCACAGAGGAGTCGGCCTGCCCGGAGTGTTGATGGAGGTGATGGATGGGTTGGCAGCGGGAGTAGGTCGGGGAGGATGTGCGGTCTGGGTTGACAGCAGAGGGAGGCCGGATTGAATGGCTCGGGGAGGATGTGCGGTCTGGGTTGACAGCAGAGGAAGGCCGGATTAAATGGCTCGGGGAGGAGCTCGAGAGCTTGGCCGGTCGGTGGCGCGAGGGGCTCGGTCGCCGGGCTCACCGCAGAGGGAGGAGCAGCCGCGGGGTGATGCTGTCCGGCCGTCGCAGCGGCGATGGCGGCCCGAGCAGCAGCAACCGGCGGCAGCGGCAGCTGAGCAGCAGTGGAAGCCAGCGCCGGAGCACAGGGTCGGGCAGCGAGTACAGAGGGAGGAATGGCTGATGCAGGGAGATGGAGGAGGGCTCCTCCGGCGGGTCGGCCGGAGAAGAGGGCCGCCGGGGAATGCCTGGCACAGGGGTGGTGGAGATGGTTTCCCCCCTCTTTCTTCTATTTGAATTCAAAAACTAGTTAAAGAAGAAGAAGAAGAAAAAGAAAGGAAAAGAAGAAGAAAATAGAAGAAGAAAGGAAAGAGAAGAAGAAAGGAAGAACTTCATACGTTGGAGATGGAGGCTTGGAGGAGAGAGAGAGGTGGGGGCTTGCTTGGGGATTAGGGTTTTCTAGGGAAATGGGTTGATGTGACATTAAATAGGAGAGGTGGGTTTGTAAATGAAAGGTGAGGATTGGCCCATTAAATGTGTGGTCCAGATTGGTCATGGAGAAATAATTTATGGGGGATGAGGGTGAGAGATTTAATTAAAATTAATAGGGCTCCCTCATTAGTTTTAAACAATGAGGTGTTGCCACAAAATGCCAATTTACAAATTAGCCCCCTTAAATTTGGAAAATTGCACAAACACATAAAATGACGAAAATTTGGCGGGCGATTCGGTGTCCGGTGTTTTGTAGGGTCAGGGGGCGCTGTAAGTTTGGTGTGGCTAAAACAGCAGGGCACTGGAATTAATTTGGAATTTACGGAATCAGATAAAATAGTATCCACAAATTAATTAGAAATAAATGCAAGTTGTGTTCTAAAATTAATTAGGAGTACATGGAGCCAAAATCAGGTCAGGTCATCAATACCAATAATGAAGAAGACTCAGAACAGGATATTACCCTAATTTGGGCCGCACGAAAAATAGGTCAAGATTGCCTCCAATTTCGATTGGAACGCACAACGATACAAAAATAGGAATTTATTAAATAACGTCCATGACGATTTTTTGTGCGGCCAGAAATAATGTACAGAGAGCATAATTATGAGTTGCAAAAATAGCAGAATGGAAGGCGGGCATGTCTAGGGCAAGATTGTAAAATTTGTTGGAAGGCAAAAGTCAGGGTACTGCTCCAATTATCGAAGCAAAGGCAATGCGCAATAATTAATTAAAATACGGTAATTAATTATTACCTCCAAGAATTTAATTCTAAAATAAACAATTAAAAATACCGAATCCCACAATTCGGACAGGTGTTCACCTACTGGCTTCTAGGTCAAGTCTACCAGCACAAACACAAATGAACACTGTATATAATTACTATATTTAATTACACACCTCACATATTTATTTAAACTAAATATACTATCATGCAAATTATTTAATTGTAACTACCATAATATTAAATATTGTAAAAAGTCGAAAATACCCCTGTTTTCGGAATGTGGTAGTGACATTATGCCCCATGTCTCTCTCAACGCCTTGTGCCACGCTCAGGATTTCCTCATAGGTGCGAGCTCGGCTGGTGGTGACAGCAAGGCGAATATCCGGAGACAGCCCCTTCTTGAATCTATGGGCTCTGTCCTTCGGGGTACGAACCATGTACTCCGCAAAGTGGCTCAACCTGCTAAATTCAGCAGTATACTCATCAACAGACAGGTTACCTTGTTCCAGTCTCTCGAATTGGCTTTCGAGAGCTTCCCGAGCCACTTCGGGGTTGAATTTCTCCTTGAATAGCCTCTTGAAGTCCTCCCAGGTGAGTTCAGGAGCAGATAGTTGGGGTTCATCTCTGAACCAGGTTCGAGCAATGTCGAACAGTTGCAGGCTTGCGGACTCCACTTTGAGGTCATCAGGGACCCGAGCAGTCTTCAGGAGTCTCTCGACATTCTCTATCCACTCATCGGCATAGAGAATGCCCTCAGTTCCGTAGAATTCCAGGGGTCTAAGATTCTTGAAGTCTTTGGCACTCCCTGGCCTCTTGAGTGGCGACTCCTGGGACTTAAGAGCTTCTGAGAGGCTGGTCCGCAGAAGTGCAGTCTGTTCTTTTTGGGATTCCACTAGTCCCTGGAATACTCCAAGTAGCTGTGCCCCATCCAGAGTAACTGCCGGAATAGATGGAGGCGGCGGGAGTGCAAGAGTCTCGGGCACATTCTGCTCAGCTGGTTCTGATATGCCTCCTACTGTGTTCCTTGTCTGGACCATTCTGAAAGATTAAGGGATAGGAAGATCAGAATAGATTACTTGAAAATTAAAGGCGATAGGAAAATTGAGCAGAAATGATATCAAGAATTGAAATAAGGACCCTATACTGTGAATGAGCTTTTCCTAGAATCCTCAACCTTATTCCATACCCTGTCCTAGGGTATTACCCTATTTAAGGATAGGACCTGCATGGGCCACCATAAAAATGTGTCACGACCCGCACCCGAAAATTCGGGCACGAGTGCGTGGGTACGTCCAGCCTACGCCGCAGAGTCGGCGGTAGTACGCTGTCTAGGTCATATCCACAGTTAACTAATCTAGCTCATTCACAAATAACATAGGCAAGATAATAATGAGAAACAGATACTTAAGATTACAATTAAAATAAATGCGACAACAGATTCAAATATTTTAGTACAGAGAATCGGAATGAAATTGGGGACAAACCCGATTACTAAGATAAAGAGCAATAAATGAAATAGCTACTGCTATCTACTCTGCAGCAGGGGTCTCCTGGGTGGGATCTGGCTCCTCATAAGTATCATTTGTACCCTCATAGGGACCATAATATGTAGGGGCAAGGTCCTCATCATCGCCTAAATCAACAGATCCAGTCAGGAAAGGAGCAAAGTACACAGTGCACAACAAGATTAAACTAAATATTTATGACAATTAAATTAAATATCATGTTGAGAAACTGCATAAAAGAACATCAATATCTCAGAGTTAATGCTGTAAACAGGAATATGAGAAAACAGGAATAACTGAGACAGGAAATGAAACTACAACAGTCAGCAAGAAACATAACAAGACCAGAAACTATCAGTGTGAACTTGTGTTTGTTTTAGAATACATAGTTGGCATGTAGGGGTTTATAAGGCTAATCCAGCCGTCATAAACGACTATTAAACAGGAATAATCGAGATCCGGCTGAGGGCACAGTCGCGTACCAACAGCTATTAAACATGACAAGGGGAAGGGTAAACTACATGCCTTATAGTATTCTCCCACCCGACATGAAAAATAAGACATGAACTCCAAATATTCAAGACATGAAATCCAACATTCCTAACGCTAGGTGTAATCATCAAGGGTACTAGTAAAGCAGGGAATTAATTATCATAATATAAAGATTTAACTCGAAGTGCAGGTACTTGCCTGTTATTTGGATCTGATTAATTGTTCTTGGGGAAATTATCCAGAGATGAGTCCAAAAGCTGAAATAGACATTACCATCACGCTCAGAAGATGTCAAATATCTAGAAATACTTGTCCTTGGGTCCAATTTGGAGACAAGGACAAAAACGACAGTGTCGGGTCAAAACGGGGTCCGCCGGTGGGCCCGCTTTGCACCGAAAAATGTGTCCGGGTCAACGGTCTCCAAATTCACCAAACTTAGTGTCAACAGGTCAGGAACGCTGATACGAACCCAACAGAACTTCCAGAATTGGATTCCGATGAGCCGATCACAAAATCGCCCGTCGAGCGGGGCTTGTGGGGCCCACGACATACGATTTCGTCAACGTTCTCAGAATCGAACTAAACTTGACCCACAGGACCAGCGTATCGCTACGAGTCCGATGGCGCAAGTTTCGTCTCGATCTGACGAGTGTACACGAAGTTAGGGCAAATTGCAGGAAAGTCGGATACGGGGCGATGTCCGCGGATACGCGTTGATTCCGGTGTGCACGCACACCCGAATCAGCTTCCGCGAGATCTCACACGTCCGTATCGACGACGCGCACGTATCTGTGAAGATCGCACGCGACCAAGTCATCCCGTTTGGCGGGGCGTACTCAGTTCCGGGGTAAAACAGGGTCTGGTTTTTCCTGTTTTTGGATCACGGTGTGCGATCACCACAGGACGCGATGCCCCTAGCGGTTTGTCCGGGCACCGAGAGGGTCATACAGGCTTCGCAACGCAATTTGCGGAAACAAAAACGGAGCTACGAGCAAAAAGTTACGAGTACCTGAAGGGGACCCAAAAACCGGGGTCGAACCGAGTCCGACACGTGTCCGACTCGTGTCGGACACAGGGAACCTAGGGTTAGGGTTTCCTGGATGCTGCGGCAGGATCCGGTGGTCGGTTCGCCGGGGAGAGGGGCGTACGGGGACGGTCGGCAGCGGTGCCGGAGGCGGCGGAGGCGACTGCTGTTGCTGTCTCCGCTGCTGTGTCGACGAGGGGCGGAGGAAGGAGGGCTGGGTCGGCTTGCGGCGACGCGGCGAGGAGGTCGGCGGGGAGTGGCATCGCCGGCGGAGCTCTGAGGCGGCGGAGCTCTGGGCTAGGGTTTCGGTTAGGTGGCCGGAGTAACTCGGGGGGGGGGGGGGTGATGGGAGGAAGAAGAAGAAGGAGAGGGAGGTTTAAATAGGAGGAGGAGAGGGGCTCGGTGCTGCGTGGCCGCGGAGGATGCGGGGAGCGGGCCGGAACGGCCGGCGCTGCACGCGGAGGCCGGCGCTGGACTCGGGCGGTAGTGGGGGCTGGGGGAGAAAGGGTCGCCCGGGTCGGGTCGGGCGGCTAACGGGTCCGGGCAGACCCGTCCGACCCGCAAGTAAAGCGGGCTGGGGGCTGGCTGCTGGGCTCGGCCCACTGGGCCGGGCCGAGCCCAAAAGAAAAAGAAAAAATAAAATAAATAATAATAAATATAAATAGTTTAATTAATTAATTAATTAATTAAAATAGTTTTGAGGTATTTAAAAATAGGTCTGAGGCCCACAAAAATCTAGAAAAATTACCCTAAGTCCAGTTTTCCATTTTACACCCAAAAATGTTATTTTCATGATATATTAATATTATTTATTAACAATTAAAAATTATTTAATAATTAAGAACCTTGATTTTAATTTCAGAAAATTCCCAGAAAATTCCAGAGAATTGGAAAAATCTAAGTTTTAATAATTTTAAAAATTCAGAGGGTTTACACCAGCCACCCAGAGCATCTCCGCAGATACTGCCTACATGTCAATACTGTGGCAAGGTAGGCCATATTGAGGGGGAATGCAGACGCAAGTTGGAATTATGCTTGATTTGCAGATCCAATCAACACTTAGCCAAGGATTATCCTGAGCATCGAGAGGGAGCACTAATGTTAAACAGACAAGCTTTACCAGCACCAAGGCCAGTCTATCCAGCATTGAGAGTACCACAGACGGGAGTTGGAGGAGTCAGACCACCAGCCCCAGGAGGGTATCAGCCGAGGCCACCATTGGCACCACAAGCAGCATTCTTCCAGCAGGCCCAGCAGCAGCAGAGGAATCCACCACAAGGACGCGGACAAGCTTTTACGATGACCTTGGAGGACGTGCACTCGTGGAGTAGCAAATATGGTAAGTTATTCATAGATGCATTGCTTTATCTCGTGCCTGTTAGTTCGTGACCTTAGCTATAAACTTAGTATTTGAACTTGTTAATAATTGATAAACCTAGTTTTTCTAATAACTGTAGTTTTCTTTCCTCTAACCAGATTTTCCTTCACTCTTGAAGTACCTAATTGTTTAGGAAAATAATTTTATTCCTTTCCTAGGTGTTTTGCTTAACCCTCATCCTTTGATTCTCCTTGATCATGGTTCTTTGATGGTGTTGTGCTTTGTAAACCCCCAGATTTTGCAAAAATTTTAAATTGAGATTTTTCACAATTTTTCTGGAATTTTCTGTAATTAAAGTCAGGGTTCTTAATTATTGAATGATTTTTAATTGTTAATAAATAATATTAAAATATTATGAAAATAATATTTTTAGGTGTAAAATGAAAAACTGGACTTAGGGTAATTTTTCTGGAATTTATTGGACCCCGGACCTATTTTTAATTACCTAAAAACTATTTAACTATTTATTATTATTATTATTATTATTATTATTATTATTATTATTATTATTATTATTATTATTAGACCGGCCCAGCCTATCCTTTCCGGCCCGGCCCAACCGGCCCAACCAGCCAACCGGCCCAGCCCCGCCTTAGCGGGTCGGGTCGGGTCCACCCGAACCCGACCCGCCGCCCGCAGACCCGTTTCTTCCTCTCCTCCTCTGCCCGCGTCTCCCGGCCCCCGCTCCGCTTCCGCCGGTCGCGCCGCCCGCCGCTCCGTCCGGCTCGCCCCACGTCCCGCGACCATGACCCCCTCTCCCCTCCGCCTCTCCCGGCTGCCCCTCCTCCGCCTGCCTATATATACTCCCCACCCGAGTTCCCCTCCGGCCACCAAAGCCCTAGCTCCGCCGCCCGTGCCACCTCACCGCCACCGCCGCTCCTCCGCTCCGCCGGCCGCCAGCATCTCCTCTCCTCTCCCTCCTCCACCAGGCTCCTCCGGAGATGCCGCCGGCCAGCAGCCGAAGCATCAGCAGCCAGCAGCAGCGGCCGAGCTCGCCTCCGGTAGCCGCTGCCGGCCGTCCCCGCGCGCCCCCGCCCTAGCCTCGACCACCTCCTCCACTGCCCGCCGTCGCCTCTGCCAGCGCAGCATCCGGCCTCCCCCCGCCGCTGGATCTCCGGCCGGAATCCCCTAACCCTAACCCTAATTCAATCGGACAAGGGACAGGACACAGTGTCCTCGTGTCGTGTCGGACACGGTGAAACCCGGTTTTTCGGACCCTGTTCAGGTACTCATATCTTTCTCCTCGCTGTCCCGTTTTCAATTCCGTAAATTGCGTTGTAAAGCCTGTATGACCCTCTCGGTGCCCGGATAAACCGCTCGGGGCATCGCGTCCTGTGGTGATCGCACACCGCGATCCAAAAATAGGAAAAACCAGACCCTGTTTCACCCCGGAACCGAGTACGTCCCGCCAAACGGGACGACTTGGTCGCGTGCGGTCTTCACAGATACGTGCGCGCCATCGATACGGACGTGTGAGATTTCGCGGAACCTGATTCGGGTGTGCGTGCACACCAGAATCAACGCGTATCCGCGGACATCGCCCCGTATCCGACTTTTCTGTAATTTGCCCTAACTTCTTGTACACTCGTCGGATCGAGACGAAACTTGCGCCATCGGACCCGTAGCGATACGCTGGTCCTGTGGGTCAAGTTTGGTTCAATTCTGAGAACGTTGACGAAATCGCGTGTCGTGGGCCCCATAAGCCCGCTCGACGAGCGATTTTGTGATCGGCTCATCGGAATCCAATTCTGGAAGTTCCGTTGGGTTCATATCAGCGTTCCTGACCTGTTGACACTAAGTTTGGTGAATTTGGAGACCGTTGACCCGGACACGTTTTTCGGTGCAAGCGGGCCCACCGGCGGACCCCGTTTTGACCTGAAACTGCCGTTTTTGCCCTTGTCTCCAAATTAGACCCAAGGACAGGCGTTTCTAGCTATTTGACATCTTCTAAGCGTGATGGTAATATCTATTTCAGTATCTGGACTCATCTCTGGAATATTTCCCCCAAGTACAATTAATTGGATCCAAACAACAGGCAAGTACCTGCACTTCAAGTTTTAATCTTTATATTGTGATAATTAATTTCCTGCTCTACTAGTACCTTGATGATGACACGTAGTATTAGAACACTGGATTTCATGTCTTGAATGCTGGTTTTTTATGTCTTGTTTTTATGTCGGGTGGGAGAATACTAGAAGGCATGTAGTTTACCCTTCCCCCTACCGTGTTTAATAGCTGTTGGTACGCGACTGTACCCTCAGCCGGATCCCGATTGATCATGTTTAATAGCCGTCTATGACGGCCGGATTAGCCTTATAAACCCCTACATGCCAACTATGTATTCTAAAACAAACACAAGTTCACACAGATAGTTTCTGGTCTTGTTATATTTCTTGCTGACTGTTGTAGTTTCATTTCCTGTCTCGTTTATTCCTGTTTTCTCATATTTCTGTTTATAGCATTACCTCTGAGATATTGATGTTCTTTTATACAATTTTCTCAATATGATACTTAATTTAATTGTCATAAATATTTAGTTTAATCTTGTTGTGCATTGTGTACTTTGCTCCTTTTCTGACTGGATCCGTTGATTTAGGCGATGATGAGAACTTTGCCCCTACCTATTATGGCCCCTATGAGGCAGCAGGTGACACAGTTGAGAAGCCGGTTCCTACTCAGGAGACTACCTTTGAGGAGTAGTCAACCAGTTAGTTATTTATTTTCCTTTCATCTTAATACTCGGGTTTGTCCCCGATTTATCTTCTGGCTTTGTATTAACTATGGATCTGTTGTCACAATTTATTTTATAAAAGTTAGCATTCCTATTTCCTGTGATTATTCTTACATGTTCATTATTGTGGATGAGATAGATACTTATTGACCCCAGAAATGACCTAGACAGCGTACTACCGCCGACACTGCGGCGTAGGCTGGACGTACCCACGCAATCGTGCCCGAATTTCCGGGTGCGGGTCGTGACATGCTTTGAACCTATTTTGCAAACTGTCATCTCTGCTGACCGGTTATTCTTTGATTGCGAGGACGCAATCCTCTAAAGGGGGTAGATTATAAACCCCCAGAATTTTCAGGAATTTAAAACAAATTTTTGGAATTTTCTGGAATTTCAACTAATTAAAATCAAGGTATTCTGGTTATAAATAATTTTAAATATTTTTATTAAATATTAAAATATTATGAAAATAGTATTTTTGGGTGTAAAATAAAATATTAGACATAGGATAATTTTCTTGAAATTTATTGGACCCCAGAACCATTTTTAAAGACCTAAAACTAAGTTATTTATTAAATCAAAATAAACCAACCTGAACCAATCGGTTTATTGAACCAAACCAACCCAAACCGACCCAATTCCTGACCCGGACCCAATCCTATTGGGTCGAATCCGGACCCGTTAGCCGACCCGACCCATCGACTCGACCCGAACCCGCTACTGCTACAGTAGCTATTCGAATTCCGACCGCCGCACCCGATCGTCTTCCCCGGTGGTTTCAGTCCCGCCGCCGTGGCGCTCCGCCTCCCCCGCAACCGTTCCCCCACAGCCGCCCTTCTCCTTCCCCCAACGCCTTCGCGCCGCTCCACCTCCCGCAACCGCCGATCGTCCACCTCCCATCCGCCTCCTATAAAACCCCCCAAAAACCTCCACAACCACCGCCATCTCCGTCAACCACCGCTTCTCCACCACCTCTCTACCCCTCCGAGCTGCCACCACCGTCCCTCCACTAGCCCAGTCCCGGCCGACTTCGTCCTCCGCCATCTTCTCCGCCCTCCGGTACCCCGAGGAATCCCGGCCTCCCCCAACCCGATCACCACCACCGTAAGCCGCTGCCACCACCACCGCCTCACCATCGACCCGATCTCCGGCGAACCCGATGACCCCACTATCGAGATGAGCAGCCACCTCCGTCGTGCCCTAGCCGCCGCCGCTAGCAAGCCGGCCGTGCCGTGTCGTGCCGCCTCGCAGAAATGTGATTTCAGTCACCTTCAGAGCCCTGTTCAGGTGACTGTTTCTCTCTCCTCGCTGTCCCATTTTCTGTTCCGTCTGCTATATCGCGTAGACTGCATGACCCTCTCGATACCCGTACAACTTGTTCGGGGTATCGCGTCCTGTGGCGGTCACAAACTGCGACCCAAAATCAGGAAAATAAATACCCTATTTTTCCCCGGAACTGGGTGCGCCCCTCTAAACGGGACGACTTGGTCATGCGCGGACTTCACCAAAAGGTGTGCGCCATTAATACGGATGTGTGACATTTTGCGGAAGTTGATTTGGATGTGCGTGCACACCGAAATTAATGCATATCCGTCGACAACATCCCATATCGGCCCTATTCTGGAACTCGTTGTAACTTCGTATACGCACGTCGTATCGTAACAAAACATGCGCCATCAGACTCGTAGCAATACACTGGTCCTGTGACCCAAGTTTGGTTCGATTCTGAGAACGTTGACAAAATCGCGTATCGTAGGCCCCACGGCTCTACTTGACGGGCGATTTTGTGATCGGCTCATCGGAATCCAGTTCTGGACATTCTGTTGGGTTCGTATCATCGATTTGGACTTATGGACACTAAGTTTGACGAATTTGGAGAACATTGTCTCTGACACATTTTTCGATGCGAAGCGGGCCACATGTGGACCCCGCTTTGACCAGAAACTGTCATTTTTGCCCCTGTGTCCAAATTAGACTTATGGACAGGCAATTCTAGCTATTTGATATCTTCTGAACCTGATGGTAACATTTGTTTCATCAATCGGAGGAGTACCTGCAGATCCCGCTGATACCAGAGCAACAGTTGGAGTCAGAATCCTAGGCAAGTGTACCTTGTCATACTTGCAGTAAATTGATTCATATTATTCTTTTGTTCTATTCCTGTGATATATATATGTTGTACCTAGGACCGTATGACATTACTTAGCATCCGAATAATATTCGGGTGTCAATGCCGTACGCGGAGTTGTGTAACGTCACCTAGAGATGGATATCGAAACCCTATACTTTCTCGTGCTTGCATCATCATGTATGTCATAACCCAGGACACCTGACACTATTCATGAGACAGAATCTTCCTGAGATATTCATGGTGATTCTGTATAGGTTACATGGTTTGTGACATAGATATTGCATGTGCTTAGCTATCATTATGACTTGCTGCATTAGATATGATCTTGCGTGACATGGACATGAGTCATCGTGGACATGAGATGTATGATTACATTGGGTAGGGAGAGACACACAGGCTACAGGCTGATTTTTATATAAATTTATTATGGTGTCGTAGGCCCAATACATAGTAAATTACATAGTATAATTACATAGTATATCTGCTACAGGCTCCCCGACACAGAGCTTGTAGTAGTCTTAGCCTAAGTCTAGTGATGCTCTCATTTTTGCATATCACATAGCTTGTTATATACTTTACCCTATTGATTCATTTATTATTACACTGTATTTATTTTTGGCATGAGATATTCTTGTACCTTGCTATGTCCCCTGAGGACCTGGATCCGAATTATGTCCCCAGGTATAGCAGAGGAGATCTATCCCGAGGTATACCGGACATGAGCACTAGCAGGAACATGTGCATACACTGGAGCAGTACCAGATCCATAAGACGAGGTGATCGCCGAGGATTTTTCCTGAGTATATGCTTTATCCATACTCAGTATTTGTTGTTGTTATCTTTATTCTTGTATCTTGATTATTGTATCAGACTCATTATCGGGTTGTTCCCCGAGTTATGTTTTATTGAGACTTGATATTGCTTTATATTCTGATATTATTATATTCATTTCTGTGGATGAGTTTAGTATATTAGACCCTTATTGTTGTATTACAGCTTAAGTATACCCTGATGGGTCCATTAAATTGGGTTTGCCCATTGGTGTGTGCTGCTGGTCATTGCCACATGTCTAGTCTCTCGATATTTTAGGACTGGGGCGTGACACTATGTTTGATAATTTTGGAGAACTTTATCTTTGGCGCAATTTTCAGTACGAAATGGGCCACTGGTGGACCCCGCTTTGACCAAAAACAGTCAATTCTGCCATGTGTCCAAATTGGACTTATGTATTGTCAATCCTAGCTATTTTAAATATACTGAGTGCCTTGGTGATGTTTGTTTCAGAATCCAGATGCGTACTTGCAGATTCTATTTTTACAGGAGCAGTTGACGGAGTTCAGAACCCTGGCAAGTGTACCTTGCCATGATGTATCACAGTTCCTTGCCTTAATTATCTTATTTAGTTATTATATTTATATGTTATGGTTGATGTTCCTGTTCAACCTAGGACCGTGAGATGTTGCTTAGCGTCCGAACAAGATTCGAGTGTCGATGCCGTAGGCGGAGTCGTATAACATCATTTAGAGAGTTGATTCCACGATCCTATTTTTGCGTACTTTCTTTACCAAGTATGTCATACCGTAGGACACTTGACACTATTTTATGTGACATAATCTTTTTTGAGTTATTCATGGTGATTCTGTATTGGCTTAAAGGATTTGTGATATGAGACTTGCATATATAGAGATATTATTATGACTCGTTGTACTAGCTAGAGGTCTCGATCTTGCGTGTGATGGACATGAGACGTCGTGGACATGAGACATGAGGTTACATTGGGTAGGAAGAGACATACCATACTACAGGCTGATTATATATATATATATATATATATATATACTATACTACTGGAGGTGCTTTGGCACCTATACTGGACTATGTGATATTACTTGCTGCTATGGGCTCCTCGACATAGATCCTGTAGTGGTTTCAGCCTGAGTACGAGTGATGCTCTCACGTGCATATCACTTAGATGGTTATATTAGTTTACCCTTGAGTATGTGGCATTATACTGTTTTACTTTGGCATATTATTTCTTGTATCTTGTTACGTCCCTCTGAGGACCTGGTCCCTTGCCAGTTTTGTAGCATAGACCGTTGTGGAGCCTGTCTAGAGTTACTGATGTGTGTTGCTTTGTCTTGCAGGCATTAGTGCCAAGTACTTATATCAGTTCTTCCAGAGTTATGGTTATTATTCATATTGTTTATTCATCTGCTGATGTAGCCTAGTTTTATAGACTCATATTCATTTCTCGAGTCTATTCGAGCTTATGTGTTACTGGACGGCCGACTTTAGCACATGTAGTTCATTCTTGATATTTTTTTCTTTATGTGGATTAAGACATATATATTTTTAGTATTCTTAGATAGTTACCCTTATTATACAGCTTATACCTATTCGAGTCGGACCAGAGTCTGGTTGAATGCGTAACTGGCATGTTACATATTTTTAGTCCTACATATTTTGGGACTGGGATGTGACATATTTTTATGGTGGCCCATGAAGGTCCTGTTTAAATCGTTTCGGTTACTTTTCGGTACCGAGCAAGCCTGTAATCAGGATTAGCAGTATTAGTATCTCAATCCACAACTGATTTAAAAATTCCT
The DNA here is from genome assembly GCA_036927795.1 of Iris macrosiphon. Taxonomy (NCBI): domain Eukaryota; kingdom Viridiplantae; phylum Streptophyta; class Magnoliopsida; order Asparagales; family Iridaceae; genus Iris; species Iris macrosiphon. The sequence continues at coordinate 129,981,616 of JAYESA010000002.1, forward strand.
TAGCAATTGATTATCGCCCTTGGACTTTATAATTGTACTCTTTTATTCCCTCGATATCCTTATTATTGTTTATCATCTCTCCTTATTTTAGAGAGATGCACGTTCGAGCGCGGTATTTTTCTCCAGAAGCAGATCCTTGTCAAGGTGGAAGAAGACATACTGGATATAAATTTTTGAGAAGATGGTTACCCTTAGTAGGGAAGGTAGATAGGTTACTCTTATATGCTAGAGCTAGTGTAGATTGATAGCATGAGAATTGAATATAATATTTGAGGCCTAGAACTAATAAAACCTTTCCCTTGCTTAAGGTAGCAGTAATATGAAAGTATTAGAAGTTAGAAAGATGGTTTGACTCTAATGCACTAGAATACTTTATGGAATACATAGCTAGATTCTAGGGATCAGATGTGGCTTATGATGGTGATACAAGAAATTATATTATGACCTTAAGAAATTGGAACCCTACGTAGCAGGCTATAGTGGTTAAATCTCTAGTTGTCTTGTGACTTTTAGTAACAAAATTAGATCTTATGTCCCTCTTAAATTATTGATGACTATAGATCTAAACTAAATAGATAGGTAGATTGCTCGACTTAATGTTTGAGTAATTAGATAACTCGAGTACTAAAGTATAGCTTTCAAAATCAAACTAGATTTACTTGATTATTTGGGTTGTTAGTGTTAATTGAACAAGTAAAGTTTCACCCGTGATTACTTGGGTAGATAAGCTAATATATGTGATAGAGCAAATAGGTTGAAGGATGAGAGTTTTGATAGATATTATAGCCTTGAGTTAGATATAATAATTTGCATATAATAGATGACAATCTATAACAAGATGGTAACCTTGTAGTTGAATGAAGGGTATACATGGAATAAACAAGGAAAAATCTCAGGTTCAAGGTGAAGAAGGTAGAATGGTAACATGAAGTCATGAGGAGTACATGATCTTGAGTATTTTAAATTAAGAGAAAGATCTAGGAAGGACTGAAGATTTATCACTCGGCAGTTGCCTAGAAGATCTATACTACGAAGAGGAAAGTACTGGGTCATGATTGGCGAAACTTAAAGTTGAAAACAAGATTAACGTATTAAAATGATAGGAAGTGCGTAGGAAACAAATGATAAGGGAAATATATTATGGTCGCATAATCCAAGGAGAAGAGATTTTGATATGGACTTGAGGGATAATAATTTTAGTATTTATGAACTGTAATATTTTTGGAATTTTAGGAACATGGTGCGAGTAGAAATTATCGACCAGTCTCGAAGTGATACAAATTTTCAAGACATTAAAAATAGGTTCAGAATCACATACTAACTTGATGGTTATTCTGTAGAGGACTATCACAAGACCCTTAGAGTATAGATTTACACATGGTAGGGAAGTGTATATGGAAGATAGAAGTCTTATAGAAATGATAGTTGAATATTGTTAGTTACACATAAACTGATTAAGACCAGGAATTATCTATACGCCAACAAAGATAAAATTTGGTTATGGAATATACGTCTAGGACATGCAAACATGTATACTATTTCAAGACTATCCACGAAGAATGGTAAGAGGTTTACCGGAGATTACTTTTAAGAAGGATATGGTATGTGCTGACAGTGAAAAGAATAAAGCTACTAAATCTTCTTTTAAGTTAATAAACACTGTAAGTACCTTTAGACCACTACAACTATTGCATATAAATTTATTTGGACCTAGTAGAGTCGCCAGTCTTGGCGGTAAACTTTATGCATATATAATTGTTAATGATTTTTTTAGATGTACTTGGGTTTACTTTTTTACAAACAAAAATGAGATATTTTTTGAATTTGTTACTTTTTGCAAAAAAAGGTTCAAAATGAAAAATGTTTTATGATTACTCGCATCCGAAGTGATCATGGAGGCAGATTCGAAAATGATGATTTCAAAAAATTTTGTAATAAAAATATTTTTTCTCATGAATTATACTGTCCTAGAACTCCTCAACAAAATGGTGTTATGGACCGAAAGAACATAATATTGGCGATATGACTAGAGTCATGTTAAATCAGTATAATCTTCCGAAATACTTTTGGGCTGAAGCTGTAAATACAATATGCCATATTTTGAATATGGTTCTTATTTGAACTATATCGAAGAAGACTCCCTATGAACTTTGGTTTGATAAAATTTTAACTATTACTTATTTTTAAGTTTTTGGCTGCAAATGTTTTATTCTCAATACTAAAGATAACATAGGAAAGTTTGACTCCAAGGCCGATAAAGGCACCGATAAAGGCATCTTTCTAGGTTATGTATGTAACCACCACTTTTCACCTTTGGAGTATTTTTATAATTTTTATGTTGTTAGTTTTTATTATATTATGTTATTGGTTAGTCTAGAATTAATTAGTATTAGAATTAGTGTTAGATAATTAGAATTAATTAGCACCTATTTTGTCATGAATAGAATATTCTATATCAATTAGTTAAATGCCATTTATGACTAATTAGATTCCATTCATGTTAGGGTTAGAAATTTTATTAGATAGTGGAATGACAATTTCACTAATCACACCACTATATATATCCTACTCTTTCTCTCTCCTCTCATTCATTTCATTTTTCTCTACTCATTCTCCTTCCCCATTTCATCTTCTCTACCTCCTCATGAACACAAACCCTAATTTTCCCCTTTCCTCCATTAGAGCTTAACTAAACTTCTTCCATGGAGAATTAGAGCTTGAGAGCACTAGGAGGAGCAAGGAGGAGCACTACAAAGAAGGATTTGTGCCACTTCTCCTTCCATTCTTCACCAAATTCGTGAAGATTCATTGGGATCAAACTCCTAATAGGTAAATTTCTTTTCTCCCTAATTTCTATGGTTAAAAACACCCATTGGACCTATATGAACCCTTCTATAAGTGGAATTAAATTTATTTGGCTAAATCTAAGTGTTATAAGCTTTCATTTTGCTAGATCTAGATTTTTATCTTGTAGAATATTGATTTGTACCTCAAAATTGGGGGAGTTACGAATTGTGCCTTTTAAGTGTTCAACACGAGTTCCCAAAGGGATGTTTGTGTCCTATTTGATTTGAGGTTGTATCTACATATCCTAAATAGGATACGTAATGTCATGTCATGATACTACATGATACACACGGGTAGAAATTGATATGCGTATGCTTTTGTATTAGAATTGCTAGATTTGGATGGGCTCTTTATTTTGAATTGTCATATGCTATATAATAGATATTTTGATTATATGTTTCATGTATTTATATATCATATTAAGCTTATGCTATAGTATATAAATATTCATAGCATTGGGTTTGGAGAGTATCATGGTGAATTGTCATGGTATCATGGGAGTGTGGTTTTATTTGTGTGTATCCATGCGGTGGTATGAATTTGTAAATAAGAGTATATTTGGGTGTGTAGGTATACTGTAGCGTCAGTTAGTGTAGGCTGGTGTTAAGGGTAAGTTGGGTCTGTGTGTGCCACAAGGATGGAATGAACTCAATGGTCAGTGAGCGGATTGAGAGTGTGCAACAGTTGCAATATTGCAACTCCAGTGCATAGTTCCCTGAGCACAAGGGTGCACATGAGTGCTAGTGAGTATGTTTTAAGGTATTAGTGTTTGTGTGTGTAGGATACATATGGGTATTACCTATGTACCATATGCATCGAGTGAGGTAGAAGTCAGTATAAGCGAGTGTAAATCACTTCCAAACCTTAGTATGAAGTATGTGAGTTGTGTGGTTGTAGAGGTATCCAAGAGTGTCCGTTACAGAGTCAATGGGTAAGAGAATCCAGTAAGTTTAGTGTACCAATGTGTTTCAGTGTATATGGGGTGAAGGATATGGTTATTTACAGTGTCTAGTATCAAGTGAGTAGGTTATATATATGAGTGTGGGTATATTTCCTAGTATGTATCATGAGGAATGATTTGGGGGGGTACTACCTGCAGTGGATTAATTGTCATGCCCCAGTCCCAAAATACGTAGGACTATGAATACGTAAGCATGCCAGCCGTATTTATATGGCAACTCCAATATATGGATACCATAATACACACATACGCTGTAATATGAATAATAACTCACATGTGGTATATATATTGTCACAAGTCACAGGGCATAACTAAATCTTATCCACAAAATCAAATAGAAATAAATAACCAATCTACTATATAACTGAATCTCAATATGAAGTATCAAAGAATTATAGTCGGGTGGAAACAAATCCACTACCAAACTAGAATATAAGAGAAACCACATAAGAACATCTAATGAACAATGAGACTCGAAGAGAAGACCTCCTCGAAAGAGATAAGTAGCAAGTCCTGATCCGTGCTCCTACGAATAGTCAAGATCGTCTACACCTGGAAAGGGACCAGGTTCTCAGAGGGACGTAACAAGATACATAGAAGCATGCCAATTGAATACAGTAAACATGCATAATAGACAGAAAATATATAAGTACGTTGTACGAGACAATCTATATGAAATGCATAATGAGGACAACTTTTCGACGTATGGGGATTGGTAGGCTACTCTATCTAATCTCACAACTCACACACACGCCAGGAACATCAGAAATCGACATACCTCGAGGGTAGCGACCAGCACAATACCAGAAATTGACATATCGCGAGGGTAGCGACCAACGCGACACCACTACCGTAGTGCGTGCTAGATACTACGGTTACACCTACTAATTGTCCTCCCCTTCCATGATACTATGTGTCAAGTATGTGTCAACATATATATAGTATATAATTATGACTGAAAGAAAATACACATACAATGAATATATAAAAATATAATAAGCATGCAAAGTACTGTAAGCAATTTGGCAAGATATCTTGCCTGGCAAGAAAGCTGCAAAGTGTAAGCATCCAGACGTCAGGCACAATAGATCAGAAACTACGGCCTCCGAATAAATATATCCGGATGCTGAAATAAACATCACCAACGTTCTCAGAATAAGCGAGATAGCTAGAGAACACTACCCTTTTGTCCAATTTGGACACAGGAATAAAACGATAATTTTGGGTCAAAGTGGGTCCACATGTGGGCCATTTTGCACCGAAAAATATGACAGAGGTAAAGGTCTCTAAATGGGACAAATTATAGGTCATACAAATTCTAAACGTCGATACGAACTCAATGGTATATCCAATATTGGATTTCGGTGAACCGAACACAAATTTGCCCTAAAAGTCAACCATGAGGCCCGCAAATAGGTGACTTGGTCAACTGTCTCAGAATTACGTGAAACTTGGGTCATAGGACCAACGTGATACCGCGAATCCAATGGCGCAAGTTTTGTCGCATTCCAACGAGCGAACACTAAATGGCGTGGTATTTTGTAAAACTTACGATATTAAGACTTTTCACGGATAAATGTTGATTTCGATGTGCACACACGTCCAAATCAGTTTTCGCGAAAGCCCACACGCCAGGATATACCATACATGCCTTTCGGTACAATTGGTATGCGACGAGGCGGTCCTGTTTGGTGGGGCGCGCTCCGTATCACAATTTTCTAATATTTTAAAAGTCAAGTTTTTGGTCGATTTGGAGGCTGAATAGTTTAACACATAGAACGAATTAACAAAAACTAAAAGAACAAAAAAATTCTCAGTTATATGGAGAAGAAAAACTCTTTAAATAGTTTTCAAAAATATTAAACATGTTAATGGCAAATTGGGTGTGAACATGGGATTTTGGATTCGAAATTCTGAACTGTTTTGGTCAGTTTTCCGGTCATTTTTGAGTCAAACTTTCGACCAATCCGGGACAGAAAACTTGTCCCACTTTAATAAAAATCCTAGAGGGTTAGGTTGTGAATGTATACGAACAAACCACATGTAAGAAGGATCACAGATGAAGAAGATACAATACTTAGAAGATGGGTACAAAAACTGCACTGTTGCACGCGGCGCGTGTGCGCGGATGTCGAGCGGCAGCCCAAGGCGGCGGCGACGGCGGTCCGGGCGCAGGGGCGGTCGCCGGAGGTCGGTGGTCGACGTTGGGCTAGGGTTAGGGTTTGGGTTTAGAGTTAGGGTTAGGATTTATGGTTTTGGTTTGATGTATGGTAATGTATATATATATATATATATATATATATATATATATATATATATATATAGAGAGAGAGAGAGAGAGAGAGAGAGAGAGGGGGAGAGTTGGGTTTGCTCGGGGTGGGAAAGCTGCTATGGAGAGGGGGAGTTTTAGTTTAGGAATTAGTTTTGTTTAAGGGGGGGTAGTTAGTTAGGGTTTTTATTAGGGTTAATTAGTGATTTAGTTTTATTTTATTTTATTTTATTTTCATTTTATTATCATTATCATTACTATTTCTATTATTAATATTATTATTATTATTATTATTATTATTATTATTATTATTATTATTATTATTATTATTATTACTACTACTATGTATTTATTAACATATATTCAAATATATAAATGAGAAAAAAAATTCAAAAATAATATTTGCACACCAATTAAATTCTAGAAAATTACTTTGTAAAGTTCTAATAAAATACCACACTCAAAATATTTTATGAAATTTTTATAATTAATAATTATATATTTATTTAGTTTTATAAATCAAATAAATGGTTATCCACAAAATAGGTAATAGTAAATAATATGCACATCTATAAAAAGAGAATTTGCCTAATTTGGCATGAAAAATTTGTAAACCCCCTCATCCAAAATTAGGCCTACTTGGCATAGATAGAGAAACTAAGGCTAGTTTGTATCTAATTGGAAATAGAACATGGTATTTTATAACTTTGCAATATTTATATCACTTAGTGCACCTTACAGTTGCTTCGATAATTAGAGCACTACACTAGCCATTGCCTTCCTATAAATTTTACATCCTTGTCCTAGACGTGCCAGTCATCTATTCTGACTTTTGTGTAACTTATAATTATGCTCTCTTGTGCTACATTTTTGTCGCACAATATTCGTCGCAGACGTTTATATTTAATCCTAAATAAATTTAACTTTGTATCCTTGTGCGTTTCAATCGAAATTGGAGACACAATCTTGACCCATTTTGTGCAATCCAATTTATGATAATATTCTATTTTGATCCCTCTACATCCATGATACTTGTGTCGCACCTAATTTTAGCCCCAAGTACTTATAATTTTAATTTAACCCAATTTCTATCTTTGTACAATTTTCCAATTGTTGGGCACTTTTATGCAAAAGTGCATTAAGGTGTCCACACCATTGGACACAATACATAAAGAAACCCATTTTTCCTTCATTATTTGGTCATGTGAATTTTCTCCATGATTTTTGGAGTATGTAGCACTCAACATGCCCCCCTCATCTAATCCTAGCCATGCATATCAAACAATGCAAATCCTAGCCTTTTAAATACCTACATGTAAGGCCAAGCCTATCCTAAGGATGTTGACCAAGCCCAATCCCCTAGGTCAACATCAAACCCTACTTTTTCTACATACATATATATATAATTTCCTCTTCCTATATTTTATTCACCAAAACCAAACCCAAAAACTACACCCCCTTCTCTACTCATAATCTTCCTCAGACTTCTTCCCGCCGCCGGAGCACACGCCATCCCGACTTCCTTCTCCGGTGAGCACAGCCTCCTTCCTCCCCTTCCTGTTCATTATCTTCTTCCTCCCAACCGTCGGACCTCACGATCCTCCTCGCCTGACCTCCTTCCCATCGTCGACCATAACCAGCACCACCACGCCTCCGTTCTCCGCTCCCTCGACTTTCCCCGACCGCCTGAGGCCTCCACCACACGCCACCACCTGCACGACCCCTCATCTCCGGTGATCACCCTCGATCTCACCTCGTCGTTCTCTTCCATCTCCGGCCTCTTCCAGACTGTTCCCCGCAGCCACGACCACCTCCTTCTCCGACCTGTCCTCCACCTTCCTGCATCCCGAGCCACCCTCTTCACCACCACGACCCCCGTCGTCGTCTTCTACCCTCGACATGACACAGCCACCACCATTTTTTCCTTCCCTTCGACCAGAGCAGCCCCGATCTCCTCCTCCATCCGCCAGAGCCTCACCCCGACCTCGCCGGACCACTACAATCAACACCACCATTACCACCATCACCACCTCCATCTTCTCTGTCCTCGCCCTTCCTCCCTGAGTAGCACCCCCTGCCCGCCGAGCAGCAGCCCGCTTCCCATCTCCTCCTCCTCGTCGGACTCCGGCAGTAAACCCCCATCATCCCCTTCAATCATAATCATCATAACCTATATTATCATCACCATCACCTTAATCACCATTGACATTAGCCTAATCACCTCCATCATCATCAATCATCATCATCATCATCATCATCATCATCACCTCATCATCATCAACATCATCACCCTCGTCATCAACATCGATATCATCATCGTATTTATCGTGGACCCGTCACCCTCGCTGAAGACAACCTGCAGCAGTCACCCCGATCCTCGTGCCCGTGCACGCTAACCCCGAGGTTCAAACCTGTCCCTCTTCTCCTTTTTATGTGTGCTTGTGTGTATGCTATTAGGACATAAGTATTGCTTTACGACAGTTAGTTGACATCCGACCCTGAGTCGGTGAACCCAACTCGTATACGTATACGTACGCGTATGCGTATATTATTCAATTTGGTATATAACTATATAACTATATAACTATATATATATAACTATATATATATATATATATATATATATATATATATATATATATATATATATATATATATATATATATATATATATATATATATTGTGTAGTAATTTAATGCAATACCAGTTATGACTATATATGTATTTATATTGTACGACCCTAGGATAATGCGAATTATCCCGTATTTACCTTGACCATGTTGACCCTGAGAACTTGTGAGTTGATTGCCTTGTGTACATTAACGTACTGGCTTAGACACATGTTAGTTGACTGTCTGATGTTGCTACAAAATTTAGTATAGGACACCCGCGTAATTAGACGCGCAGTTGACCCTGTTAGTTGACCAGTGTCACCCTTAGCGTACCCTCTGAGTCCAGTGTATTTATGGTTGTGTATGTGCTAGTGTAATGGCTGATGTTGTATTGTGTTATATTATATGTATATAGGACTATTGGGATTGTTCTGCGCGACTTCTGGAGCAGGTTATTGGTACTACGCAGCTTCTTGCCCGACAAGTATACCTTGCCATTGTACTGTAATTTATATTCTATATGATGCATGCATCTTATTTCTGTCATTTAGTTCATATATTTTAACTGCTATATAAACTGAACGTCCAAGGAAACTTGGGTACAACGATGGTGTCGTCGTATTCTGTTTTTATTATGTATATGCATGTTGACCTAGTTTATGAGACCACCCCATTATCATGAGGCATCATTAGGTTTCATTGGCCGTGACACATCTGTTACACGAGTGTGAGTCTCATATAGATCACGGACTTGCATGCCGAGTTTGGCCTCCGGTACGTATGGGACGTGCGATAGGGAATAACTGCTGATATAAACTTTGCATGCTAGAAGACTTGGCAGTTATTATAGGTATTATCGTGTCATGGATATGACATGCTTAGAGCATGGGGTGGGGAGAACAACAAGTAAGGCGTTTGGGCTCCTTTGCACTTTCCTTTTTATGTAACCCGCACGCTCCGCCGGAGATGCGTGGTCGTGATGGCCCCTATATTACCTGACGGCCTCTGCCGTTCAAAAGATGACATGGTTTTTAGGCCCCTGAATCTTCAAGAGAATCATGCCAATCCTATTTTGGCCATATAGCCCACGTGTTGGAAAGTTGTTCTCAAACTGCATTCACATAGACGGTTAGGCAACCCATTGGATGTTTATTTCAGTACTTTATTGGCATGCTTCTATGTATCTTGTTATGTCCCTCTTAGGACCTGGTTCCTTTCCAGGTGTAGATGTTCATGACTATTCGTAGGAGCGCGGATCAGGACTTGCTACTTATATTTCGAGGAGGTCTTCTCTTCGAGCCTCGTGATTATTAGTTGATGTTCTTATATTGTGTTTGTTTATTTTATATTCTAGTTTGGCAGTGGATTTGTTTCCACCCGACTATCATCTTTTGATACTTCACATTAAGATTTAGTTACATAGTTATTGGTTATTTATTTATATTGATTTCTGTGGATGAGATTTAGTTATGCCCTGTGACTTATGAGAGTTTATACCACTTGTGAATTGTTATTCATATTACAAAGTACGCATGTGTTATAGTTTCCATATATTGGAGTTTCTATATACATGCGGCTGGCATGCTTACGTGTTCCTAGTCCTATGTATTTTGGGCCTGGGGCATGACATGTTTTTAGTGGTGGCCCATGCAGGTCGAAAGTATATTGTCTCTGTTACGTTACTGTACCGAGAAAGCCTACAAATAGGATTAGAGTATAGGATCTCATCCACATTTGACTATGACTCATCTTCTTTCCAATCCGTTCTATTTAAATAATTGTATCCTGTTTGATTCATGTACTTCCCTAATAGATCCTTAAGTGTAGCCTTATGCAAGAATATATGAATCCTTGTTGTTAGGATGATAATTAGGGTAACATTCCTACTAAGAATATAATTAGAATATTGACAGCTCCTAAAAGTTAGAATACTTAGTAAACCCTAGCATCCCTTACCTGTAGATTGGTTTACCATTATCCCTTGATATGTTTATGAATGATTTGAGAGTAGCATAGACACTACTAGAGTTAGTTAAAAAAAATTGACCATATTGTTTGACCCTAGCATTGAGGAACCAATAGAAATCCAAGATTGAATATTAGGACTAAACCTAACTTTCATAGTAAGATAGTAATAGAAAACTACAACCTTAGCTTCTTGTCTTGATATTAGAAGATAGTACCTTAGGAAGCCCAGAGGAATGAATATAACATTTTTCTTGATCATACCTCGAACACAGAGATTAGCATCCCACCTTTTCCTTAAAGAACCATGATGTTATCAAGAGTCTTTCTATTTAATTTCATAACTTGTTCCTCCAAAATCTTAACGCTCGTTATTTGTGCGACGACTAAATTTTTTTCCTTCATCTTTCAATTTGTGCCACCTAACCCTTCTGATTGTAGGCCAAGTGATTCTTTTTATGTTAGGATATATAGTTTGCTAGGATTATGGTTGTAATCATAAATTTTGAAATTCTGTGCATGGTATTTAGAACTTGATAGTTTGAGTTGGTCGTTTAGATTATAATTTCATGATTACACTTTAGTTTTAAATCGCATAATTTGTATCCATAACTCAATATAGGTTATATTCTCTTTTCACTTAAGAGCCAGTAACTTTTTTATTCTTAACATCAACCCTTTTGTTCTATAAGCACTATTATTAAAGACTTAAGATGATCGTTACCTATATAATGCAATAGGATGCCCTAATAAGTACCAAGATCTTTTTCGCATCTACCCCAATAAGAGTTTATACTTTATTTACAAGGACAAGATTATTTTGTAGAATTCCCTTCAAGGCAGTTACAATATTAGTAAATTATTTTAAGTTGGGAATTATGCCTCACAACCTAGTAACACATAGTCCTTTTGACCCATTAATGAATTATAATTGAATGACACCAACAATAGACTTGCATAAGAAGATAGTGTTTATCCAGACTGTAGAACTTAGAGGCCCATACCTACATTGGTCGACTAGAGATTTAGATAAGGAGTTAGTATGGCAACTGTAGAGGCACAACACCATAAGAGCTTCACCTTCTTGGTAAACTTAAATTATTATGTACCTTCTTTTATCATAATCTAGCGTATTTATAGTTTATGTACTACTTTGACTTATGCTGCTATTATAGCCTAGATTTGCAAGATTATTCTTTATCAAGCTTGTTCATGACATATGTATTATTGGGGGCCCATACTAATACAATTGTCTAATCAGAATCAGTGTATTATGGTCTGGACAACCATAGTGTGCTTGGTTCGCTCTTCGTATGACTACCTTATGTGGATTGAGATAAAATTGACTTAGCTTCTTAGACGAATGTACTTGCCCTCTAGACATGTCTGAGCATATCGTATCAGTTACATAACTATACTGATATGAGCATGTGAATAGGAATTACCAAAATAGAATTTTAATCCATAACTACCTTAACAATTCCTTTTGAATTTCTTAAACGCCTTGATCCCCATACTTGCATTCTATCACCTCCTTAAAATCTTATTGTTGTTTTCCGTCTTCCCTTATTTCGAAAAGATGAAACCTCGTGCTTGGTATAAGTTTGATACACAGAGAGTACTAGATATGCCCCCATAGGCCAATCACATTACTTGATGACTATTTTTTGTAATTAAGGGCATATCATATGTGATATATTTGGTGTTAAAGTTTTGAGGATTGAATAATATGATTAAATAATTTGAGGAATAGTTTTCTTAAATGTATAGCCTTATGTGATAGATGGGTAAATTCTAAGTTGGGTAGAAGTTGCATTGTTAACTTGAGAAGAATTTTTTTTAGATTGTGATCAAGTAAGATTATATTGTGAGATTAAGTCATTCTAAATGTGGAGAATTTTAGAAGGAGTTATATGATGAGTATTTAATGAATTTTAAAATCTTGATATTTTGGACCAAATATTTATACTTTGAGCACATAATTTAAATTTTGAATATTGAAGGTTGAATCATTGATTTAAATCTTGAGGAAAATAAATAGAACTCTAAACATGAACATGGACGGATTGAATTCCAAATTTGATGATTGAATTAAAAGTTAAATTTTGATTGTTGGATTACCTATTTGAAATATTGAGGATGTATATTGAATTTAAAATTTGAGGAGTACGGAATTCACAAGTCAAAAATAGAAATAATATTTGATTAGAATTATTTTCTAGAGGATATTACGATAGTTGGAGATTGCAATATAAATTTTGATGTGGGATGTCATATAGATTTGAATTAGATTTGGATGTTGATGATTTGAAAAATCGAGAAGAGATTATAATATGTTAAATTTGATTTAAATAGTGGTTATTTTAAATTTAAAGTGATTGCGATGAAATTAAAAAGATTATGTTATTTAAATATTTGGAAGAGATTGCAATAGACTTGCCTTATATACAAATGTGAAGGATTTAACAAATCATGCCTTATTTTTAATTTCGAGGATGAAATTGTTTTAAGTTGGGTAGATTGTAAACCCTCTCATCCAAAATTAGGCCTACTTGGCATAAATAGAGAAACTAGGACTAGTTTGTATCCAATTGGAAATAGAACACGGTATTTTATTTAACTTTGCAATATTTATATCACTTAGTGCATCTTATCGTTTCTTCGATAATTGGAGCACTACACTAGCCATTGCCTTCCTACAAATTTTACATTCTTGTCCTAAACGTGCCAGTCATCTATTCTGATATTTGTGTAACTTATAATTATGCTCTCTTGTGCTACATTTTAGTCACATAATATTCGTCGCAGACGTTTATATTTAATTATAAATAAATTCAACTTTGTATCCTTGTGCGTTTCAATCAAAATTGGAGATACAATCTTGACCCATTTTGTGCAACCCAATTTATGATAATATTCTATTTTGAGCCCTCTACGTCCATGACACTTGTGTCCCACCTAATTTTAGCCCTATGTACTTCTAATTAATTTTAGAACACCATTTGCATTAATTTTAATTAATTTAATCCAATTTCTACCTTTGTGCAATTTTCTATTTGTTAGGCACTTTTATGCAAAAGTGAATTAAGGTGTCCATACCATTGGACACAATACATGAAGAAACCTATTTTTAATTTATTATTTGGTCATGTGAATTTTCTCCCTGATTTTTGGAGTATGTAGCACTCAATATGACCCCCTCATCTAATCCTAGCCATGCATTTCAAACAATGAATATCCTAGCCTTTTAAATACCTACATGTAAGGCCAAGACCATCACAAGGATGTTGACAAGCCCAATCCCCTAGGTCAACATCAAACCCTACTTTTTCTACATACATATATATATAATTTTCTCTCCCTATATTTTATTCACCAAAACCAAACCCAAAAATTATACCCCCTTCCCTATTCACCATCTTCCTCAGACTTTTTTCCGCCGCCGGGGCACACGCCATCCCGACTTCCTTCTCCGGTGAGCACAGCCTCCTTCCTCCCCTTCCTGTTCATTATCTTCTTCCTTCCAACCGCCGGACCTCACGATCCTCCTCGCCTAACCTCCTTCCCATCGTCGACCATAACTAGCACCACCACGCCTCCGTTCTTCACTCCCTCGACTTCCCCCGACCACCTGAGGCCTCCACCACACGCCACCACCTGCACGACCCCCCATCTCCAGTGATCACCCTCGATCTCACCTCGTCGTTCTCTTCCACCTCCGGCCTCTTCCAAATTGTTCCCCGCGGCCACGACCACCTCCTTCTCCGACCTGTCTTCTACCTCCCTGCATCTCGAGCCACCCTCTTCACCACCATGACCCCCGCCGTCATCCTTTACCCTCGACACGACACAGCCACCACCATTGTCTCCTCCTCTTCGACCAGAGTAGCCCCGATCTCCTCCTCCATCCGCCAAAGCCTCACCCCGACCTTGCCGGACCACTACAATCAACACCACCATTACCATCATCACCACCTCCATCTTCCCTGTCCTCTCCCTTCCTCCCTGAGTAGCACCCCCAGACCGCCGAGCAGCAGCCCGCTGCCCATCTCCTCCTCCTCTCTGGACTCCGGCCGTAAGCCCCCATCATCCCCTTCAATCATAATCATCATAATCTACATTATCATCACCATCACCTTAATCACCATTGACATTAACCTAATCACCTCCATCATCATCATCATCAACATCAACATCATCACCCTTGTTATCAACATCGACATCATCATCGTATTCATCGTGGACCCGTCACCCTCGCTGAAGATAACCTGCAACAGTCACCTCCGATCCTCGTGCCCGTGCACGCTAACCCCGAGGTTCGAACCTGTCCCTCTTCTCCTTTTTATGTGTGCTTGTGTGTATGCTATTAGGACATTAGTATTGCTTTATGACAGTTAGTTGACATCAGACCCTGAGTCGGTGAACCCAACTCGTATACGTATACGTACGCGTATGCGTATATTATTCAATTTGGTATATAACTCTATATTTAGTATATATATATATATATATATATATATATATATATATATATATATATATATATATATATTATATATATTGTGTAGGAATTTAATGCAATACCAGTTATGACTATATATGTATTTATATTGTACGACCCTAGTACACTGGGGATTATCCCGTCTTTACCTTGACCATGTTGACCCTGAGAACTTGTGAGTTGACTGCCTTGTGTACATTAACGTACTGGCTTAGACATATGTTCGTTGACTGTCTGATGTTGCTACAATATTTAGTATAGGACACCCGCATAATTAGACGCGCAGTTGACCCTGTTAGTTGACCAGTGTCACCCCTAGCGTACCCTCTGAGTCCAGTGTATTTTTGGTTGTGTATGTGCTAGTGTAATGGCTGATGTTGTATTATGTTATATTATATGTATATATGACTATTGGATTATTTTGCGAGACTTCTGGAGCAGGTTATTGGTACTACGTAGCTTCTTGCCAGGCAAGTATACCTTGCCATTATATTGTAATTTATATTCCATATGATGCATGCTTCTTATTTCTGTCATTTAGTTCATATATTTTAACTGCTATATAAACTGTACGTCCAAGGAAACTTGGGTGCAACGACGGTGTCGTCGTATTCTGTTTTTATTATGTATATGCATGTTGACCTAGTTTATGAGACCACCCCATTATTATGAGGCATCATTAGGTTTCATTGGCCGTGACACATCTGTTACACGAGTGTGAGTCTCATATAGATCACGGACTTGCGTGCCGGGTTTGGCCTCCGGTACGTATAGGACGTGCGATAGGGAATAAATTCTGATAGAAACTTTGCATGCTAGAAGACCTGGTAGTTATTAAAGGTATTACCATGTCATGGATATGACATGCTTAGAGCATGGGGTGGGGAGAACAACAAGTAAGGCGTTTGGGCTCCTTTGCACTTTCCCTTTTATGTAACCTGCACACTCCGTCGGAGATGCGTAGTCGTGATGACCCCTATATAACCTGGCCTCTGCCGTTCAAAAGATGACATGGTTTTTAGGCCCCTGAATCTCCAAAAGAATCATGCCAATCCTATTTTGGCCATATAGCCCACGTGTTGGAAAGTTGTTCTCAAACTGCATTCACATAGACGGTTAGGCAACCCATTGGATGTTTATTTCAGTACTTTATTGACATGCTTCTATGTATCTTGTTATGTCCCTCTTAGGACCTGGTTCCTTTCCAGGTGTAGATGTTCATGACTATTCGCAGGAGCGCGGATCAGGACTTGCTACTTATATTTCGAGGAGGTCTTCTCTTCGAGCCTCGTAATTATTAGTTGATGTTCTTATATTGTGTTTATTTATTTTATATTCTAATTTGGCAGTAGATTTTTTTCACCCGACTATCATCTTTTGATACTTCACATTGAGATTTAGTTATATAGTTATTGGTTATTTATTTATATTGATTTCTGTGGATGAGATTTAGTTATGTCCTGTGACTTGTGATAGTTTATACCACTTGTGAATTGTTATTCATATTACAGCGTACGCATGTGTTATGGTTTCCATATATTGGAGTTGCCATATATATGCGGCTGGCATGCTTACGTGTTCCTAGTCCTATGTATTTTGGGACTGGGGCATGACAAAATTATGGGATGCTAATGGTAGGAAGTTGGAGTTGAAAAATAACCATAATTAAATTATATATATAAATTTCTAAATATTTAACAATTTATTCTGTGGTCGTTACCCTAATGTAATACTAATACCAAGGGATCGAATTTCTGTGCCACAAGAAGATCCTACCGGTAGTGTCTCATGTGTAGGCTACTTTCTATGAAGGGAGATAAAGATTTTGGGGCCATCCTATATTATTAATGTCCAAACCACGGTGGAGTGTCCTAATAAAATTATTGGGTTTTAATTATTTTGAAAAATAAGCTAAAACAAATACAAGAAATTTAAAATACACACAAGATACCTATTTTTGGGTGAGGGGGTTTACAATCTACCCAACTTAAAAGAATTTTGTCCTCGAAATTAAAAATAAGGTATGATTTGTGAAATCTTTCAAATTCGTATGTAAGACAAGTCAATCACAATTTCCTCCAAAAATTTAAATAACAAATATATTCAAAACCATCGCAATCACTTCAAAATTAAAATAACCACTGTTTAAATCAAAATTCAGCATATTATAATCTCTTCTCGATTTTTAAATCATCAACATCCAAATTTAAGCTAAATCTATATGACATCTTCAAGATTTAAATAACCCACATCAAGTTTTACATCCCGATCTCCAACTATCATAATCTCCTCTAGACTTTGAACAATAAACAATTCTAATCAAATCTTATTCCTATTCTCAACTTAAGAATTTTGTACTCTTCAAATTTTAAATTCAATTTCCATCCTCAATATTTCAAAGGGGTGATCCAACAATCAAAATTCAACTTTTAATTCAAATCATCAAATTATAAAATTTCAAATCTAATTCAACAATTGTTCAAGTCTAAAATTATATATTTATCCTCAAAATTTAAATCGATGATTCAACCTTTAATATTCAAAATTTAAATCATGTGCTCAAATTATAAATATTTGGTTCGCAATTCATTAAATTCTCATCGTCTTAATCATTCTTCTAAAAATTTCCAAAATTTAAAATGACTTAAATCTCTTAATCTAATCTTACTTGATCATTATATAAAAAAATTTACCTCAAGTTGATAATGCAATTTCTACCCAACTTAGAATTTACCCATCTATCACATAAGGCTATACATTTAAGAAAAACTTCCTCATATTATTTAATCGGGTTATTCAATCCTCAAAAGTTTTAACACCAAATGTATCACATGTGATATACTCTTAATTATAAAAGATAGTCACAAAGTAATATTATTGACCTATGGGGTATATCTAGTACTCTGTGTGTATCAAACTTATACCAAGCACGAGATTTTGTCTTTCCGAAATAGGGGAAGACGAAGAACAATAATAAAGAATTCAAGGAGGAGGAGATAGAATACAAGTACGTGGTTCAAGACGATTTTAAGAATTCAAAAGAGAGTTGTCAAGGCAGTTGTGGATTGAAATCTTATTTTTGGTAAATTCCTATTCATATGTTCATATCAGAACAGTTATGTACCTGATATGATATGCTCTGACTTGTCTAGAGGGCAAGTATATTCATCTAACAAGTTGAGTCAACTATATATTTCAATCCACATAAGGTAGTCATGCGAAGAGCAAACCAAGCATACTAAGGTTGATCAGACCATAATACACTGATTCTAAATAGACAATTGTATTAGTGTGTGCACCCAATAATACATATGTCATGAACAAGCTCGATAAAAGAATAAGCTTGCAAAACTAGGTTATAATAGCAGCATAAGTCGAGATAGTTCAGAAAATATAAGTATGCTAGATTATGATAAAAGAAGGTACAAAATACTTCAAGTTCACAAAGAAGATAAGACTCGTCCGGTGTTGTGCCTCTACAGTTGCCATACTAACTTATTGTCTAAGTCTCTGGTCGACCAAATGGGGGTATAGGCCTCTAAGTTCTACAGTCTGGATAAACACTATCTTCTTATACAAGTCTATAGTTGGTGTCATTCAATTACACTTTATTAATGGGTCAAAAGAACTATGTGATGTTAGGTTATGAGGCATACAACCCAACTTACAAGAATTTAACTAATAGTGTTATTGAACAATAGAGTGTATATACCTAGTACACGTCATCTTTCTAACCCTTATCAAGCACGAAAGAAAATATAAGATTAACATTGTGAAAGAATCAAGCAAGATGCAATGCGAACAATCAAATAAGAATGCAAAATAAAATCAAGGGCGGTGATTAAATAAGTGGATGAGATCCTATACTCTAAATCTATGCGCATGCTTGCTCGGTACAGTAACATAACCGAGACAATATGCTTTCGACCTGCATGGGCCACCAAAAAAATATGTCACGCCCCAGTCCCAAAATACGTAGGACTAGGAATACGTAAGCATGCTAGCCGTATGTATATGGCAACTCTAATATATGGATACCATTATACACACGTACGCTGTAATATGAATAATAACTCACATGTGGTATATATATTGTCACAAGTCACAGGGCATAACTAAATCTCATCCACAGAATCAAATAAAAATAAATAACCAATCTACTATTAACTGAATCTTAATATGAAGTATCAAGAATGATAGTCGGGTGGAAACAAATCCACTACCAAACTAGAATATAAGAGAAACAACATAAGAACATCTAATAAACAATGAGATTCGAAGAGAAGACCTCCTCGAAAGAGATAAGTAACAAGTCCTGATCCGTGCTCCTGTGAATAGTTAAGATCGTCTACACCTGGAAAGGGACCAGGTCCTCAGAGGGACGTAACAAGATATATAGAAGCATGCCAATTGAATACAGTAAACATGCATAATAGACAAAAAATATAAAAGTACACTATGGAAGACAATCTATATGAAATGCATAATGAGGACAACTTTTTGATGTATGGGCATGGGTATGCTACTCTATCTAATCTCATAACTCACACACACGCCAGGAACATCAGAAATCGACATACCTCGAGGGTAGCGACCAGCGCAACACCAAAAATCGATATACCACGAGGGTAGCGACCAGTGCGACACCAGAAATCGATATACCACGAGGGTAGCGACCAGCGCGACACAACTACCGTAGTGCGTGCTAGATACTACGGTTTACCAGAGTGGTTATAGCCCATATGCCTACTAATTGTCCTCCCCTGATACTATGTGTCAAGTGTGTGTCAACATATATAATATACAATTATGACTAAAAAAATACACATGCAATAAATATATAAAAATATAATAAGCATGCAAAGTACTGTAAGCAATTTGGCAAGGTATCTTGCCTGACAAGAAAGCTGCAAAGTGTAAGCGTCCAGACGTCAGGCATAATGGATCAGAAACTATGGACTCCGAATAAACGTCTCCATATGCTGAAATAAACATCACAAACGTTCCCAGAATAAGCGAGATAGCTAGAAAATACTACCCTTTCGTCCAATTTGGACACAGGGACAAAACGGTAATTTTGGATCAAAACGGGTCCACACGTGGGCCACTTTGCATCAAAAAATGTGCCAGAGGTAAATGTCTCTAAATGGGACAGATTATAGGTCAAACAAATTCTAAACGTCGATACAAACCCAATGGTATGTCCAATTTTTGATTCCGGTGAGCCGAACACAAATTCGCCCTAAAAGTCAACCGTGTGGCCTGCATGGCATGATACCTTTAGGTTATGTCAAATTATTTATTTAGAACCCATATTTTGCCATCTTTTCCTCATATTAGAATATATGGATTTTTTATGATAGTTTGGTGATAAATTTGCTTGTCGGTAGAACTAGTTTAGGACTTTTGATGCGATTTCTTGAGAAAATTATATTAATTATTAAAAATGAATTGATAGGTGTTTAATTTCTGAAAAATAAGTATTTTAAAATTTATTTTCTTCTATTTTAATGTCAAATCTGAACCCTATAATTAGCCTAGGTTTTCGGGTGACTTTATGACATTGTTTTGCTAGTAAATATAGGTTATTTTGGAGGAAATAAAGAGGTAAATATTTTTTAAGATTAGAATAGAATATAATAAGATATAAAATAATTTTTTTTATAAATATAAATTATAATAATGGACTGGCAATATCTCGAACAAGTTTCGGACAAAACTAGTCAACCTAAATTGGCCAAAAATCTTAAAATATGTTAATTTTGTCAAATCTGGAATTTAATTATAAAAATTTATATAAATCATGTTTAAATCTGAAATATATGGTTTATTATGATCTATGGTCATGTCCTTTAACTAGGGACTTAAACTTAAATTTTGGTAGTCAAAAACCAAGAAACTAGGTCCCGATACCCTGTAAAAGTAAGCAAAGTTGTTAGGAATAATAACGGGCTTAGTTTTGCATGGCATCAAAGAAATTATAGAATTAATTTATAATTATAATAATTCATGATTGGGCTCTTAAGTATTTAATTGGTGTTTAGGTCAATTGAATTTTGAAGGAGTAGACGCGGGATCATCTTTACCATCACTAACTGCAGAACCAGGCAAGTGTACCTTGTCAAGATGTTTACAGTTATACATTATTTATTGATATTATTTATGCATTAGATATTATAATTGTGTGGCTTGGTTGATGTAATTATTGAGCCTAGGGCCGTTATATGATACTTTATGTTCGAACAAGATTCGGGTACCGATATTCTCTACGGAGTTGAGTATCGTAGTTAGAGAGTCATTCTTTCGAACCCATAATTTGTGCATATGTTATTTGCACATCCGACTATAGGACACTTGACATGATATTCATGTGGCAAAGTCTTTCTTGACTTGTTCGTGGTTCTTCGACTC
Organism: Iris macrosiphon; assembly: GCA_036927795.1. Lineage (NCBI taxonomy): Eukaryota > Viridiplantae > Streptophyta > Magnoliopsida > Asparagales > Iridaceae > Iris > Iris macrosiphon. The sequence continues at coordinate 130,003,183 of JAYESA010000002.1, forward strand.
TGGATAGGACTACATGATGCATGCTATAGTGATACAAATAGTTATACATATTAACTATGCCTTGTGCTAATAGTTAGAGGTCAGTATCTTGCGTGTCTTGATTGAGACGTGAGGTTGCATTGGGTGAGGAGAGTCTCCATCGTGCTTTGAGCATATTTTACATATTATTATTTATGTGTATTAGGCTTTAGGTTCCCTATGTGGAATCTAAGATATTATATTTATATATACAGCTTCCTCCTGGTTCTCCCACATGGAGCCTTGAGTGTACTATTAGATTACAGAAGTGTCCCTTGAGATCTTCTGTGAGTACCAGCCCGGGTTACGATACCATACTCTCATTTGTATATCTCATAGTTGGTTGTTGTAGCTTTCCGAATTTTTATAACACTATAATTTTTACTTCTGGTTTGAGTGTTTATTGTACCTTCCTATGTCCCCTGAGGACCTGGATATGGATTATGTCCCCAGGTATTGACGAGGAGGTTTATCCTAAGGTTTACGGGTCAAGAGCTGATATCAGAGTAGTACCAGCAGCCGAGGACGAGGTGGTACTGGAGGACTTCTCTTGAGTTCTCGGATTATCTTTATGTTTGATGCCCTATGATTCTTAGTTATGGATTTTGATACTTTCTCTCTCATTATTTTGATACGGGTTGTTTCTCGTAATATTTATTTATTATATTCTGATAGATAGTTTCATTTATGGCATTGATGGTTGAGGGTGGTTTATCATATTTTCGCTTGTTTATGAATTGGTGGATAAGATTTGATACATAGACTATGACATATATATTGTAGACCATTTCAGTTGTATTATAGCTAAGTGCACTCTAAAGGGTCCATTAAATTAGGTTTGCCCATTGGAGTTGTGTTGCTGCCATTGCCACGAGGCTAGTTCCTTGGTATTTTGGGACTGGGGCGTGACATAGTTTTTGTGGTGGCCCATGCAGGTCAACGAATATATTGCTTTGGTTCTAACTAAGGGACTAAGCAAGCCTGCAATTAGGATAGACTAATAGGGTCTCATCCACAAGTTGACACATTCTTGACCTCTATATCTGACTCAAATAAATTTCTTGACTTACATCATACTTTATTTAACTATTCGACCCTACACTGATACCGACACAAGAAGCGAAGGAGGAGAAATTCTTTGACGGACTGAGCTTTGATCTACAGAGACAGATTGGCTCTATTGCATCCACTTCTTATATGGACGTCCTTGCTGCAGCTCGATGCATTGAACGCATCCATAGGAGGGAGTCCAACCTAAAGTGCCCATATATAGCCCCATCTCGAGTACCACAGGGAGGTCAAGTGAAGCGACCTTCGATGCCTCAACCATAGCGAGCAGCCCAGAATACCCTTACTTCTAACTACTATGGCAAGACAAGACATCTTGTAAGGGATTGTAGATGCAAGTTGGGACTATGTCTAATTTGCGGATCTAGCTAGCATACAGCCAGAGATTGCCAAGCACATCAAGGAAGAGCGCCAATGGAACATCGACCCGCTTTACCAGCACCGAGGCCGGTCCAGCAGCCACAGAGACTAGCGTATCCAGCACCAGGAGCACCACAGGCGGGAATTGGAGGAGCTAGACTACCAGCTCTGGGAGGATATCAGCCGAGGCCACCCTTGGCACCACAGACAACACTTTTTTAGCAAGTACAATAGCAGAGAGCACCAGCTTAGGGACGAGGTCAGGCATTCTCCATGAATATTAAGGAGGCAAAAACTACATGAGAGGTTATCGCAGGTACTATACTAGTTGCTTCATTACCTACTATAGTATTATTTGATTTGGGAGCATCTCATTCATTCATAGCTGCAAGTTTCATAGCCACCCATAGAGTAGAAATCTCACCTCTCCCGAAAACTACATGAGAGGTCATCACAAGTACTATACTAGAGGCAAAAACTACATGAGAGGTCATCGCAAGTACTATACTAGTTGCTTCATTACCTGCTACAGTATTATTTGATTTGGGAGCATCCCATTCATTCATAGCTGCAAGTTTTGTAGCCACCTATAGAGTAGCAACCTCACCTCTCCCGAAGACTATAAGAATTCTTACGGGAGGCGGTATCATCCCCGTTAGTAACACTTGTAGATCTTATTCAGTAGTAGTTTGTGGTCGTGAGATGCGAGCTCAATTCTTGATTTTCTCCATGCCAGACTATGACATTGTACTTGGTATGGACTGGTTGAGTCAATACCATGCAACTTTAGACTGGCGGCATGGATGTGTTATCTTTAGACCGCTAGGACATCCGGAGTTTGAGTTTCTTCCAGGAGCCAGAGAGTAGGGTACCCAGCCTACTTTAAGGCACTTACTGCAAAAGGGGAGCCAGAATACCCGAAGGTTATATAAGAATTTGTGGATTGTATTTTCCGACGATCTTCTAGGCTTACCACCTAATGGAGAAATAGAATTCACTCCAGGAGCAGAGCCTATTACCTCATCTGTGTACCGGTTAGCACCAAAGAAATTAGTAAAACTGAAGATACAGGTTGATGATCTTTTAAAGAAGGGCTTTATTCGAGCAAGTATTTTACCTTGGGGTGCGCCTATCATGTTTGTACCAAAGAAGGATAGAACGGTACGCTTGTGCATTGATTACAGAGCAGTAAATATTGTAACAATCAAGAACATGTATTCTTTACTTCGTATTGATGATCTATTCGATCAATTAAGTGGTGCTTGTGTATTCTCAAAAATCGATCTCAGATCCGACTATCATCAGATTAAGGTGCGGAAGGAAGATATACCAAAGACATCCTTCAGGACCAAGTACGACCATTATGAGTTCTTAGTTATGCCATTTTGTTTAACCAATGCGCCAGCTGTATTTATGAGCTTAATGAATAAGGTCTTCCACCAGTACTTAGACAAGTTTGTGGTCGTATTTATAGATGACATCTTTGTATACTCCAAAAACCACAGAGAACACGAGGAGCATCTTAGAATCGTGTTGGAGACGCTAAGGTAGGAGAGGCTGTACGCCAAGCTCAGCAAATATGAATTCTGCCTAGACAGAGTACCTTTTCTTGGACACATAATATCAGGGAAAGGACTTTCAGTTAATCCAGAGAAGTTTGCTACAATCGAGACATGGCCTATACCTACATCAGTTGCAGAGGTTAGGAGTTTTCTCGGACTTGCAGGATATTATCGAAGGTTCGTGTAGAACTTCTCAAGGATTGCAGAGCCTATGACGTGATTAACGCGTAAGGACCAGGAGTTTGTTTGGACGGAGGAGTGTCAAAAGGCCTTTGAAGAGTTGAAGAAGCAGTTAATGATTGCACCAGTCTTAACCCTTCCTTCAAGATCAAGAGGATTTGTCGTATATAGTGATTCATCAGAAAGTGGATTAGGATATGTTTTGATACAACATGACAAAGTTATCGCTTATGCATCGAGACAGTTGAAGGTGCATGAGAAGAATTACCCAACGTACGACCTTAATCTAGCTGCGATGATTTTTGCATTAAAGATATGGAGGCACTATCTTTATGGAGAGCGAGTGGAGATTTTTACTGATCATAAGAGTTTAAAGTATGGTCTACACTCAGAAGGAGCTCAACTTGAGGCAGAGGCGATGGTTAAAGTTGATGGTTGATTATGATATAGATTTACAGTACCATCTGGGCAAGGCAAACGTCGTAGCAGATGCACTCAGCAGGAAGCCCATGGCTTATTTCTTGACGATGCAGCCCCTGCTATTAAAGGACCTTCAGGATCTTGGGATAGAGGCTATTATTCCAGGATAAGAAGGATAGTTGGCTAACCTCGAGGTTCAGTCTTCACTAGTTGAGAGGATCAAGATGGCTTTGCCGACAGATGCTAGATTTTGGAGACTTAGAGAAAGAACGAAAGCCGGTATGCAGACGGGACTTCGGATCCATGAGGACGGAACAGTAAGGTATAAAAATTTCCTATATGTACCGAATGGATAATTGAGACATGAGTTGATGAAGGAGGCACATAGCTCTATTTACTTTATTCATCTTGGAGATAAGAAAATATACCGAGATTTGAGGCAGTATTACTGGTGGCATGGAATTAAAAGAGAGATTGTACGATTTATGGCAAAATATTTGGTCTGTCAGCAAGTTAAGGCCGAGCATCAGAGGACCGTGGGTATGTTACAGCCACTTTTTATCCCCAAATGGAAGTGGGAACATATCACCATGGACTTCGTTACAGGATTTTCGAGAAGCCCCAATGGGAAGGACGCAGTATGGGTTATTGTGGACCGTCTCACAAAGTTGGCATATTTCTTGTCGTTCAGAGTCGGACAGTCCACAGAGATTCTAGCTGACATGTATATGGACAGATTATGAGGTTGCACGGAGTGTCGGTTAGTATTGTATCGGATCGTGATTCTAGCTTCATATCCCATTTTTGGCAGTATATACAGGAGAGTTTAGGCACTCGACTCAAGTTCAGCACTGCGTACCATCCGCAGACAGATGCCAGTCAGAGCACATGAAACAGATCCTAGAGGATATGTTGCGATCTTGCATTTTAGACTTCAGAGGATCTTGGGAAGACTATTTGCATTTGGTAGAGTTATCCTACAATAATAGCTATTAGGCGAGCATCCAAATGGCACCTTTTGAGGCATTGTAAGGTAGGAAGTGCAGGTCTCCTATATATTGGAGTGATATAGGTGAACGACAGATACTCGATCCAGAGTTGGTGATACAGACTGTTGAGAAGGTGAAGCAAATCCAGAGCCATCTTCGTGCTTCCCAAGATAGGCAGAAGCATTGGACAGACACCCACCAACGACCTATAGAGTTCAAGGAAGGCGAGCACGTATTTCTAAGGATCTTACCTATTCGAGGCACCATTAGATTCGAAAATAAAGGCAAGCTGAGTCCAAGATACATTGGACCTTTTGATATCTGAGAGCGTATTGGTGAGGTAGCATATCGTCTTGCATTACCCCCATATCTAGAGGGAGTGCATGATGTATTCTATGTCTCACAGCTGAGGAAGTACGTGACCGACCCAAGCCACGCAGTTGATCATTCCGAGATTGCGGTAGGTCCGAGTTTGAGATACGAGGAGCAGCCCGTGGGGATACTGGATACTAGTGAGAAGACGCTACGGGGTCAGACGACCAGACTGGTTCGCGTAACTTAGAAGCATCACACTCCAGGTGAATCCACTTAGGAGTGAGAGGATGTCGTACGACAAAGTTATCCTCACTTATTCGAGGATGCATATATGGCCTCAGAACTGCCGTGGTTATTATGTCATTATAGCTTCATAGAGTAGCTTTATTCTTAATTGCGAGGACACAATTCTTTTAAGGTAGGTAGATTGTAAGTCCCCTAATTTTTTGAATAGGTTATTTTGGTATTTTTTTAATTCATTTTAATTATTTTATTTAATTTAAATAGATTAGAGTAGTAATTTCTAAAATCTTCTATTAGATATATGACCCTTTGCCATGACTTTGATATTTTGAGCAATGCACGACCTTTTTTCTTCCAAAAAAATTTACAACAATAATTTTAATTGAGTCTAATATAGTTGGAACATGGATGTTGCATTTATTGGATCTCCTCCATTCTCCAAAAATATTAACGAACGTCTAAAATTACGGTTACCATAAAATTCTCCTTTGGACTAGAACTTGACCCAAACCCAACCCAAACACATGTAGGTTTGTAGTGCACCCCAAATTTCCCCATGTAAAAATATATTATATATATAAATAATATTTAAATTAATTTATTTCTATTTATAGGAGTTTTATCTATAGAAAGTTATATATGTGGCATCCTAGTTGGCAAATAACTACCTAACCACTTCTCTAACCAACTCAACAACCAAACCTTATCCAATCCTAACCATAACAACCAACCCTACCCTCTCTTTTTTTGGCCAAGAGCAGCCCCCTTCCTTGGCTTAAACTCATTAGCATTAGGATAACCCCCTCATATATTTAAATCTTTTTTAAAAGGCCATATATATATATATATATATATATATATATATATATATATATATATATATATATATATATATATATATATATATCAACTTACCACTAAACCCTAACCCTAACCATATCAAATCCTTTTCCCATAAGCTAGCCGACCCCTCCTCTCTCCCTCACGCTTGGAAACAGCTCCCTTGCCATCTCACCCTCACAACATCATCTCCTTCACAAAAAAATTTCCTTCTCTCTTCCAAAAGCTCCACTTTTCATCATCCTTCCACCATCTCTCCATCCAAACACCATTAAAATCTTCAAGAAGAACCTCCTCTTCCCCATAAATATATCAAGAACCCCTTTCATCATTAATAACCCATCACAAAGGGAGTAGCAAGCCAAGCACAAGCAAGGAGGAGTGTTTCTTGGACAAGTAAAAGCACCATCCTCCAATCCTCCAAAGATTTCGGTAAATCTTAAATCCTTCTTTCTCAAATCCCATGGCATGATATTTTAGGTTATGTCAAATTATTGATTTAGAACCCATATTTTTCCATCTTGTCCTCATATTAGAATATATGGATTTTTCATGATAGTTTGGTGATAAATTTGCTTGTCGATAGAACTAGTTTAGGACTTTTGATGCAATTTCTTAAGAAAATTATATTAATTATTAAAATTGAATTGAAAGGTGTTTAATTGCTGAAAAATAAGTATTTTAAAATTTATCCCTGCTATTTTAATTTAAAATTTGAACCCTATAATTAAGGGCCACTAGCCTAGGTTTTCGGGTGACTTTATGACATTATATTGCTAGTAAATAGAGGCTATTTTGGAGGAAATAAAGAGGTAAATATTTTTTGAGATTAGAAAAATATCTAATATGATATAAAATTATTTTTTATAAATATAAATTATAATAATGGACTGGCAATGTCTTGAACAAGTTTCAGACAAAACTAGTCAACCTAAAGTGGCCAAAATCTTGAAATATGTTAATTTTGTCAAATCTGAAATTTAATGCTAAAAATTTATATAAATCATGTTTAAATCTGGAATATATGATTTATTATGATTTATTATGTCTTTTAATTGGGGACTTAAACTTAAATTTTGGAAGTCAAAAATCAAGAAACTAGGTCCTGATACACTATAAAAATATAAGCAAAGTTGTTAGAAATAATAACGGGCTTAGTTTTACATGGCATCAAAGAAATTATAGAATTAAGTTATAATTATAAGAATTCATGATTGGACCCTTAAGTATTTAATTGGTGTTTATGTCAATTAAATTTCGAAGGAGTGGACGCGGGATCATATTTACCATCACTGACTGTAGAACCAGGCAAGTGTACCTTACCAAGATGTTTACAGTTATACATTATTTATTTGATATTATTTATGTATTAGATATTATAATTGTGTGGATTGGTTGATGTACTTGTTGAGCCTAGGGTCGTTATACGATACTTTGTATCCGAACAAGATTCGGGTACCGACATCCTCTGCGGAGTCGAGTATCGTAGTTAGAGAGTCATTATTTCGAACCCATAATTTGTGCATAGATTATTTGCATATCCGACCGTAGGACACTTGATACGATATTCATGTGGCAGAGTCTTTCTCTACTTGTTCGTGGTTTTTGGACTCTGAATAGGACTACAGGATGCATGCTATAGTGATACAGATAGTTATACATATAGACTATGACTTGAGCTGATAGTTAGAGGTCATGATCTTGCGTGTCTTGATTGAGACGTGAGGTTATATTGGGTGGGGAGAGTCTTCATCATGCTCTGGGCAGATTTTACTTATTACTATTTATGTGTATTAGGCTTTAGGTTCCCTATATGGAATCTAAGGTATTATATTTATATATACAACCTTCTCCTGGTTCCCCCACACGGAGCCTTGAGTGTACTATTAGATTACAGAAGTGTCCCTTGAGATCTTCCGTGAGTACCAGCCCGGAGTACGATACCATACTCTTATTTGCATATCACATAGCTGCTTGTTGTAGCTTTTTTAATTTTTATAACACTATACTATTTACTTCTGTCTTGAGTGTTTATTGTACCTTGCTATTGTGTTTGATAATAAACAAAAGAAATTGAAACTAGGTTTATACAAAACCCTTTCTTTGTTTACAAACAAGAAAAAGAAGTACAATTAATCCTATACGAGGATGTTAAGTACAAAAAATTGATTCTAGGGAAATATTGCTATAGGAGTCTGATCTGCAGTCGATCACTTTGTCCCTTGGACCACACGATGACGAAAAAGTGCTGTAGAAGAAGGAAAAAAAGCTTCAAAGACTGAAGGAAAGGTTGAACTCTCATTGCCAAAGCTCTCTATAGGTGCTTTCTTGACCATGACCTCTGTCTGTGACTCCTGAATTCTCTCCACCTTGGATTCGACCTCTATCTCCTGTGATTGGAGGTCTCTATTTATAGAGTTTGGTGACAGTAACTGACCAGTCGGTGTAGAAACCGAACAGCGGAGAGAGCTGCACCGGTTATAATAACTGCTACCCATGTATGAATGATCTCCTGAATTGGCGTGTGACGCGTGTCCCATTATGAGGTAATGCGTATAATCGCTCATCGAAGATCACGGCATGCAAGCCACGTAGGTAACTGCCCTTCGCATAGGAAATGTTGGCATAAAGGCCAAATAACTGTCTCGTAGGCGTAAAAGCCAGATAATTATCTCATTGGCGTAAAAACCAAGTAGCTATCTTATTGGCGTAAAAGCCAAATAGCTGTCTTATTGGCGCAGAAGCCAAATAGCTGTCTTGTTGGCGTAAAAGCCAAATTCTGCATAAAACTTGATGTTGCATAGGTAATAGGTAACCAGCATAAACTAGCCAATTATCCTTGCTGACCGAGGTCTTGAGCGTATTCAGGGCCAAATAGTCTTATTGCGTACCTTGCAAATATAGCCCGAATTGGCGTATTTCGAGGAGATAGCATACGGCGTACTCCTATAGTTGAAAATAGCCTGGTTGGCGTATTTCAAGGAGATAGCATACGGCGTGCTCCTATAGTTGAAAATAGCATAGTTGGCGTAATATGCAGGGATAGTGACGTGAGCCTATTAGCCCTAATTTTAGCTCTCCCAGTCATTAAAAGTAGAACCAAATCTCGTGCATTAAATGCAGAGATCTGCCCCCATCTCGCATATTAACTGCAGAGACGTGCCTCGAGTTCTGTACGAAGAAAAGCTTTTGACGTGGCGGTTGGTTTCGTCTCATCCTGAGCGTAAAGCTCATCTCTGCCTGTGTAGAATAGGCAGCGTATTCCTTGAATGCGTAAACGACGTCTTATATCAAGGGTTATGTCACTAGACGACAGTCTGGGGCTCTGTGCATAGTCATCATTATAGCCATCCTCTCGGTCGCCGTACAGTACTTTTTGTCAGGAGTCAGGTTCACTGCTTCGTCTGACAGGTTCATTTGAGGAATACGAAGAGTTCCTCGTACAACTTCCAGCTGCATTAAAAGCAGACGGGTTTTACGCCGAAGTGGCGATGTAGCAACCTTTTTACTCCGAAGCAGTCTGGAAGGATTGCTTTACGTGGGTTGTTCTGGAACTCTGTTTTACGCGGACCAGCGTTGAAGCTCTGCTGTACGCCAATGGCTCTGAAGTCATGTTTTTTACGCGTGCTTCATGTATGTTAGGGGTTTCACGTATAATCCCCCAGCGTATTTTTTATGCTTCTACAAGACCCCCTTCAAAGTTTTTAAATTCCTTGTAATTTGAAATACTTTGAATGAAGCATGAAACTGTCAAATTTGACTCGTTCTACGAGGCTGATTTCTCTGCAAATTTTTAGAAATTTGTTGGGATTTGATGTGTTCTCTTCTGCCTATATAAAGGCAAGTGAGTGAACCTTTCTTTCCACACTTCCTTCACCAAAAGAGATGGTTGCCGAGATCCATTGGGCTGACCTGAGGAAGAAGAAAATTATGCTCTTCCAGCATGTAAGGAGCCGTAAAAAGAAGCATCTTCGAGCAAATGTCCTCTGCAATGATGGATCATGGAAGGATATCATAGCTTCCTTTGCTCGGGATAATCAGCAATTTTATATGGCGATTCGTCCAGGAGAGAGGAAGGGTCTCATTTGGCCATACAGCTTGCAAGCTGTATTCTCTCCCATTATGGCGCTGGACGAGGGTAGGCAGTTTGGCCCTGTCTTCCAGTATTATGTTGGGTCTGAACCCCTAACACAATTTCTAGTGCATGCCTGCCATGGCGTATGGAGGGTGGACTTGCGTAATTGATACATGCCCAGTTCTGTATCCTCCCGGCATTAATCATTTTCTTGTTAATCGGCCGCGGAAGCCAATTAACTGCTGTAGAAGACAAAAAAAATCTACACCAATATGAGAACCTGGCACAGTAGATTCTTGGTGTGATCTTAAATAAAAATGAGAAACCCTTTGTAGAAAAAAGATTTTCATCATATGTAATCATGATTAATAGATTTGTCTTCTTTTACGCAAGCTGATTTGCCATATTTGCTGTGAGAAAGTCTGAATAATTTTACGCTGACTCTGATAAACGAATATCTGATCACGTCCCGTCTTTTAAGCGTAATTGAAGATGCGTAGAAAGCTCCTTAGCATTAAGTTGTTTTGAAGATCCAAACTGTCATGCTGTTTTGGATAAGGACTCGCGTAGAATTCTGAACTGTCACTTCTTCTGATACGAAGGATTCTTGTTCAGACCATCATCTTCAAGAATGGTTTCCCGAAAATCCCTTAAAATAGGGCAAGAAATGTCCGTTGAACAAGCCATACTTGAACTTTTGTGAAAGATTCTGACTGGACTTTGGATGAACTTCCAATGGCCCAAAAAAAAAGAGTTATCTTCAATGCTGAACTCTGTGTGTTTCAGGCACTTGGAATATTTTGTAGCCATAAAAGGAGCGTTTTCTGCGTAAACCCTTGTAATTGGACATCTGTAGCTTTCGAGCGTAGAATCGTAGACTTGTAGCCTCTGAGCGTAAAAAGCTTCTGAGCGTAAAATTGTAGATTTGTAGCCTCTGAGCGTAAAATCGTAGGTTTATAGCCTCTGAGCGTAAAAAGCTCCTGAGCATAAAAGTATCTGAGCGTAAAACCACAGATTTATAGCCTCTGAGCGTAAAATCGTAGATTTGTAGCCTCTGAGCGTAAAAGTTTCTGAGCGTAAAATCATAGATATGCTCTGCACGTAAAATCTGGAACCACTGACTGTCTGTCTTCTTTTTTTAAATGATAGGCTGACGTGGTCCCAAATCATAACCGAATATTAAATATCGAATTTGGTTAGGGATTCGAAGAGTTATCCGAACTCTATAAATAGCCCAAGGTCTTGAAAGAGAAACTCTTTATCTGTCTTCGCAAAACCCTTGATTTCCAAAAAAAACTTTCTTCTTCGTCTCTTTTCTGAGAACTCAGATTCGCCATGGCACACAAACAAGCTTCCACTGCCAAGGGAAAGAAGATCGCTTTCTCATCTCGCTCCACTGCTCAAGCACGAGCAACTCCCATTAGGCTGAGCGAGTCCCGATCTGAACGCAGTGCTCCACCGTCGAGCTGTGCTCCGGACATTACAGGTAAAGACTTCGAGAGAAAAAACCCTTCGCACACGTTGTGCGTACATGCGCAAGGTTATCTACTGTGCTAATAACCTCTCTGAGGAAGATGATGCACAGAGATATTTTATTATTACGCCCACATTCCTAATGTGTCGGCGTAAAAACTCCAAATTTTTACAGTCTGGCGTAAAAACTCAGATTGTCAAAATTTGGCGTGTACTACCAACTTTGAGTTTTACGCGCTGGATGTAAATTCCGGCGTAACAACTCAAATTTTGGCAGTCTGGCATAAAAACTCAGACTATTAGATACTGCCAACCTTGAGTTTTACGCAATGGAAAATAGTTTACAGCGTAAGACTCAAGTTTTTGCAGTCTGGCGTAAAAGCTCAGACTGGTGATCTTTGGCGTAAACTGCAAGGGTGTAACATCCAGTGTAAAAATTGACTTATTTTCTTGAATTTTGCAGTGGACTTGCAGATCCCTCTTTTGGCTAAGGTGATGGGCTCTGCTGCCGGAATGCTGAACTCCAATTATCTGAAGGATTTGTCCCATGTGACATTCCCCATCTCTGGTGCCAATTATCCTGAAGAAAGGGGAACCCTGATCTCGTCCCAAGGAGAACGCATGCTGCTGAGTATGATCAGTGGGGAGCCCCTGACATACATAGATGGGACGGAGTATAAGAAACCAGGTTTCTTGTTCGGGGATGTTATCGACAAACAGTCCCAGACTAAACCCAAGAAGGAGGATTGGGTATTTACTGCTGAGGGCACGGTCATGTATCTGCCCAAGATGCCCAGGGATTACCCTATCTTAGCGTTCTTCCACGCCACACATCCTAGGAAGATGATATGGACTTTGACTCCCGATCTTCATGTCCGCCCCGGGAAGATCTTGTACAACAAGGGATTGAACCAAGGAGCCTTTATGAGCAGACCTTCAGGCTCTGTTATGCCCTTTAGGGGATTACTGCAGGGTAGCATCCCGAGTGAGGATACGTCGCTGATCCAGCCGGTCCAAGTATCGCCCGTCTGCAATAATTTTATGGGGAATGGAGGAGTGTACCCTAAGGTCAACCCTCGGACCAGTGAATGGCTTAGCCCCGGGAATCTTCGATGGGCCAGTTTAACTGCCTGGGCCCTGAAGCACTTCCAGACAGAGCTGGAAAGTATTGGCTTATTCGCGGCTGTGAGCTCCACAAGTGTTGGACTGCCTGTCAACCCTAACTTGTTCTTAGCCTTGATGGAGCGATACAATTCGCTTACCGGAACTTTTGCCACTCTGCTAGGTGAGTTGGGCTTGGCCCTGCATGAGATGGCAGAGATCTCCAAGCTACCAATGGGAGACACTCCTTATGAGGAGTACGTTCCCACAAACAGGGAGCTGAGGGATACAAACCCTCGGGCGGTGGCAGTGTACCAGGAGCTGATGTGCCCCTATCTTGCCTGCACCACTTTCTACAAAGAGCCCTCTGATTTGGCTCATATCAACAAGTGGGTAGCCTACCTCTTCTTCCATCAGGCCAGAAACGCTAAGCCGGACAAGGTTGTAGATAGCAAAGATAAGCCCTTGAACTTCCTGAGCATGCTCAGTGCCAATACGGTCAATGAACTTATTGAAGACGCAGGGGCTCCAGATTATACTCTCGATGAGGAGATAGGGGGTTGTCCTGCAGGCACTAAAGCCTTCAGTTACATGAGGCATTGTCGCAAGCCTCTATCGAGGGAAGCTCAACTGGCTGGCTTCCTTTCTATCTGGCTACGTCGATGGGTAGTGCCTGGCATCGCGTCTGTGGATCGTATACATCACAACACCTTATGGCCCGTAGTGCGTTTGGTATTCGGAGTAAGATTGGGCCTGCTCCCTGCCATGGTGTGTAGAATACAAGCTGGCCTGAGGGCTATTACTGATGGGCTGCTAGCTGATGATACGCAGCGTGAAGGATTTCCCCGAGTGGAATTACCATTCATATACTTAATGGGATGGTTAATTCTTCACAACACCAGGGTGATGTCTCCCGGTCCTGCCAGCAGTTCGGGAAATAACTTGTTGAACTACAAGAATTCCCTTTGGAACGTGGCGACCGTCATAGATTGCCGACGAGCATTGAATTTTGCCCACGGCTGGAAGCTCTTCTGTATCATTCCCCCCGTACATATCAATCAACAGGGGAAGAAACTTAAGGATGAGGGCCATGGGAGGAGCATTCTTTCTCCTGAAGCCTTCTATTGGTTGGTCTGCATTAGACCTTTCCATTTACTGTACAGAAGTGAGGATCACTGCTACCTGGAGCTTTATTTGCCCAGTCGATTTGCCAGGCAATTTGGGTATGACTAGTTGCATGTGGGGAATCCCATCACCAGTTTCAAGTCCAAATGTGGACTTATTGATGGAGCCAGAGGATGGCGGTACTTTATCACGGGCTATACTGGTACAACTTTTGCTGTGCCCGCGACTTCTCTTTTTATGGAGTTGCATATTCTGCACTCGTACGCGCAGTTCTATGCGTCCATCAATACCTTCCATCGCGATTTTGATATGCATAAAAGTTTTAGGATGCCCTCCCATAGGTCCAGTACGAGGGAGGAGGTTCCGTCTGTTTCCTCGGATGAAGATGAAGATACCGCCGGGGCAGACGAGTTCTTGTTGATAATACCGAGAGGCGTAATAGCTTCGCCAGTAGAGCCTCTCTTTATCCCCCAGAAACGGAAGGCTTCCACTCTGAAAGAGCCTTACCCCGCAAGAAGAAGACTGCCCGAGGTCCGAAAAGGGCTTCCACCAGGGGGGCTTCTAGGAGTGAGCCTGTCGTTTCCCCTATTGGGGATGATTCTTTGATCAGAGGTCCTTCGCCTTTTAGAGAGGAAACCTCCATAGTTCCGGTTGACAGTACCGGAGATTCTTTGCTCAAGACTACTGCCGCTACTACCGCTACTGGTAGTGCTTCAAGGTCACTTTCGAGGCCGAGCCTATTAAGAATACCTTTATCCAGACAAATAATAGGAATAACCCCTCCTTCGTCTATAAATATTTCTAGCGAGATTCCACCCGATGAACCTCGAGTAGATCTGGGTGAAGACTGGGAAGACTACCCGCCAGTGTCAGTTGGTGCACCTTCTTCTCCAGGTATGACAGCTTGTCTAGCATCATTAAGAGATGATTTAGCTATTCAGGCTGCTGACGTAACATACCTGCCATCGACCATGGGTAAATGTTGTTTTCACATTTTTTTTATAAAAATTAACATCAAATTGATATTAACTTTCTCTTATCTTCTTTTCAGGTGAAGACATCTTTGGGGAGGACGGAGTTGATGCAACTTTTGATTTTGTTGCGGACCCATTTAATGAAACGGTGGTGATCGACGTCGAAGAAGAGTATTTTGAAACTGCCGATCTATCATCCGCCACATTCTTAGATATCATCTCACCAGTGGGAGTTCAAATAACACCAGGGGAAGATGAACCCCCCATCTCGTCCGTGCCTCTTTCGTCGAGTATACCAGCAACTTCAACTGTTGTTGGTGTCTCTTCTTTTGTCGTGCCCTCTGTTGGAGCAACGACTGTGGTGACTTCCTCTGTAGTCATTCCTGGAGGAAGATTTACTGATATTGCGGCTACTCCCGGCGTCCATTCGAGCTTTGCTATGCTAGTGGATCAATACACTAGCATATTTTATCTCACTTTGAAGGAGTTAATATCGCTGGTGCTGGAGAAGAACTTAGGTTTCGATGCTCTGAAGATGTCCTCCAATCTCCTTATCGTGCAGATTAGAAATTTCAATGATAATGACAGAGCTGATGCGATAGAGAAAATAGTTAATGGTTTGGAACAACCCATTAACAAGTATTTACAACTATCTCGGGGCAGCACCGATGATCTAGTTCAAGCTAAGTACGACTCCTTAACTACAGAGCTTGATGAGCAAATAGAAACTCTGAAAAAATCCATCCAGGAACAGCAGTAGGAGATGGATAAAGAGCGGGCTATCTTGGTGGATTTTATTCCTCAGCTAACTAACTAAGTACTAGGCCGAATATGAGGGAGATGAAGCGAGGGTTCGAGATTTGAAAGCTGAACTCGCTCAGGCCAGGGAGAGGCTTCTCAAGACATCGGCAGCTCGTGATGTATTTAACGGCCAAGTGGAGATAGCTCAGCAGAACTTGACGCGTGCTGGTGTCATCCATGCCAGTTTTGTTGATGCTCGGTCCGAACTATCTTGCTTGAATGACGATAAGACAAGGCTAGAACAGGCTCGTAACCATATTTTGAACTCCAGGAATGATAGGATGGCTGCTTTGGCGCGACAGATTAGTGATTTAACTGCTCCTCCTTGATGATGTATCTTTTTGCTTCTTTGTAATATGCTTTTCCCGGAGATAATAAAGAGGTTTCATCTGACTTTGTGGACCCATCATTTTTTGAACATAAATGATAGGCTAGAATGAAAGTGATATCAGAGGTAATATGGACGTGATATACTTTTGGTAAGTTTCAGCTGGATATATCTATTCAGAGGTTATATGGACATGATAGAATATGATCCAACTAAATTTTTATACAAAACACTATCAGAGGTAATATGGACGTGATAGGTTTGAAGTTTCAAATTAGTTAAACATATCTATTTAGAGGTCATAATAACATGATAGAATATGATCCAACTAATCTTTCTACGTAGTATCGTCAGAATGAGATCTTCACCATACCCCGTTTAAGCAAAGGGAGATTAAGCGTAGTACTTCTTCAGGAATTTGCCGTTGATAGGAGCCAATATTAAATCTCCATTAGGCTTGGCTAATCTGTAGGCGCCGTTTGAAAATGCCATTTCAATCACATAAGGACCTTCCCATTTAGGCTGGAATTTTCCCTTACTTTTGTGTGTAATGATCATTGGCCTCTTCACAGCTAGAACTATCTCGCCAACTTTGAATACTCTTTCCTTCACTTTTTGATTAAAAGCTCTGGAAATGCGTGCCTGGTAGAACGCAATGCGCTGTTGAGCTTGAAGGTGTTTCTCGTCTAATCCTTCTAGCTCTTGAAGCCTTAAGTGGTCATTATTTTCCTGAGTCAACTCATTAGCCACTGCTATTATGAGTGATAGAATTTGGATTTCAATGGGGAGAACTACTTCACACCCATAAACTAATAAAAATAGGGTACAACCTGTTGGTGTTCGTACCGTTGTGCGATATGCCCAGAGACATTCCCCCAGCTTCTCATTCCAATCTCTTTTGTTCGAAGAAACGAACTTCTTCAAGAGTTTGATGATAGTTTTGTTGAAGGCTTCCGCCAAACCATTAGCAGCAGGATTATATGCCGTAGAGGCCATATTTTGTATCTGATTTTTATCGCAAAATCGTTGAAACGCTTGGCTGATGAATTGAGGTCCATTGTCATAAATTATCCTTCGGGGTATCCCAAAGCGATAAATGACATGGTGCTTGATAAAGTTGATCACATTAGATGTCTTTACCTCAGCAAGAGGGATCGCCTCCGCCCATTTAGAGAAATAATCCGTGATAGCCAATATGAACCGATGTCCTCTAGAAGAAGATGGGTGAATAGGACCAATGATATCCATACCCCATGCTTCAAAAGGCCATGATGCAATCGTAGGATGTAAATACTCAGAAGGCTGATGTATAAAATCCGCATGAACCTGATAGGCTTTGCATTGTCTTGCATATTTCACGACATCTGCGATCATGGTAGGCCAGTAGTAGCCCATCCTCCTGATACGATCTTGTAACTTAGGACCGGATTGATGTGCTCCACATACACCGTCATGAGCTTCTCGGATAACCCGTTTTGCATCATTGTCAGAGAGACATCGTAATAGCAGTCCATCGTTTGTTCGGCGATATAGACATTGTGAAGACGCGTCAAAATAGAAGCGTAATGATCGTCTTTTGATGGATACTACTTCTTTAGGATCCTCTGGTAAGATTTCGTATGACACAAAGTCTATAAAGGGACTTCTCCAGTCTCTCTTAGGAGGAACCGTGTTCACGGCGTAACTGCGTTCCATGTAAAAGTTATTTTTTATACAGAATAAATCTCTGTTAAGAAGAATCACTGAATTCTGCCTTCTTATAGGAATAGCTAGATCTGCAGCTAGGCTGGCCAGGGCATCAGCTTCCAAATTTTGAGATCGAGGCACATATTCTAGGAAGAATCCTTTAAAAGATATGGCAATCTTGATCGTTTCTTGGTGATAAGGAATGCGGTCTGGATTGCGGACTTCATATATTCCTCTGACCTGATTGACGATCAGCTGAGAATCACCAAAAGCTTCCAGGTATTCAATATCCAATTCTTTAGCGACTTGAAGCCCGATTAGTAGGGCATTATACTCTGCCACATTATTAGAGCAGGGTTCGCTAAGAGAATATGCTCGATAGATAACGAGTTTATCAGGAGTCACCAGGACAATTCCTACTCCTGAAACCACGTTTCCCCTGGGACCAGTCCTGGAGGCACCATCGAAGAATAGCTGCCATGTAATACCTTCCATTGCAAAATTACATTCTGCAACTTCGTCGGGAATGTCCTCGTATAGTTTAGAGGTTTCCGGAATTGGATGAGCAGCTAGGAAATTAGCCAAGGCTTGACCTTTGATGGACTTCTGTGGGACATACACCATATCATACGGTGTTAATAACATCGCCCAAGTCGCGAGTTGGGAATTAAGAACACTTGGCTTGTTCATCAATACCCGAAGAGGATTGATTCTGGCGATGATATGAATAGTTTGGCCCGTAACGTAATATCGCGTCTTCTGAATGGCGAACATTAGGGCCAAGCATTCTTTTTCTACTGGATTGTACCGGTGTTCAGCTCCGACCATCATCCTTCTCAAATAGTAAATAGCCTGTTCATAACCCTCATTGTTCTTCTGTGCGTGGAGAGCTCCTAAAGAATGATCCATTGCTCGAACATACAGCAAAAATGGTCTTCCTATAACGGGAGGTACTACAACTGGAGGATTAGTGAGATAGCGTTTGATATCATTAAATGCTTGCTGACAGGCTTCGTCCCATACGAATGACACACCTTTCTTCATCAGGCGAGAAAAAGGTTGACATCTCCCAGAGAGGTTGGATATGAATCTCCTGATATAAGCCATACGACCTTGAAATCCCCTGAGTTCTCTCAGATTACGGGGCGGTCGCATTTCTAGGATAGCCTTTACTTTATCAGGGTCCACTTGAATGCCTTTAGCGGTAATGACAAATCCCAGGAATTTGCCACTGGATACACCAAGAAAGGACTTTGTAGGATTCATTTTGAGTTGATGTTGGCGCATCAACTCGAATACTGTCTTCAAGTCTTGGATATGATTATCCTTGAGGCGGCTTTTGATAGCAATATCGCCTACGTAACATTCCACTATTTTTCGTAAGTACTCATGGAATATGTTACTCATAGCTCGTTGATACGTAGCCCCGACATTCTTCAGTCCGAAAGGCATAACCGTATAGCAATATACCCCCAATGGTGTCCGGAAGGCAGTATGCTTCTCGTCTTCAGAATTAATCTTAATCTAATTATATCCTGAGAATCCGTCCATGAAAGACATGCGCTCAAAACCGCATGTATTATCAATCATGACGTCTATAATGGGAAGAGGGAACTCATCTTTAGGGCAGGCCGCATTCAGATCTCGAAAATCGATGCAAACACGCACTTTCCCACTTTTCTTCATGACCGGGACAACATTGGCGACCCAATCAGGATGTTGTTCTTCCCGGATGAACCCACGGGCTATTAGCTTCTTGATTTCAGCTTCAATGGCATCCATCATATCCAGACGGAACCGGCGTTGGTGTTGTTTCACAGGCTTCAAATTGGGTCATATGTTGAGTTTATGGGTAGCCACTTTAGGATCAAGACCTGGCATATCCTCATAATTCCATGAAAAGACATCGATATATTCTTTTATCAGCTGGATTATTTCTTCCCTTTCTTCTTCGGAAAGATTGTTACTGATAAATATCGGCTTTGGTGAAAATTCATTCCCAACATCGACTTGGATAACTTTATCTTCAGTGGGCGGTTCTCTCTGCTCGAACCGAAGTTCCCATTGTGTATCCATTTGCTGTGCCCATGATTTATCTTCAAATGGTTCAGATTCTTGTTTCTCTATTTCGAGAGAATCTGTCAACACCATATTTACTAATAATACCTGTTCCAGTTCATCTTCTGAATCAGAGGATGGCAAATCGTCTTGAAAAGAGGAAATAGTCTCCACTCTTGACTCAGAGTCATTGGAAGTTGCAAGATGTGTGGTATACCCTAACCCAAAATGAGTTCATTGACAGTAGGGGTCACCATGCAACGGCATTCGTCTGCCTTTCCCATAGTTGAGGCCTGGCTCCAACTTCAAGTCATATCCCATGCTTTGCATAATCTTCAAAGCTTGTGGACTATAACTGTGAACTTGCATTTTCCCAACATAAAATTCGTGAGAATCTTTTTGTACAATTGGTTTATTTCATATGCGACCGAAGACTATTGGATGCTGATTGTTGCGTGTAGGTGGGATAATAAAGATATAATCTTCATGTGGTCCATATATCGTGATGACATTAGATGTTGACGCCACTCTCCACACATACGGATGATAGGAGTCTATAGCTTCCAAGAATTTTTGTGCTATAGGTTCTATATCGTTATGGGGGAAGGATTCCTGATTTGGAAATTGAGCGTCAATATACTGGAAAAGAGAATCTTTATTATAGTCAGAAACCACGTTCCCAGTTGTATTTACATCAGTCGGCTGCTTGTTGCGCCTGAGGTTGATGACCAAAGGTGGAGGCTTCTGGTTCAAAGTGATCACTAGAGGATCGCTTCCTCCTCCCGATTTGGTTCTGTTCAAGTGAATAGCCGTGGGTTCTGTGACCTTCAGACAGGTAGTCCGCCCTTTCACTTGTATTGATAAAGGTTGCTCAGTAGATGGTTTTGCTGGCTCCCAGCAGGATTCCTCTTCCACCTTGCTTGACATCTCCTTCATGTAGTCTTGGGTGTACAACATGGCATCAAAATAGTAGGATTCAACTCTTTTGAAAGGATTAAGATCCGCAAACTCTATTTTCACTGTCCCTTGGGCATCTACATATTTGAAGCATTGACGTAGAGTGGAAGGAACGATATTGTGATCGTGGATCCAAGGTCTGCCCAACAGAATGTTGTAAGATAACTCTGAATCAATGACGTAGCATGTAGCCATTGATCTAAGGTCACCAATCTGGATCCTTAGACGAATCTTCCCTAATGGTTTGCTCTTCCTGGCATTAAAGCCCACCATCATGGTGTTAGTGTAAGCCAGTTCGCTTGTAGGGATTCTCAACGGTCTTAACAGACTGTGAGGGATGATGCTGATCGACGATCCCGGATCTATGTGAATCCGGTCTACCTCCATGGAGCCAACATATCCGGTGTAATAAAGAGGCCTGTCACGCTTGTTATGTTTCAACAACATGTCCTCTTGAGTGAAAGTAATATTAGGGACCACTTCTATCACACTATGGCATTGAGGATATGCCACAGGCTCTTTATCAGGGGACTTGAGCTGAGTCAAGCATACATCCGCCTGCATTAACGCTTCACTTAAGGCTTGACGAGTGTCTTTGGATAGCCTTAGGAGCTCAAAAATGGACAATCTGGCT
Source organism: Iris macrosiphon (assembly GCA_036927795.1). Lineage (NCBI taxonomy): Eukaryota > Viridiplantae > Streptophyta > Magnoliopsida > Asparagales > Iridaceae > Iris > Iris macrosiphon. The sequence continues at coordinate 130,024,390 of JAYESA010000002.1, forward strand.
GGTGTATTAGCCAACTGGACCAAGATGTCGAAGTTATATGGTTTTTCTAAACCTTTGTTTTGAATATTCTTCAAAGGTTTATCCAAATGAACTTCTTTTTGCTTTCCCTTGTCCAATAAAGTTGGTCTAGAAGGACCTGCTTCTGGTATAACAGGTTCGGGCTCTGGAGGTTTGGCAGCTGAAGTGTTTGCCGTTGGTTCCTCCTGGCTTCCTCCATAGTCCTTGAGGTAGACCTTGTCTGACCGGGTCCCGGTTGCCAAAGCCTCTTCTTCTGATGTCGGGGATATTACAACCATATGGCATGGTATGCATCTTGAGTTCTTTTTAGACTTAGCTTTAGTAGCTTGAATCTCTTCCTCAATTTCTGACACCAGATCTGGATGAACCCACATAATCTCACCACGCTTTATAGTTAGGGGTACCAGGTCATGATTTTGACTCCTGGTCGGCGGGAGATTAACAATGTTCATCATCGCCCTTGGAATAGCTACTATACCATCTGGGACATTTTGAGGGGGCAGATTGCCAAACTGGAGTGAGATCATGTTGGCTGTGACCGTCTTCTCGCTATTACGCAGAGTGATGGCCTTGGCGTCGATCAGCTCCTGGATTTTCCTTTTTGATACATAACATGCCTTTGTGGGGTGATGTATGTATCTGTGGAAAATACAATACTTAGGGTTATTGGTACTGCCGACTTCATTTGACCGCTTTACCTCAGGGAGAGTAAGCTTGCCACTTTTGACTAGACAATCGAATATGCTCGAAATATCGTCGTCGTCAAAAGAATATTCTTCTTTAGGCCTGGAAGTCCCAGGATTTGTCTGCGTAGTTACCGGAGTATGTTGCCTGGACGTGTTGATTGCCAGAGCTTCCTTCCCTTTGGAACTACGAACATGATCGTTATTGGAAGATGACCGCTTCCCTCTATCAGAGGTAGAGATCATGATTCCATTGTCACGCGCCTTCCGACTGTTATCTTCAGCGGCTACCGCTGAGATGATAAACGAGGGCCAATCATGGAACTGATATGGTCCCGTGAACATTGAAATTAGCGGAAGAAGGTTCTTCCTGCAAATGTCCACAAAGGCAGAATCTGGAACTCCGGGAGGCATCTGCAAAGTAGCCTGATGAAAGCGTTCGATGAAAGTTCGAACGCTCTCCTTCTCCTTTACTTTGATAAGTGATGACATAGACATGTCCATCCCTCCTTCGTAGAATCGAGCAAAGAACAGAGTCTTAAAATCTTCAAAGGAAGTAATGCAGTTATCCACAAGACTACGGTACCACTGATAGGCCACTCCACAGCCTTTAAACACTCGAGTGAGAAGGGCATCATTCCTTTGCAACAACACCATCATCATGCTAAAGTAGTTCATGTACTGGCTCGGTAACGTCTTTCCCTCAAACAAAACCATAGCCTGTGGTTTGTATTTAGGTGGGAAAGGGATCTTGTCCCAGATAGCTGGGTATGGCTGATTGATTCCCAACTTCTTGAGCTGATCTTTATGCTTCAAGGCATCAAATTGGGCTTTCAATTCTCACACTGCCTGCATCGGGTTTTCAGCTGGTAAAGGGATCACAGAGTGGTGAGAGATCGGTTGTATTGTAACTCCAACAGGAGGCAATACATTCTCCGAGTTAAGAAGTTGAGGAGCCGCTGACTCTTGATTTAGAACAGGCTCCGGGTTTGCGTTGGATGGTTGTAGGTCCACCCCCATACGTAGTTGAGTCAGAGGAACCGATGTTTGAGCTACTGCAGCTGTATATTGAGTCACCATCAACTGACGCATACTCTCCATCATGGAATTCATCTTTTAAGTGATGCTTCCAATACAGCGATGCGTTGGTCAGCACGTCCTGATGGGGAAGCCTCTTCATGTTCATATCCAATGGCATAGACTTCCATTTCTCTGGATGCTATTGAAGGAATAGTATTGATCTCTGTAGAGATTGAGTCTATACTTTCAGCATCCGATTCGGGAAACTGGTAACCCCCCAGTGTCAGAATCAAAAGAATATGAAGCCGGTTGTCGTGACCTCGAACGGGTGTTTCGAAACACACCTGCTTCAATATTCTTAAGGAGTCTGTCAAATCTCCTTTGGCTTGGAGTTCTAGAGGGATGGCATCTTGAATTTGACCTTCCTCTAGGAATGTGTGAAGCCATGTTCACTGATGCGAATGTCAGCTCTTCTTCCTGTAAAGACAAAGAGTAGTTCAACCGGTCAAAAACTGACCGTTTTGTCTTAGAACAGCAGTAGTTAACTACAACTTGATGACTATTACAACAATGCTCCCTAGGGGGTGTAATAGACATGTTAGAAGATCCCCTGGCTTTGCGCTTCTGGATCAAGAAATCACGCAAATTAGGGGGTTTAACAGAATATGAAGGCTTATTCTGCCTTTTTACATCAGTTGGAGCGCGGATATTGGGAACCATGACCCTCTCTCTGCCATAAGAATACAGTAGTTCAGCCATGTGAGTAGCATACGATCCATTATCCGTCTGAGGAGCGTATTTCCCTATGAAACAGGTCTTCTTTACGCGGATGGGATTATCCTGGCATAATCTGGAACTTTGCACCGATTCGCGTAAAACAGGAGGAGTCTTCAAACAGCCTCAAGCGTCACGTATAAACTTTTTCTCTTGGTGGCGTACAACTCTAGTGGTCGGGAGATTCGCCATGCGTTTTCCCTTGATGTGATCCCAGGGTCCATCGGATGCATTCTTATGCGCAAGGCGCGTTTGAATTTTCTACGTGGGCACTGAGGCCTTGTCAGAAATTTTGTCTGCCACGTCACAGACGGGAGACGAAGTTTTACACACAATGCGCGTTGTAGATTTCTGAATTGGCGATGAGACCTTGTCAGAAATTTTGTCTGCCGCGTCACAGACGGGAGACGAAGTTTTACGTGCAGGACACGTTGTAGACTTCTGGATTGGCACTAGGGTATTGCCAGAAGCTTTGTCTGTCATGTCACAGACGGAAGATGGGTTTTACGCACAAGACGTAAAGGTCGTGATGTCACAGCCTTGTTGATCGGAGAGAGAGAGTCCGCAGGAATGGTAGAGGATGTCCGGGGCATCCATACTTTACGCAGTTTCCTGTTGTCTTGGACAGAGAGGGAATGAGAGCTACCCCCTGCTCAAAGCATGTCTTCGTAAGCCGATTGGTCGAATTGGACGACCAAAGTCTTCTTCGTTGATCCTACGGATACAGCATCGTATTGAGCAATGGCTTTCTCGTCCGATGAGAAAGTAGTCCCCAGCAGAATCGCCATCTTGTGTTTGATAATAAATGAAAGAAATTGAAACTAGGTTTATACGAAACCCTTTCTTTGTTTACAAACAAGAAAAAGAAGTACAATTAATCCTATACGAGGATGTTAAGTACAAAAATTTGATTCTGGGGAAATATTGCTATAGGAGTCTGATATGCGGTCGATCACTTTGTCCCTTGGACCACACGATGAAGAAGTGCTGTAGAAGAAGGAAAAGAAGCTTCAAAGACTGAAGGAAAGGTTGAACTCTCGTTGCCAAAGCTCTCTATAGGTGCTTTCTTGACCTTGACCTTTGTCTGTGACTCCTGAATTCTCTCCACCTTGGATTCGACCTCTGTCTCCTGTGATTGGAGGTCTTTATTTATAGAGTTTGGTCACAGTAACTGACCAGTCGGTGTAGAAACCGAACAACGGAGATAACTGCACCTTTTACGCGGCGGTTATAATAATTGCTACCCACGTATGAATGATCTCCTGAATTGACGTGTGACGCGTGTCCCATTATGAGGTAATGCGTATAATCGTTCATCGAAGATCACGGCATGTAAGCCACGTAGGTAACTGCCCCTCGCGTAGAGAAGGTTGGCATAAAGGCCAAATAACTGTCTCATAGGCGTAAAAGCCAGATAATTATCTCGTTGGCGTAAAAGCCAAGTAGCTGTCTTATTGGCGTAAAAGCCAAATAGCTATCTTATTGGCGTAGAAGCCAAATAGCTGTCTTGTTGGCATAAAAGCCAAATTCTGCGTAAAACTTGATGCTGCATAGGTAATAGGTAACCAACATAAACTAGCTAATTATCCTTACTGACCGAGGTCTTGAGCGTATTCAGGGCCAAATAGCCTTATTGCGTACCTTGCAAAAATAGCCCGAATTGGCGTATTTCGAGGAGATAGCATACGACGTACTCCTATAGTTGAAAATAGCCTGGTTGGCGTATTTCAAGGAGATAGTGTACGGCGTGCTCCTATAGTTGAAAATAGCCTGGTTGGCGTAATATGCAGGGATAGTGACGTGAGCCTATTAGCCCTAATTTTAGCTCTCCCAGTCATTAAAAGTAGAACCAAATCTCGTGCATAAAATGCAGAGATTTGCCCCCATCTCGCGCATTAACTGCAGAGGCGTGCCTCGAGTTTTGTACGAAGAACAGCTTTTGACGTGGCGGTTGGTTTCGTCTCATCCTGAGCGTAAACCTCATCTCTGCCTATGTAGAATAGGCAGCGTATTCCTTGAATGCATAAACGATGTCTTATATCAAGGGTTATGTCACTAGACGACAGTACGGGGCTCTGTGCAGAGTCATCATTATAGCTGTCCTCTCGATCGCCGTGCAGTACTTTTTGTCAGGAGTCAGGTTCACTGCTTCGTCTGACAGGTTCAGTCGAGGAATACGAAGAGTTCCTCGTACAACTTCCAGCTACATTAAAAGCAGACGGGTTTTACGTCAAAGTGGCGATGTAGCAACCTTTTTACGCTAAAGCAGTCTGGAAGTATTGCTTTACGCGGGTTGTTCTGGAGCTCTGTTTTACGTGGACCAGCATTGAAGCTCTGCTATACGCCAATGGCTCTGAAGTCATATTTTTTATGCGTGCTTCATGTATATTAGGGGTTTCACACGTATAATCCCTCAGCGTATTTTTCATGCTTCTACAGCTATATCCCCTGAGGACCTGGATATGGATTATGTCCCCAGGTATTGACGAGGAGGTTTATCCTAAGGATTACGGGTAAGAAGCTGATAACGGAGCAGAACCAGCAGCTGAGGACAAGGTGGTACTGGAGGACTTCTCTTGAGTTCTCGGATTATCTTTATGTTTGATGCCCTGTGATTCATGTATTTGGTCATTTACAGGTTTGTTATCTACCATAAAGTATCTGTTGAATGAGGAGGAATTGAATCTTTCAATTCCAGCATCATCACAGCTATATTCATCTTCTAGGGCATCCCAAAGTTCTTTTGCACTTTTGTATTCGAAGAATATGTCATATAATGATTCAGACAAATCACTTAGAATTCTATGGAAGCAATGGTAGTCTATTTCCTTAGGGGTCTTGGGTCTAGAAGAACCAGAGGACTTGGATATACCTATGTCAGACTCAGTGTCATCAGAGTCATTTGTGATTGGTGTGGAACCATCAATGGCTGAGATTAATCCTAAGGTAGTGAGCCAAAATTTCATCTGACTTTGCCATCTCTTAAAGAAAGTCCCGTTGAATTTTGCAGGTTTAGCAGTAAAAGTCTCATCCTTGGCAGTCATGGTTGCAAATGAGGAAAGTCTGAAAGATACGAAATTACTCAATAACAATGTCCAATAATTTAGAATAATAGTTCAAGTGGTTTTTGCTAATCAATCTTAAAATCTTGAGTCTATCAAGTATATATTGATTTGAGTTAGCTGTAGGGGCCGGTTCCCAGCTAGCGGTGGTCCGAAGACACTTAAATATCGTGTCGCTTAGGGCTATTTACACCCGGTTGACAGAAGGACCCTTTCGGCTTGTTCCCAAATTGATCTTTACTTTTAGAATCCAGACTCAAAGAGATTTGCAGTTTTACTTTAACTATTTATTTTGACTTAAATTGTTTAAAGGAATTGGAATTAACAATATGCCGAATAGAGTGAGCCAAGAACACAATTTGTTATGTTAATACACAACCAAGTATGCCTATAAACAAAATAAATAATAAACTTGCTTTAGCAATACAAATTAATAGTACTCTTGCTTTGGGAATACAATTAAAAAATTAAACTTGCTACAGTTAATTTTATATTTATATCAGTTTGCTACCAACAATTAATATGTACTAAATTGCTACAATACTATTTTAACAGCAAGTAATGTGCTATCAGCAATTAAGAATCAATTTTGATAAGTATTTATTTAGAATGACAGCAGTATAGTTTATTTGGTATGTAGCAAAATGTGTGCTATAGTATATTAGGAGGTTATAAATAATTCGCTAACAATCAAATATGCTAGTGTTTAACATATATGCTTTTATATTTGGTGACAAGTAATTCGTTTTGTTCTTTTGTTTGTAAGACAAAAAATTTATATATGTAGCTACAGTAATCACAATTCGTTCTTGTTGTAATAAGCAGCACTAGACAGAAATATGTTTTGAAAATGAGAAACAGTAGCTAAAAATGATAAACTCTTAGATTGTTAACCGTATTTATAATATAAATATAATATATAATATTTTTCAGAGAACAAGGAAACCCAAAAATAAAATTGTTACCGGCCTCCGGGGAAGTCGTGCACGAAGCACTGCCTTAAGAGTTTATCCGAGGTCTATGTGCAGACGTTTCTCGGAAGCTCCTAGTGGTAAAACCCCCTGACTACCGGGTTCTCTTTGTCGTACACGACTCGGAGAGAGAGACCGAACTTAGCTCTGCCCAGAGCAAGGAGTTGGAGATCAGAATGTCGTTTGAGAGTGGAGTGAAAGAGAGTTTGGACGTAGGATTATTTTCTGTACCAAATGAAGGAGAAGGAGACCAAATAAATAGGCTGGAGCTGTGGCAAGGTTCAATGAATCTGGCCATAGACAGGTACTTAATGGCTCATAAATAGGCCATTAAGTAATGAATAAAACGTGGGATAAATGCTGTCAAAAATGAGCTGTGGCAAGGCAAGGTTCAATGAATCTGGACAGTGTCCCAACATTCAAAATTTGAACGGTTCAAAAAAGGAAGAGGAGCAAAAAGAATTTTAGGGTCCCAGCCCGAACCCGAAGAGGAAATCGGATCGGCATTCGGCGCCCGCAGATGTGGGCGCGTATCCGCACCCGTTACGCGCGTCGAACCGAACCGAACCGAGCCGAGCCGGGCCGGGCGGCGGCGGCGGTGCGCGCGTGTGGCCCAAGGGGTTCCCCACACAACAACTTAATAGAGCAAAGGAGAGAAACTAATATATGTACACAAGAAGGCTTTGGTGCATCCGATGTGGGACTAAAGAAAGGAAGAGGAATTTGAGCATTTGAAGAAAACAAAACCAACAATCCCCCCCCCCAAAAAAAGTTAAGTTCTGAAACAGAGATAAGAGTGAAGTAAATAGAGAGATAGCATCTGGGCAGTAAAATACTATGCATAGATGAGATGGACTACAGCCTTGAACTCACGTAATGACTATTGCCTTAATCTGAAGAAGTGCTTGATGGACTATGCCTTGAATCAGACTTCTTTAACCAGATTCAGAAAAATAGCACACATAGTACGCTAGAGGTTCTGGGTCCAACGGGTGACGCTTTTGGTTGGCCATGCGCACTAATCCAATTCATGAGAGTTGTCTAGGATCGCCCTGTCCCATAGTCGCGGCCTTCACGACCTCTCATATAGGTAAGTCCTTAAGGGTTGGTGATAGATTTTAACCCCGCATATCAGCTTGGACCTATTAAGAGTTTTTTTTTTTTTTTAAACTCATCCTAACCATATCACTCAAGAACACTGTCACCATAAGGATGGGGAATCATAGTACGCATGTACAGCCACTTGGGCATTATATGATGAGATTTTAATCTCGGGTCAGTGTTCTATAAAAGTCACATAAGTCCAGCTTGTTCCTACCCATTGAACCGGCTTCTTGGGATCTCCAGTCAGACTCGGTTGGGTTGCCACTGCTGGTGACTTTACTTATGGGCTTAACCCCATCCCCCTCGATGATTCTAGGATCAAAGTCCTAGACAGACCCTTCGTCAAGTGGTCTGCAAGATTCTTTTCTGACTTTATATAGTCAAGAACCACATATTTGCCCAATAGGCTCTTTATAGACTTGAAGCGCAGCTGCAGGTGCCTGTTCATCTTAGCATTCACAGAATCATGCTTTAGTAGTTCCATAACAGATTTATTATCACAGTTTATAGAAATTGCAGGAACAGGATTAATAGAAACAGGTATATACATAATAAGGTTTCTTAGCCATTCGGCTTCTGTGCATGTAGTGTCTAAGGCTATCATTTCAGAGTCCATTGTACTTCTAGCAATGATAGTTTGTTTACATGAGCCCCAGGAGATTGCAGCTCCTCCTAGAGTAAAAACATATCCAGTAGTAGATTTTACATCATGCGAGTCAGTTACCCAGTTTACGTCTGAATAACCTTCTATGATATCAGGGTGTCTAGTATAGTGCAACATATAATCTAGAGTACCCCTAAGATATCTAAATAATCTTTCTAATGCTATCCAGTATAACTGATTTGGGTTACTAGTATATCTACTTAGTCTCCCAATGGCAAATGCAATATCAGGTCTGGTCCTGTTTGATATATACATGAGAGAACCTATCATCTGAGAATATCTATGTTGTTCCATAGGAGAGCCCTCATTCTTCTTTAGAACAATACTACTGTCATAAGGAGTAAGGGCAGGTTTCTTATAAAAAAACTTAATTTTTTTTAGCATTTTCTCGATAGAGTGTGCTAAGGATAGAGTATAGCCCTCCTTGTATTTGGACAGTTGCATGCCTAGAATCAAGTTTGCTTCACCTAGATGTTTCATATCAAACTGGCTGGATAAATAGTCTTTGGTATTAGTAATCAATTCTAGTGATGATCCAAAAATAAGGATGTCATCTACATACAAACATAGGATGACACAACTTTCATCTAAAATTTTGGAGTATATACATTTGTCATACTCATTTGGCACGAAACCATATTCTGAGATGATTATGTCAAATTTGTTGTGCCATTGTTTGGGAGCCTGCTTTAGACCATAAAGAGATTTAACTAATCTGCAAACTTTATATTCTTGGCCTTTAGTAATAAAACCTTCAGGTTGCTCCATGTAGATTTCTTCCTCTACGTCCCCATTTAGAAATGCTGTCTTGACATCCATTTGATGGATTAGCATATTATGAATGGATGCTAAGGCTAGAAGGGTTCTGATAGAGGTGATCCTAGCTACAGGTGAGTATGTATCAAAATAATCTAATCATTTTTTCTGGGTAAAGCCTTTGGCTACTAATCTAGCCTTGTATTTCTCTATTATACCATCGGCTCTAAGTTTCTTTTTAAATATCCACTTATAACCTATGGGTTTACTACCTGAAGATAGGTCTGCTAGAAACCAAGTATTATTCTCCATGATGGAGTTATACTCACTGTTAATGGCTTCTTTCCAGAAAGGGACATCAGGAGAATATATTGCTTCTTCATAAGTTGAGAGATCACCCTCTATTAGAAAAGTGAAGAAACCTTCTCCTAAGTTCTTTTCAATTCTTTCTCTTTTACTCCTTTTAGGTTCTATATTTTGTTCGGGTTGTGAACTAGATATTTGAACATAAGAGCTGGTGGACGGAGTAAGAGAGAGATTGAAGGGAGAGGAAGAAATTCTATCTTTAAAAGGATATATATTATCAAAGTAAACTGCATCTCTTGCTTCTATAATAGTATTGTTAGAGATTTCATTTACTTCTGAGTGAGTAACAAGAAATCTATTGGCATTGCTATCTAGGGCATATCCTATGAATACAGCATCTACAGTCTTAGGTCCAATCTTTCTCTTTTTAGGTTCAGGAATTCCTACTTTAGCCAGACATCCCCAAACTTTGAGATAATGGATCCTAGGAGCTCTACCTTTCCATAATTCATAGGGAGTCTTATCATTAGACTTACTAGGGATCCTATTAAGGATGTAACAGGCCGATAATAATGCTTCTCCCCACAAATTATCAAGAGCACTTGAGCTGAGGAGCATGGCATTCACCATGTCTAACAGAGTGCGATTCTTTCTTTCAGCAACTCCGTTGGACTGTGGTAAATAAGGAGCAGTTACCTCATGGATTATTCCGTATTCTTCACAAAAATTGGTCATATCATTTGATGTATACTCTCCACCACGATCTGATCTAAGAATCTTAATCTTTCTCTCTAACTGGTTCTCAGCTTCAGATTTATAGACCTTAAATCTATCTAGAACTTCATCTTTGGTTTTTAGTAGATATGTATAACAATACTTTGAATGATCATCTATAAAGGTAATAAAGTATTTTCTACCACCTCGGGTCAAAACCCTATTTGAGTCACACACATCACTATGAATAAGCTCTAGAAGGTCAGAGTTTCTTTCTACAGATTTGAAAGGTAGCCTAGTATGTTTGGCTTGAACACATTTCTCACACTTGGTTTATCATCTATTGGAGTCTTAGGAATAAGATCTAAGTTCATCATCCTTTTTAGGGAACCTAGATTCACATGACCTAATCTACTGTGCCATACATTTGAGGATTCTATATTTGAAACAACAAAGGAAGGATCAAAATTTTTTTTCATGGTACTCAAAATAAAAAAGACCATCTCTTACAAAACCCTTTCCAATAAAAGAGTCATTCTTAGAAAAAACTACTTTATTTTCTTCTATAACAATCTTGTACCCTGAAGTTACAAGGAGAGACCCACTAACTAAATTTCTTCTGATAGATGGCACATGTAACACATCATAAAGAGTCAGAGTTTTTCCTGATATCATCTTTAGATCTATTCTTCCTCTTCCTATAATCTGTGCCGCTGAGCCATCTCCTAGAGTTACACCTCCTCCACCTGATTCCTGATAGTTTAAAAAACAGGAGCGATCAAAGGAAACATGAACATTAGCTCCAGAATCCAACCACCAATCGTCAGAATGGTAAGAAATGTTGACTAAGGGTTGATAGCTTACAGACCTGAAGGAACTAGAAGAGCCGTTGAGAAGCATGTTTGCTTCTGGTTTGGTAGGATGTTTCCCTTTGAAAGAGGTCTGGACAGCTTCCTACTTCCTATGGAAATAATTGGTGGCTATATGGTTTGTTTTACCACACACAAAACAAAATCTCTTCTGATCCTGAGTTTGACCAAAGGTTCTTGGTTTATTGTGGTGATGGTTTTGGTGGTGAGGCTGAGAGTTCTGCTTCTTCTTGAAGAGGTTCCTTTTTGGTTTGTGGTGATGATGAGGCTTGGGTTTACCTTGGGATTCTACAAGGTTTACCTTAGCTTTAGACTCGGACTTAGGGTTAGACCTTAGCCTAATTTGTTCTTTTGTTCTAATTTTCTTTAGGACTTGAGCAAAGGTAAGGTCACCCTGAGTATGAATGAGGTCTTTCTTGACATCAGACCAAGAAGGAGGAAGCTTGTCTATTAAGCAGGCTTTTTTATACTCAGTAGAGAAGAAAGTGCCTTTGGCTTGAATATGCCTAAGGTATTCTTGGAATTCATGTATTTGGTCATTTATAGGTTTGTTATCTACCATAAAGTATCTGTTGAATGAGGAGGAATTGAATCTTTCAATTCCAGCATCATCACAGCTATATTCATCTTCTAGGGCATCCCAAAGTTCTTTTGCACTTTTGTATTCGAAGAATATGTCATATAGTGATTCAGACAAAGCACTTAGAATTCTATGGAAGCAATGGTAGTCTATTTCCTTAGGGGTCTTGGGTCTAGAAGAACCAGAGGACTTGGATATACCTATGTCAGACTCAGTGTCATCAGAGTCATTTATGATTGGTGTGGAACCATCAATGGCTGAGATTAATCCTAAGGTAGTGAGCCAAAATTTCATCTGACTTTGCCATCTCTTAAAGAAAGTCCCATTGAATTTTGCAGGTTTAGCAGTAAAAGTCTCATCCTTGGCAGTCATGGTTGCAAATGAGGAAAGTCTGAAAGATATAAAATTACTCAATAACAATGTCCAATAATTTAGAATAATAGTTCAAGTGGTTTTTGCTAATCAATCTTAAAATCTTGAGTCTATCAAGTGTAGATTGATTTTAGTAAGCTATAGGGGCCGGTTCCCATCTAGCGGTGGTCCGAAGACACTTAAATACCGTGTCGCTTAGGGCTATTTACACCCGGTTGACAGAAGGACCCTTTCGGCTTGTTCCCAAATTGAACTTTACTTTTAGAATCCAGACTCAAAGAGATTTGCAGTTTCACTTTAACTATTTATTTTGACTTAAATTGTTTAAAGGAATTGGATTTAACAATATGCCAAATAGAGTGAGCCAACAACACAATTTGTTATGTTAATACACAACCAAGTATACCTATAAACAAAATAAATAATAAACTTGCTTTAGCAATACAAATTAATAGTACTCTTGCTTTGGGAATACAATTAAAAAATTAAACTTGCTACAGTTAACTTTATATTTATATCAGTTTGCTACCAACAATTAATATGTACTAAATTGCTACAATACTATTTTAACAGCAAGTAATGTGCTATCAGCAATTAAGAATCAATTTTGACAAGTATTTATTTAGAATGACAGCAGTATAGTTTATTTGGTATGTAGCAAAATGTGTGCTATAGTATATTAGGAGGTTATAAATAATTCGCTAACAATCAAATATGCTAGTGTTTAACAGATATGCTTTTATATTTGGTGACAAGTAATTCGTTTTGTTCTTTTGTTTGTAAAACAAAAAATTTATATATGTAGCTACAGTAATCACAATTCGTTCTTGTTGTAATAAGCAGCAGTAGACAGAAATATGTTTTGAAAATGAGAAACAGTAGCTAAAAACGATAAACTCTTAGATTGTTAACCGTATTTATAATATAAATATAATATATAATATTTTGCAGAGAACAAGGAAACCCAAAAATAAAATTGTTACCGGCCTCCGAGGAAGTCGTGCACGAAACACTGCCCTAAGAGTTTATCCGAGGTCTATGTGCAGATGTTTCTCGGAAGCTCCTAGTGGTAAAACCCCCTGACTACCGGGTTCTCTTTGTCGCACACGACTCGGAGAGAGAGACCGAACTTAGCTCTGCCCAGAGCAAGGATTTAGAGATCAGAATGTTGTTTGAGAGTGGAGTGAAAGAGAGTTTGGACGTAGGATTATTTTCTGTTCCAAATGAAGGAGAAGGAGACCAAATAAATAGGCTGGAGCTGTGGCAAGGTTCAATGAATCTGGCAACAGACAGGTACTTAATGGCTCATAAACAGGCCATTAAGTAATGAATAAAACGTGGGATAAATGCTGTCAAAAATGAGCTGTGGCAAGGCAAGGTTCAATGAATCTGGACAGTGTCCCAACATTCAAAATTTGAACGATTAAAAAAAGGAAGAGGAGCAAAAAGAATTTTAGGGTCCCAGCCCGAACCCGAAGAGGAAATCGGTTCAACATTCGGCGCCCGCAGATGTGGGCGCGTATCCGCACCCGTTACGCACGCCGAACCGAACATAGCCGAGCCGGGCCGGGCCGGACGGCGGTGGCGCGCGCGTGTGGACCAAGGGGTTCCCCACACAACAAATTAATAGAGCAAAGGAGAGAAACTAATATATGTACACAAGAAGACTTTGGTGCATCCGATGTGGGACTAAAGAAAGGAAGAGGAGTTTGAGTTTTGAAGAAAACAAAACCAACAACCCCCCCCCCCCAAAAGTCAAGCTCTGAAACAGAGATAAGAGTGAAGTAAATAGAGAGAGAGAGCATCTGGGCAGTAAAATACTATGCATAGATGAGATGGACTACAGCCTTGAATCTCACGTAGTGACTATTGCCTTAATCTGAAGAAGTGCTTGATGGACTATGCCTTGAATCAGACTTCTTTAACCAAATTCAGAAAAATAGCACACATAGTACGCTAGAGGTTCTGGGTCCAACGGGTGGCACTTTTGGTTGGCCATGCGCACGAATCCAATTCATGAGAGTTGTCTAGGATCGCCCTGTCCCATAGTCGCGGCCTTCACGACCTCTCATATAGGTAAGTCCTTATGGGTTGGTGATAGGTTTCAACCCCGCATATCAACTTGGACCTATTAAGAGTTTTTTTTTTTTTAAAACTCATCCTAACCATATCACTCAAGAACACTGTCACCATAAGGATGGGGAATCATAGTACGCATGTACAGCCACTTGGACATTATATGATGAGATTTTAATCTCGGGTCAGTGTTCCATAAAAGTCACCTAAGTCCAGCTTATTCCTACCCATTGAACCGGCTTCTTGGGATCTCCAGTCAGACTCGGTTGGGTTGCCACTGCTGGTGACTTTACTTATGGGCTTAACCCCATCCCCCTCGATGATTCTAGGATCAAAGTCCTAGACAGACCCTTCGTCAAGTAGTCTGCAAGATTCTTTTCTGACTTTATATAGTCAAGAACCACATATTTGCCCAATAGGCTCTTTATAGACTTGAAGCGCAGCTGCAGGTGCCTGTTCATCTTAGCATTCACAAAATCATGCTTTAGTAGTTCCATAACAGATTTATTATCACAGTTTATAGAAATTGCAGGAACAGGATTAATAGAAACAGGTATATGCATAATAAGGTTTCTTAGCCATTCGGCTTCTGTGCATGTAGTGTCTAAGGCTATCATTTCAGAGTCCATTGTACTTCTAGCAATGATAGTTTGTTTACATGAGCCCCAGGAGATTGCAGCTCCTCCTAGAGTGAAAACATATCCAGTAGTAGATTTTACATCATGTGAGTCAGTTACCCAGTTTGCGTCTGAATAACCTTCTATGATATCAGGGTGTCTAGTATAGTGCAACATATAATCTAGAGTACCCCTAAGATATCTAAATAATCTTTCTAATGCTATCCAGTGTAACTGATTTGGGTTACTAGTATATCTACTTAGTCTCCCAATGGCAAATGCAATATCAGGTCTGGTCCTATTTGATATATACATGAGAGAACCTATCATCTGAGAATATCTATGTTGTTCCATAGGAGAGCCCTCATTCTTCTTTAGAACAATACTACTGTCATAAGGAGTAAGGGCAGGTTTCTTATCAAAAAACTCTAATTTTCTTAGCATTTTCTCGATAGAGTGTGCTAAGGATAGAGTATAGCCCTCCTTGTATTTGGACAGTTGCATGCCTAGAATCAAGTTTGCTTCACCTAGATCTTTCATATTAAACTGGCTGGATAAATAGTCTTTGGTATTAGTAATCAATTCTAGTGATGATCCAAAAATAAGGATGTCATCTACATACAAACATAGGATGACACAACTTTCATCTAAAATTTTGGAGTATATACATTTGTCATACTCATTTGGCACGAAACCATATTCTGAGATGATTATGTCAAATTTGTTGTGCCATTGTTTGGGAGCCTGCTTTAGACCATAAAGAGATTTAACTAATCTGCAAACTTTATATTCTTGGCCTTTAGTAATAAAACCTTCAGGTTGCTCCATGTAGATTTCTTCCTCTAGGTCCCCATTTAGAAATGCTGTCTTGACATCCATTTGATGGTTTAGCATATTATGAATGGATGCTAAGGTTAGAAGGGTTCTGATAGAGGTGATCCTAGCTACAGGTGAGTATGTATCAAAATAATCTAATCCCTTTTTCTGGGTAAAGCCTTTGGCTACTAATCTAGCCTTGTATTTCTCTATGGTACCATCGGCTCTAAGTTTCTTTTTAAATATCCACTTACAACCTATGGGTTTACTACCTGAAGGTAGGTCTGCTAGAAACCAAGTATTGTTCTCCATGATAGAGTTATACTCACTATTAATGGCTTCTTTCCAGAAAGGGGCATCAGGAGAAGATATTGCTTCTTCATAAGTTGAGGGATCACCCTCTATTAGAAAAGTGAAGAAACCTTCTCCTAAGTTCTTTTCAATTCTTTCTCTTTTACTCCTTCTAGGTTCTATATTTTGTTCGGGTTGTGAACTAGATATTTGAACATAAGAGCTGGTGGACGGAGTAAGAGAGAGATTGAAGGGAGAGGGAGAAATTCTATCTTTAAAAGGATATATATTATCAAAGTAAACTGCATCTCTTGCTTCTATAATATTATTGTTAGAGATTTCATTTACTTCTGAGTGAGTAACAAGAAATCTATTGGCATTGCTATCTAGCGCATATCCTATGAATACAGCATCTACAGTCTTAGGTCCAATCTTTCTCTTTTTAGGTTCAGGAATTCCTACTTTAGCCAGACATCCCCAAACTTTGAGATAATGGATCCTAGGAGCTCTACCTTTCCATAATTCATAGGGAGTCTTATCATTAGACTTACTAGGGATCCTATTAAGGATGTAACAGGCCGATAATAATGCTTCTCCCCACAAATTATTAGGAGCACCTGAGCTGAGGAGCATGGCATTTACCATGTCTAACAGAGTGCGATTCTTTCTTTCAGCAACTCCGTTGGACTGTGGTGAATAAGGAGCAGTTACCCCATGGATTATTCCGTGTTCTTCACAAAAATTGGCCATATCATTTGATGTATACTCTCCACCACGATCTGATCTAAGAATCTTAATCTTTCTCTCTAACTGGTTCTCAGCTTCAGATTTATAGACCTTAAATCTATCTAGAACTTCATCTTTGGTTTTTAGTAGATATGTATAAAAATACTTTGAATGATCATTTATAAAGGTAACAAAGTATTTTCTACCACCTCGGGTCAAAACCCTATTTGAGTCACACACATCACTATGAATAAGCTCTAGAAGGTCAGAGTTTCTTTCTATAGATTTGAAAGGTAGCCTAGTATGTTTGGCTTGAACACATATCTCACACTTGTGTTTATCATCTATTGGAGTCTTAGGAATAAGATCTAAGTTCATCATCCTTTTTAGGGAACCTGGATTCACATGACCTAATCTACTGTGCCATATATTTGAGGATTCTACATTTGAAACAACAAAGGAAGGATCAGAAATTTTATTCACGGTAATCAAAATAAAAAGACCATCTCTTATAAAACCCTTTCCAATAAAAGAGTCATTCTTAGAAAAAACTACTTTATTTGCTTCCATAACAATCTTGTACCCTGAAGCTACAAGGAGAGACCCACTAACTAAATTTCTTCTGATAGATGGCACATGTAACACATCATGAAGAGTCGGAGTTTTTCCTGATATCATCTTTAGATCTATTCTTCCTCTTCCTATAATCTGTGCCGCTGAGCCATCTCCTAGAGTTACACCTCCTCCACCTGATTCCTGATAGTTTGAAAAATAGGAGCGATCAAAGGAAACATGAACATTAGCTCCAGAATCCAACCACCAATCGTTAGAATGGTAAGAAATGTTGACTAAGGGTTGATAGCTTACAGACCTGAAGGAACTAGAAGAGCCTTTGAGAAGCATGTTTGCTTCTGGTTTGGTAGGACGTTTCCCTTTTAAAGAGGTCTGGACAGCTTCCTACTTTCTATGGAAACAGTTGGTGGCTATATGGTTTGTTTTACCACACACAAAACAAAATCTCTTCTGATCCTGAGTTTG
This sequence comes from Iris macrosiphon, assembly GCA_036927795.1. Classification (NCBI taxonomy): domain Eukaryota; kingdom Viridiplantae; phylum Streptophyta; class Magnoliopsida; order Asparagales; family Iridaceae; genus Iris; species Iris macrosiphon. The sequence continues at coordinate 130,041,847 of JAYESA010000002.1, forward strand.
ACCAAAGGTTCTTGGTTTATTGTGGTGATGGTTTTGGTGGTGAGGCTGAGAGTTCTGCTTCTTCTTGAAGAGGTTCCTTTTTGGTTTGTGGTGATGATGAGGCTTGGGTTTACCTTGGGATTCTACAAGGTTTATCTTAGCTTTAGACTCGGACTTAGGGTTAGACCTTAGCCTAATTTGTTCTTTTGTTCTAATTTTCTTTAGGACTTGAGCAAAGGTAAGGTCACCCTGAGTATGAATGAGGTCTTTCTTGACATCAGACCAAGAAAGAGGAAGCTTGTCTATTAAGCAGGCTTTTTTATACTCAGTAGAGAAGAAAGTGCCTTTGGCTTGAATATGCCTAAGGTATTCTTGGAATTCATGTATTTGGTCATTTATAGGTTTGTTATCTACCATAAAGTATCTGTTGAATGAGGAGGAATTGAATCTTTCAATTCCAGCATCATCACAGCTATATTCATCTTCTAGGGCATCCCAAAGTTCTTTTGCACTTTTGTATTCGAAGAATATGTCATATAGTGATTCAGACAAAGCACTTAGAATTCTATGAAAGCAATGGTAGTCTATTTCCTTAGGGGTCTTCGGTCTAGAAGAACCAGAGGACTTGGATATACCTATGTCAGACTCAGTGTCATCAGAGTCATTTGTGATTGGTGTGGAACCATCAATGGCTGAGATTAATCCTAAGGTAGTGAGCCAAACTTTTATCTGACTTTGCCATCTCTTAAAGAAAGTCCCGTTGAATTTTGCAGGTTTAGCAGTAAAAGTCTCATCCTTGGCAGTCATGGTTGCAAATGAGGAAGGTCTGAAAGATACGAAATTACTCAATAACAATGTCCAATAATTTAGAATAATAGTTCAAGTGGTTTTTGCTAATCAATCTTAAAATCTTGAGTCTATCAAGTGTAGATTGATTTGAGTTAGCTGTAGGGGCCGGTTCCCATCTAGCGGTGGTCCGAAGACACTTAAATACCGTGTCGCTTAGGGCTATTTACACCCGGTTGACAGAAGGACCCTTTCAGCTTGTTCCCAAATTGATCTTTACTTTTAAAATCCAGACTCAAAGAGATTTGCAGTTTCACTTTAACTATTTATTTTGACTTAAATTGTTTAAAGGAATTAGAATTAACAATATGCCTAATAGAGTGAGCCAACAACACAATTTGTTATGTTAATACACAACCAAGTATGCCTATAAACAAAATAAATAATAAACTTGCTTTAGCAATACAAATTAATAGTACTCTTGCTTTGGGAATACAATTAAAAAATTAAACTTGCTACAGTTAACTTTATATTTATATCAGTTTGCTACCAACAATTAATATGTACTAAATTGCTACAATACTATTTTAACAGCAAGTAATGTGCTATCAGCAATTAAGAATCAATTTTGACAAGTATTTATTTAGAATGACAGCAGTATAGTTTATTTGGTATGTAGCAAAATGTGTGCTATAGTATATTAGGAGGTTATAAATAATTCGCTAACAATCAAATATGCAAGTGTTTAACAGATATGCTTTTATATTTGGTGACAAGTAATTCGTTTTGTTCTTTTGTTTGTAAAACAAAAAAATTATATATGTAGCTACAGTAATCACAATTCGTTCTTACTGTAATAAGCAGCAGTAGACAGAAATATGTTTTGAAAATGAGAAACAGTAGCTAAAAACGATAAACTCTTAGATTGTTAACCGTATTTATAATATAAATATAATATATAATATTTTTCAGAGAACAAGGAAACCCAAAAATAAAATTGTTACCGGCCTCCGGGGAAGTCGTGCACGAAGCACTGCCCTAAGAGTTTATCCGAGGTCTATGTGCAGACGTTTCTCGGAAGCTCCTAGTGGTAAAACCCCCTGACTACCGGGTTCTCTTTGTCGCACACGACTCGGAGAGAGAGACCGAACTTAGCTCTGCCCAGAGCAAGGATTTGGAGATCAGAATGTCGTTTGAGAGTGGAGTGAAAGAGAGTTTGGACGTAGGATTATTTTCTGTACCAAATGAAGCAGACCAAATAAATAGGCTGGAGCTGTGGCAAGGTTCAATGAATCTGGCCACAAACAGGTACTTAATGGCTCATAAACAGGCCATTAAGTAATGAATAAAACGTGGGATAAATGTGTCAAAAATGAGCTGTGGCAAGGCAAGGTTCAATGAATCTGGACAGTGTCCCAGTCCGAACCCGAAGAGAAAATCGGATCGGCATTCGGCGCCCGCAGATGTGGGCGCGTATCCGCACCCGTTACGCGCCGAGAAGAGCCGAGCCGGGCCGGGCGGCGGCGCGCGCGTGTGGCCCAATGGGTTCCCCACACAACAACTTAATAGAGCAAAGGAGAGAAACTAATATATGTATACAAGAAGACTTTGGTGCATCCGATGTGGGACTAAAGAAAGGAAGAAAAATTTGAGTTTTTGAAGAAAACAAAACCCACAATTTCTCACCTACTTGTGACTATTTTTTAAGTGATGCTTAAAGAGTTAAAGATACATCAAATTAACTAACTTCATTTAAGCTTCAGCATGACATATGGCTCATCAGTCAAAATGTTTGGTTGGATGTCTACTTTTATAGGTTGTAGTCCACTTGGTAACCATCTTGAAGATGGAAGCATCCATATATATGTTTCGTGCATCATCTTTGTGTAGAATGGCTAGTTCTTATGCTTACCTGAATTATATTGTTCGATGAATTAGTCTCAAAGCATCTTTATAGTGCCGGGTAATTATAAGATTTAGTACTTCGAAAGCTATCTTTCTATTTTGATGTATAAGGTATGGATTGATGGTTAACTAAATTATGGATGTATCTTGAATATATATATATATATATATATATATATATATATATATATATATATATATATATGATCTTTATTAATGAAGTGCATTTTGTTGTTCTATATCTTGAATGATCCCTTTTGTTCAGGCTTTCATCTCTAGTAGTATGTAAATATTAGCCGAAAAATATAATATTTCTAAATTTTGTTGGTAAAATATACTGATGCATAGGGAAGGCTTATGCTTGCAAATGCTTTTGTTTATGCATGTAACCAAGGCATTGAGAAGCTAATTCTCAGTGTTTATTTATTTATTTATTTATTTATATTTTATTGTAACTGAGAAGAAACACTCACTATAGTTGGCAAGTCAATTCGACCTGTAAGTAGGCAGTAAAGAATTTATATATTCCCATCTGACACTATATTTTAAGCGCATTTGAGTTCCTGAAGTAGGCAGTAAAGATTTTTTTTATCTATAGTTCCATGATGGAAATAGTATCTTGGTAATTGGAAAGATTGCATATTGGTGAGTTTTCATGGGAAAAGTTCCAGTTTCCTCAGTAAAGGGAGTATCAATAGCAAATTAAACTAAACAGTGAGAAATTAGCTATACTTTGATTTAATAGAACCATATAGTTTACTTTTAGTAGAAGGTTTGTTATGGTTCTTTGGCTTTCACTTTTTAAGTGAAACAGGCAGTAAAGTTGGGAATATATATTGATTGAATGGATTAGAATCCATCTTCTTAAAATTTATGAATGTGCTTATTGTTGAAAAACACGTGCGCTCTGATACCACGTGTTAGGCGCGTCGCGAAAGGGTTTTGCCAACCCACCTGAGATTACCAACCAATCTACGAACACCAAGCACAGATGAAGACAAGTATATGGCGGTGACTACGTCACCTGAAAAATCCCAACCTTTATAACTCAAATGAAATTATAAGATTGCAAAAACTAATGTTGAAACTCTTTACCCTGATAGGTTCAACCCTCTCACCACACTCAAGAAGAAAAACAGAAGATTACAATTGAAATCACTCACCAACCCGTAGCAATCTCCCTAACCAAAGTTGACGACTCATCGATTAGATCTTCTTCTTCCTTCTGTCTTGGATGGCGAAGTCCTAAAAGCAAAGCACGGACTTTCTCTTAGATTTTCTGTAGACGAGCACTCTGAATCTCCAACTTGTGCTTCTTCTTTGTGCCTCCACCCTCCTCCCTATTTATAGGATGAGAAACCTATTTTAGGTCATAATAGAATTTCCTAAATAGGAAACCCTAAAATAATAATCATATTACACCTAAAATAGCCCAACACCAATTATGGACGTCCAAATATGACAAATTAAATATTTGATATAAATTTGAAATCTAATCAAATCTTACATTTAATGTAAATTTTTAAATTATATCAAATCAAATCTTTGACCATATTTGGGCTCCAAAATTTACCAAATCCAGACTGGACCCCAACAATCTCCTCCTCCTCCAGTCTGATGAGAAGGTGTTGACTCCATGGCTCCTCAACTAGACTCCATGCCTGTCATTTCGTGACAGAAATCCTGCTCCCCCATGCCACTGATCTCCGATCCTCCGAGTTGCTTTGAATCTTTCATCGTCTCCAGCTCCTCGATCGTCACATCGACGCTAGCTGCCATGCGTAGCACCTCCTGCACTACTGGGATCCTGCCGATATCGATGATACGGCCAAGACCGAAGTCCCTGACGATCAGCCTCACCGTGAGTCTTGGTTGCATGTTCCCGACTTTCGTCTTCCACCGGAATGTGTTAACGTTCCGACGAGCCTCTTCACCCTTGGCTGGCCCAAATAAGCGGACGGTACAATTCTCCCGAGATTCAAACTCCTGAATCTGCCCATCTTCGTGTACGAACCTGAAGCTCCCCCATTCACATGGCCTCGAACTGCTTCCCCTGAACTGTTTGAATGATAATGCTCCTGTCTCAGATTGAGTTTGATTTAAACCTTGATCTCCTCCATGGCCTCGAACTGCTAAAACCAATGTCACTCCGTAAAGTTTTGGCAAACCACCAGTCGCCAAAATCGGACCCGTGAAGCAACCCCCACCTAGAGACCGACCAGCTGTCATGGGACCGACAGACTGACCCTCAATCTTTGCTTATCACCATTCGTCGCTTTGTCTCGATGAACCGAATCCTCTGTATCCCTCAAAGTATCTCGAAGCCACTCCAAGACAAGTTTTCGACAATCCACCTCCTGTCGAATATCCCTCGAGCCTCCATCCGGTGTCTATGGCCTGCCTGTACACCTCAGTGGCTTAAGCCTGTACATGCCACAACATAAATCTTCTCAAGCCAGCTGTTGGGAACCCTTCGTAAGCATCCAACCTTTGTCCCCAAATAAACTACGACAGCCATCATCCGCCAGCCTCTCTACCGAAACCAAGTTGTAGCGCAAACTCGGTACTTGTCGCACATTCTAGAGAACAAGCTTCTCACCAAGCTTCATTGTCAAGTAGGCATCACCGATGCCTATAACTGCAGCCGTCCCCTTGTTGTCCATCTTCACACGTCCAAACCTGCCACCGCGGTATGACGTGAAGATCCTTCTATATGGAGTGGCGTGATACAACCCTCCCGTGTCCATGACTCAGTCATCATCATGACATATGCCACAAGGTTCCTCTACTTCGGTTGCTGCGATGATGAGATCTCCCATAGCCGTGAGATCCTCCTGATCATCCTTGCCTTTGGCCTTCTTAGCTTTGAACTTCATGCAGTTCCTCTTGATATGACCCCTTTCGTCATAGTGATAACAGCCCTCCTTGCGGTCCACAATCGCAAGATCCCACTACTAGAATAAGTGGGATTAGCGACGTTTTTAGCGACTCTATATAAAAACGTCGCTAATTTAGTGACTCCATGTAAAAACGTCGCTAGACGTCGCTAATTGGCAATATTTAGCGACGTTTAGCGACTTTTATTCAATTTTTAAAAGATTAGTCGCTATAAGTTCAATTTAGGCCGCTAAACGTCGCTAATATATTTTATTTAGTGACGTTTAGTGACGTTTTTAGCGACGTATATATTTTGGACATTTAGCGACATCATTAGCGACGTCATTATTGGCGTCGCTAAAATGTCACTAAACTCTAAATTAGCGACGTCATTATTGGCGTCGCTAAAACGTCGCTAAATTCTAAATTAGCGACGTCATTATTGGTGCCGCTAAAACGTTACTAAATTTTTTACTTAGGGCTGATTTCCCCCATTTCCTTCGATCTCTCCCTCTCCCTCTCCCAAATTTCAAACCCGCTCCCTATCTCTCCCGCTCCGGCTCCTCCTTCCTCCCTCCAGCGACCCCCCTCGGCCGCGTCCTCCCCCTCCGGCTCCCCTCCTCCCTCCGGGTCCCCCTCCTCCCTCCCGGTGACCCCCCTCCAACCCCGTCCTCCCCCCTCCTCCTCTAGGTAAACCCTAACTCTCTCTCTCTCTCTCTCTCTCTTTCTCTCTCTCTCTCAGGACACACATGGTACTGATACTGACACGACACACACACGTTATAGACACTGACACATACACTAACATGACACACACACGTGACCTAGGGTTAAGGTTAGGGTTAGGGTTTTTGACCTGGGGTTAGAGTTAGGGTTTTTGACCTGGGGTTAGGGTTAGGGTTTTTGACCTGGGGTTAGGGTTAGGGTTTTTGACCTGGGTTATGAATGAAGGATATCTGATATCGATGAACCATGATTCTCTAGCTAGGATTTCTTGTAAATAATGTTGCAAGAGCCTGAGTCCAATTCATGTCTTTGAATGTCCAGAATGATACAATTTATTTAGCTAAAGACAACTATCAACTATGATCACATTCATAAGTATGTGTCAGGATAAGCCAAAGTTTGAAAAAGAATAACATATATGAGAATGAGAAGTTAACTTGAGTTAATTAGAGGATATGCCATCAGACTTATCATCCATGTGCAACAGTCTTATTGTTGGGAATAAACACGAAAATTATTACCCTAGATGAGCGTTTATAGAGAGGATATAGGTATCCGTGATCATATTTTATGTCTTTAGAGTTAAATCATTCATTTGCATTGATAACAATATAGATCAAAATGTACCAAGTAATACAAAGAAATTAGAGATATCTCAAAAAACACTAAGAAACGGTAAGAATTAAAGTTTTGACCAAGCAGGATCACGAGTCGGACCTGGATATAAAGTTTGTCATCCAAATGCGACCGGCTGCCTCACCTAGACAAGTCAATATGAGAATGAAATGTTGACTTGATTTAATTAGAGGATATGTCATTAGACTTGTCACCCCGTTTTGCAATAGCCTTGTATCCTCAATCCTTCCATATCATATATCAATTTTTTTTAAAGTAATCTAAGTACTCCTTGAGACCAACAGCAAATACTCCTCACACATGCTTTGGACAGCCTATTCATTTGGGATTTTGAATTGGTATACTATAGCGTATAAAATATGACAGACAACATGCAATATGTTACTTTTGAATCTTCCTCACACGCTAATGCATGTTCTAACTACCATCCAGAACAAAAGATTTATAAGTTGGTACCGGGCCATTTAACTTAAATTGCTTTCCATTTAGAAACTCAAGGCAAAATAGGATGAATGTTCGTGGTTGTTTTTTATGTTGGTAGGCAATGATATATGAGAAGGAGAAGAAGAAGAAGAGACGGTGACTACTACTAATTGGTAAAATAAGTTTTTGGAGCAAACTAACATTTCTTTCACATTGCGTATCAAAAATTTTAAAGCGATTGGACTAAATATTCCTAGAGATCAACGACAAATATACACTGTTTGGGCCTATCAGCTCTACATTTGGTTTTCAATTACTTGGCTCCAATATGGGATTTTTGAATTGGTATAGTAGAGCATAAAGTAGAGTTATTTGTATTTATCCACATTCTTAATTGCTAATTCTGTACCTTAGGATTGTGAAGAAGGTTAACTATTTTATAATAACCAGGCAAAACATTATTTTCCCCCATAGTTGTGTTTAATTAGAGAATTTATGAATCTCAATGGGAGAGGGTTCACAAGTCTCATTGGAAAGCAGTCATTTGTCTCGTTTAAGGATCTCAGAGTAAGTATTAGGCTTTCTTTCCATGCTCATAGTAATACATAACCTGCAAGTGAGATTCACAAATTCAAGTAAGCAAAATCACTATATGATCTCAAACTGGTTATACTATTTTATTTTCTTACATAAATTTCTTTGTAATCAGAGATTAAAAATTGGAACATTATGGATTGATACACGGTGAGCTTGAATATCATAACACAAGTCTATGTAGGTTGAATTTGGATAAACAAAATGTTGCATGACATCAATTTGGATTGATACACGGTGAGGTTGAATATCATAACACAAAATTTTGGAAAGGGTACGAGCTCCTTGTAAGGTTGTTGCAACAACAAAAACAGAGTTTTATTTTAACTTTTTGGGATCGGCTTTGTGAGTCATCTAATTCTTCCATTCCGCATTATTAAGGGTATGTCTTAAGTAATATCTGTTATCAATTATATTCTTTATTTTTATCTATCTTACTAGATGACACCCATGAGAGAGACACCTCCTACTGTTAAGGAGGAAGTGATGCCTCCTACTGTTAAGGAGGAAGAGATACCACCTGCTGTATCTCCGACGGAGAGTTCCAGTCACCCAGCACCTATAGCGGCTGTATCTCAGACGGGGAGTTCCAGTCACCCAGCACCTATAGCGGAGATTGATCACATAGACGCTGTTTATGCGCAGTATCTGAGGGACTGTTATGTGCCCCAGCGTATTGGATATCCTCGAGATTGATACTGTGATGTTTCATATACTTTTATTGTGGTTATTGTGTGATTGTGATACTTATATATTATGCTCATTGTGTGACTGTGATACTTATATATTATGTATTTTGTGTGACTGTGATACTTTTATTTTGTATGTATTGTGTGACTGTGATATTTTATATACCTTTTGTGTTATTTTGTACGCAAAAAATTCAATGGAGGGTTGCTCCAGGTCTGTCTATAATATTTGTGTGTATTGTATGACTGTAATATATTTTATTCATATTAAATGATGTTAATTTACCGGTGTTGAGTGTTCCACCGAAGGGGTCGGCGAACCCAGAGAATTCAACGGAGGGTTGCTTCGGGTCTATTTTTAATTAAAAATTCATAAATTGCAGGAATAATAGTTAAGAAACAATTGAGTATCCATTTTTTTATTTTTTAGCGACGTATTTAGCGACTTTTAGCGACGTTTAGCGATGTTTATATACGTCGCTAAATACGTCGCTAATTAGCGACGTTAATAGACGTCACTAATGACGTCGCTAAATATATCGCTAAATACGTCGCTGTATGTCACAATATGCTGACATGGCAGTACTTCCAGGTCATTAAAGACGTCGCTGTCACGTCACTATATAAGTCGCTAATTAGCGACATTTAGCAACATTTATTTACGTCGCTAATTAGTGACGTTGCGTCGCTAAACATCGCTAATTTAGTGACACATTTAAGTCGCTAAAAAATGTCGGTATAGCGACGTTTAGCGATAATTTTTCGTTCAGTGACGTGCTAAGTTTCGACTTCTGTAAAATGTCGCTAATTACGTCGCTAAACGTGATTAGCGACGTTTTTGATGTCGCTAATTTGACTTTTTCTGGTAGTGTCCGAGAACTCCCTTATGTCCTCGCCTATGACTTGGGTCTTCCCTTCCCGTAGAAAGCCACCAGAGCGGACTCCTGCGACGATTCCACTTGCTTACGTCGGATCTCCTCGTTCAACAAGCTGCTTTTGACTGCCTCCATCGTGACAACTTCATCAGGAGCGGAGTTGCTCACCGACACCACCAACATCTCCCAGCTTTCCGGCAGAGAACTCAAAAGCAGATGGGCCTGAAGCTCATCCTCAATCACCATCTTTATCGCAGACAGCTGATTGATGATGCCCTGAACCTCGTTCAGATGTTGTGCCACCGGTGCACCCTCCGTGTATTTCGAGTTAACGAGTTGGCGAATCAGAAATGCCTTGTTGCCAGTCGTCTTCCTTTCGTACAACGAATGTAGCTTCTCTCACAATGCTTTTGCAGAATTCTCCATGGACACGCGGTGAAATACCAAGTCATCCAGCCATTGGCGGATGAATCCAACAGCCTTCCGATCCAGTCGTTTCCAGTCATCAACACCTTTGTTCGTCGGCTTTGCGCTGTCGCCCTCCAACAGACCATGCAAGTCCTTGCACCAGAGTAGATCCTCCATCCTTGGCTTCCAAATCTTCCATTTTTTCCTGTGAGGGTGATCATACGAGTGTTCATCTGCTCCGTAGACATAGTTGCACATTCCCTCTCGAGAAGAACGTGGCTCTGATACTACATGTTGAAAAACACGTGCCATCTGATACCACGTGTTAGGCGCATCGCGGAAGCGTTTTGCCAACCCACCTGAGATGACCAACCAATCTACGAACACCAAGCACAGATGAAGACAAGTATATGGCGGTGACTACGTCACCTGGACAAATCCCAACCTTTATAACACAGATGAAATTACAAGATTGCAAAAACTAATGTTGAAACCCTTTACCCTAATAGGTTGAACCCCCTCACCACACTCAAGAAGAAAAATAGAATATTACAATTGAAATCACTCACCAACCCGTAGCATTCTCCCTAACCGAAGTTGACGACTCCTCGATTAGATCATCTTCTTTTTTCTGTCTTGGATGACGAAGTCCTAAAAGCAAAGCACAGACTTTCTCTTAGATTTTCTCTAGACGAGCACCCCGAATCTTCAACTTGTGCTTCTTCTTTGTGCCTACACCCTCCTCCCTATTTATAGGATGAGAAACCTATTTTAGGTCATAATAGAATTTTCTAAATAGGAAACCCTAAAATAATAATCCTATTACACCTAAAATAGTCCAACACAAATTATGGACGTCTAAATATAGCAGATTAAATATTTGATACAAATTTGAAATCTAATCAAATATTACATTTAATGTAGATTTTAAAATTATATTAAATTAAATCTTTAATCATATTTGGGTTCCAAAATTTATCAAATCCAGACTTGACTCCAACACTTGTACTACAATTTGATAACAAATCAATATGGCTTAAGTTGCATTATTTATTTCTTTGACGAGAAATTTTGGGACAGGTAGTTGTGAAGTCACTACCGGTTTGCTTCTTCACTAGCTTGACATAAGAAAACTTACTTGCAAACAAGCGAAGCATTATCTTTAATTATCCAACTTACAGTACCTAAGCATTCAAAACTATTTTGCTTATTCTTGTATATAGGTCCTCTTGGTCAGGGTTATCGCAAATACCGTTGGCTTGGCACTTGCTGAGAAGCGCTTATCTACTTGTTTCAACAAGCCAGGCAGCGAGATTGTTGACCATTACCCGTGTTGACGCTTTTGAACCAATCCATCTACTTAGAGCTGTCTATTCATGTGCATACATAAATCAGATCTGTGACCTGATAAATTATCGATTGCTCGAGACACATAGATCGCGTTCACAGAAGATGTAAGTGCCCAATTTAAGGCTCTAGGGTGGCACAATCTGGATGAAGAATTGTAACACTAGCTATAATTTTCGGAGAATCTGGCTAGGATAAGGATCTCCCGGAAACTAACACCCTAGAAAAGGAATATCCGCTTAGGCAACAGGGAATACGGGATGGGTGCAATTTGCAACGGAATTGCCCATGTAGCAGTGCGGGGCATAATTAGACCGACTTATTTTGTTTGTCTGTGAACATTATAAACATATACATTTATTTTGTTTCTTCATTACAATTTTGAACATCACTTTGTGCTGATGTGTAGGTTGTATTTTTTTATATTAATAGTAGACTTTACTTTGTTTTGGAGTCTATTTTATTTTTGAGCTGTTTGTCTGATTTGATGAATATATTATTTTTTACTTCAATTTTTATAAAAATTAGGTTGTATTATTTCGGTTAAAGAAACCGGGATTTCAGGAATATTGTTAAAATGAATTAGCTTCTTCTTACGGACCGAGTAGTCATGACTTGGCTTCTTATATTATTACTAAAGCGTGGTTAAAAAATTCTGTAATTTTACTAATGATCCAACATTAGTGATTGACTTATTAGTTGGTAATAATTTTATTAATGACCCAATAATAGTGACTGATTTATTAGTTAATAAAAAATATTAATGGTGAATGACTTATTAGTTAGTAATAAATATTAAATACTTTTTTATATTAAAAGATAAATGCTTATCTACGCCGGCATGTCTAATTATAGTGAAGGATTTGGGAATTCGTACGTCACTAGTAGTATTAGCGTCGCTCATAGTAGTGACTGGCACTAATTCCGTTACTCATATGATTAGTCCATCACTACTATCATTTTTGACGGAATTCTGTCACTATTAATATGTATTAGTGACTGATCTTTATCGTTACTATAAATAAAATTTCTTGTAGTGATGGTTCAATTAGAAGTCTACAAGAGTTGTAAAGCTCGGATTTCTAAGTTATTTTTATTTCGTGGTTTGAAGTCGGTGAGTCCTTCTGATTAAAGCTCGTGATTTTAAGAAGTCGGCAAGCCCTTCGAAACAAATCCCTTTGTGTTTTGCTATTTGTCAAATATTGGATTAGTCGGACAAGATATTTCGGGACTAGATTGACTTCGCAGAAAGATACTAGAATACATCGTTGGGTTTGCGTTCTTCAACATAATTTTCTTTAATCCTTTAGTTGCTGAATTTTATTTGCCTATTGAATTATTTTTATTGGAAATTATTGTATTCACCTTATTCAACCCCCTTTAGGTTTGCCTACATATAGGAGTACTTGGATCATTACTAATTTACTATTACCGACCCAGTGACCTCCCGAAGGGTGGCACCATGGACAATTACTGATTATTCATAAGTATATGGATGGTCAGTCCCGCTTCGACATTGTACGATTTGTGGATCTCGATATTGCATTCCTGAGATAAACCAAATATTAATTTAGCGAGCCGTAGGAATTGTTTTATCCGTATATTAAACTGATTTGATTGTGTACTCTTACATCAGACCACAGTCTGGGGATGTACTCAGTCTCGACATTGTTTGGTACTTCTTATCCTTATTTGGTGTAGGGGTTACTTACTGCCTCGAATATGTGCATGCCATGGTCTAGGATATATATTTGCTATTGTTTGGGGTTTTGTTTCATTTACATGTGCTTTTTTGTGGTACTTGCTATAAGGAAAAATATTATATTTAATTTTGTTTGGCCAAATTTTTTAGCGAAGACTAAGGATCCAGCATACATCACCCCGAATGGCGTGTACATACAAAATTGTCGTCAAGGGGCATGAGTGGATTTTCTTCTTCACTAGCATTTTGTTTTGTTTTTTTTTTTGTTTTTTTTGCATTTAGCCAACATGCACATGTTAGCATGTATATTTTGGACTATTTCTATCATGATTGTATTATATTCAAAGTGCAGATGGCGATGTGATCATGTATATTTGACACTGTGCTAGCTCTCTATTTTGTATAGCTAGATTTTTAATCATTTGTATATAGCGTCGGGGACGGCTTACTACTTTATCTTATATGTTCTATATTTTATGTTTCTTGTATTGACTGATTGAGACATAATATATTCTTTTGAGGCAATCATTGACTTGTATTATAGTATATACCCTCATATATAGGTACAACCGTGACCGTAATATATGGTACTACTATACTTTGTAGTACGTACCTGCCAGTATCATACACATGTTCTCTGTATTTTTGGTATTAGGATGTAACAATCAACATTAACTAATGCGAGATTCATAAATTACTTTTTAAAATTATCGTTGACTAATACTATATTTCTAAATCGTTATTGATTGTTGGCCCATCTGGTCATGGTCAAACCAATTTTAATAATCGATCCAAACTACGAGTCGATACATTGCAACTCTGATGGATCTAAGAAGAAGATGATGCATCACTTCGCCACAAGCTACGACTACAATTGATTATGTTCGATTTCTATTATGCTTTGTTATGTAATTTTTATTTTATTGAGTCTAAGGACTTATGTGAGTCAGAACAAAATTTTGGCATATACATTGAACCTGTATCCAAGTCAACTCAAACATAAGCCTACCCAACCAGAAATTTCTTTGGATTCGAGCCTAAACTCAAACTCAAGTCAGAACAGTCTAAAATAGACCAAACCGAACTCGACACGAGTTCTGCCCAAACTCGGTCTGAATTCGGGTACTCAAAAACTGATTTTCTAGTCAGACTCATTTCCTAAAGATCAGGCTCCCAATGTTTAAAATTTTGAACGTTATGCATCCAAACTTGGCCCAAACTTTGTCTACAAAAATTCTATAAATATAGAAGAATTTTTTCTTTTCTAGATCAACTCAATCATTCTTCATCTTCTCTATTCCTATAAAGAGCCTTATCTTTCTTAGATCTCAAGATAACTCTCTTTCCTTCTAAGTGCCCAAGTGCTATTCCGATTAGAAGTTGAGTCGAGTTGTACAAGCTTGATTAAAAAGCTGTTTTTCAATTCCTGTCTGAAGTCGCGAGTTCTTCGGATCAAAGCTCGTGTTGTAAGAAGTTGATGTGCTCTTCGAATCAAAGGCACATGTGTACCCTATTTCACAAATAGTGGATTAACACCGAGCAAGAGTTCTCGGGCCTGGACTAATCCTCGACAAGAAAAACCAGGATAAAATTCTCTGTGTTTGAGTTTGCTAATCTAAACTTTACTTATATACTGCTCATTCTTTTTTAAATATCTGTTAGTGCAGTTTATAAGTTATCCTGTAACTTAGAATTCCAAATTGGTGATTATTTTTTGTTGCACACGCATTTACTCTATTCATCGCCCCTGATCTAGAGTTGCTACACGATCCTACAATTGGTATCAAAGAAAGCCTTTTCATTAAACTGTGCTTAGTTTATACACTCTAGAATACACATGGCTAACATGAAGTCTAGCTTTACCAAAGTAGGCCAATCCATAGATGATCCTCCACTATTTAACGAAACCAATTATACTTATTAGAAGACATGGATGCATTTTTATTTAAAATCACTTGCTTTTGATGTATGGACCAATGTTATTGAGGGTTATAAAAATTCTACCATTATTTCTCCTCCTACTTCCAATTTAGTTAACAAAATCTATTATGATTACACGGAAGAAGAGAAGAGGCTAGCTAGTCTTGACGAAAAAGAAATGAATCCTCTTTACTATGCTTTAGACAAAAATGAAATTAATCGCATCTCTTCTTATGAAACTTCATATGAAATTTGGATACTTATTGAAGCCACTCATGAGTATAGGCACAAAGAAGAAGCTAGAAACACTAAAGAAGAAGAAAGCACAAATACAAGCATATGTTGTGAAAGCGAAGCAAACAATTTTGAAGAAGAAGAGAATCCTCGCAATTCGGTAAATATTTGTTTAATGGCATTCGATCAGGTATCTAAGAACCCCCTATATAATGACTTTACATTTGATGAACTAGATAATGCCTTTAGTGACCTTATAGATTATCACAAAGTACTACTTGATAAACACAATAACTCGAAGAAGGAACTCAAGGCACACAAACTTGAGATTGATAGATTGTCCACACTCCTAGATGAGATCAAAAAAATACAATCTCCAAATAATTCAGATGAATTAGCTTCAGTTAGATTGAACTTACACGAAGCACTTCTTAGAAATGAGCAACATGACAATGAGTATATCAAGCTCAAAGAAGATTATAAAATAGAGAAAAAATAGTAGTAATGTATTTATTAGAATTAATGCATTAACTGCTAAATATATTGAGTTATATGATACTTCCAAAAAGTTAAAAATTAGATTAGAAAAATAGCATGTACAGACTGCTTCCCAATCTAACACGTGTCACTCAAAGCCAAAGAACACTCACTAGACATAGCCCAAGAAGGCCAAACCTTCTAATCATGCATTCTATTACAAGTATCCACGTAAATCATAAAATACTTCCTCATATATACATCATGCCTCTACACCTAGTATCAACACATCTGCTACATGTCACTATTGTGGTACTAAATGACACATATCACGACAATATAGAATTAGAAAATTAGTTGATATGCATGTATATATCTGGCTTCCAAAAACTAACATATCAGGACCCTTATGAAAGTGGGTAGCAAAGGTTACATCTTCAACTTTTATTGTAGGTGGACTATCCCTCTAACACTAGAAGCAAATAGATTCTCGATAGCGGTTGATCACGTCATATAACTAGTGAGGCAAATCTATTCGCAGCTCTATCGATGAAGAAAGAAGGATACGTCTCCTTCGGCAATAATCTAAAAGGACATATTTTAGGTAATAGAAATATAGGTATTTATCATTCCCCTATTATTAAAGATGTATGTTTAGTAACAGAATTAAAACATAACCTATTTTGCATTAGTCAATTGGCTACCATGGTTATGGCAATAATTTTGTGAAAGACAAATATTCTATTTATGATTAATCTACTAGTAAGATAACTTATGAGGGAATAAGAGAATATAATATGTATGTTTTCTATCTTTCAGAAAATACTAATAATGCAGAAAGATGCTTATACTCAACCAAAGATGAAAGCTAGTTGTGGCATATGCGCCTTGGATATGCAAATATGGACACTATAGCTAGACTATCTTTAAAGAAATTGGTAAGAGGTTTACTTGAAATTCCTTTTAAGAAAGATATGGTCTGTGCTGAATGTGAAAAGAACAAGGCGACAAGATCTTATTTTAAATCAATAAACGTTGTAAGTACTTCTAGACCTCTTCAAATTTTGCATATGGATTTGTTTGGACCTAGCAGAGTCGCCAGTCTTGGTGGTAAGCGTTATGCCTATGTGATTGTTGCTGACTTTTCTAGATATACTTGGGTTTATTTTCTAGCAAATAAAAATGAGACTTTTTCAGAATTTGTTATAATTTGCAAAAAGGTACAAAACGAGAAAGGTTTCATGATTACGGACAAGTATATCTAGTCTCATGGGAGCAAAATACGTAGGACCAGGTATATGTATATATGCCAGCTGTACGATAAAGTATAGAAATCTAATTTAATATACCTAACCAGTCGTAGTACGCTATAAAATATAACTAAGACTCAATATCACAGGCTGGTAAATCTAGTCTCATCCACAAATATCACAGAATAGAAAACTGAATGAAATAGAATAAGTCTCAAAATCCACTACAAAAGAATATCTAGTGGAGAATAATCCACAAAAATGAGTACAAAATAATACTGAAATAATACAACTAAGCAATAAAGAAATAGTCCCAAAACACTAAGCAACATCATCCATGAACGAATGCTCAAAGAAACTCCTATGGCTCCACATCGAAGTCCTCATCTACAAAATCACCAACTCCATAATCCGTCAGGTACAAGTGCTCGTCGGAATCTGGAAAAGGTGCCAGGTCCTTAAAGGGATATAACAAGTATAGAAGAAATCGACATACATGAAAGTAAAGTTGTAAACAATAAATAGGGTAACTAAACCATCTATGTAAAATACACTCGAGATATAATGGCGCATGAGGGAGAGAAATAGAAGAATATTTGTCCCACCAGGCATTCCGTAGAACTCGGGGGTTACACAGTTGTACCATTTTTATAGTATAGTAAGAAACATAAATCTCATACGCTCACTAGCAGATTCTTCCCTCTCAATGAACTATCTGAACCGTATACGTTGTGCAGACAGAATGCAATGACGTCAATAAAAATCTAGAACTAAAACTAACACCAACTACTAACACAAGACGGGAACTCACGTACCGATGGCCAGTCAATACGCAAGTCCATGCACTCACTCACTCACTCACTCAGTGAACATGTTTGAAACAGTGTCAGGTCATAAGATACCACATATCTTCACAACATAACGGGTATGTCTGCTACTCTAAGACACGTGCACACAACTAACAAAATAAAAAGGGCTAGGCTTATGTAAACTGCACAATACAAACAAGCAATGTGTCCTTGCCTTCCAAGCCAAGATGCGAGCACAACAAATTTGGTTCGAGGCTCTCCACAGGAACGTGTCAAACACCTACCAATTAATTATTATACAAATTAGACTCTTACTATCAAGTCATAATTAGGTTATTAACTAGTTCTTAATTCTACGTTGATTGCACATGCAAGTAACTAGCCCTCAAAATATTACTAGTCGGTAAACATTACTAAAAATCCTTTTTAAAGACATTAATTACCAAAAATAGTAATTCTGGAATTTTTATTAGAAAATAAGTTTTTAGTGATAGGATCATCTCCTATAATTTCTATGAGTCCAAAACAAAGTAGAAACCAAAACTAGGTCATAACAGGTTACCGACAAGTCAATAAAATCAAATTTTAATAAATGGATAATTCTGGAATAAATACTTAAAAGTCAGAGTTAAAATAATATAATATAATTTTAGATGTATAAAACATAAATTTTTGGTCGAAATTTAAGTCTTAAATTATCGGGATCAAGTTTTGTCAGAACTAGGTCAACTTGTTACATAAAATACCTAGAATTCTAATTTTTAGAAATAAAAGTCTAAACAAATATGGTAAAATTAGTAATAAATACAATAAATATTATTTCTTTTAACCATACAAAAATAATTATAGTTTTACCATCTACAAGTTGATCCTATTCGGGTTGGCAACCAAACTTGCTAGTATGCATGCAAAGGGGTGGTACATGGTTGTTGTGACATCATAGACATAAATTTTACATTTAGTCAATAAATTTTAGAATATATATATATATATATATATATATTCAGGAAAAATAGTAATCCATCTAGAAAAATTAGATTTTTTTATCTACTATTAAGTCCTAACAAAGTCCAGGGGTCTCCAACATACATACATCGAAACTAGGTCAACTAGGTAACTTTTTATGCATAAAAACATTTAAATCAAAAGTAATATTTATGAAAAATATATTTTAAACTGAATTTAATATAGGTTAATAACATCATATATTAATTATCTACAAAGTTTTAGAAGGGTTCGATACGGGGTTTTAGAGAAAACATAAAACTAGGTCACCCTTCCCATTGTACAAATTTTAGAATAAACAGTAAAAATAATAATAACAAGGTTTAATCAAGGTTTCTACCTATGTGTGCATACATGCATTCATGGGTTCAATTTTTTACATGCAAACCATAAAATAAAATCCTATAATGAAGAATATGGCAATGTGGCAATGGATTAAAAATACATATAAATTTATTTATTTATTATAAAAAATTATTCATACATTCATACACAATAGAGAGAGAGTTTGAGGAAGAATAAAACTTACTAGAGAGAGAATGATGAAGAACTAGGATTCTTGGATGAAGGAGATGGTGTGTATCCACGTGAAGGGGGAGGGGGAGTCGGCTTGGTGATGGTGGTGGCGGCTTGGAGGAAGGATATGAAGAAGGAAGTTAGGGTTTTAGATGAGAAGATTTAAGGTTAGGGCTTTTAGATGAAGAGATGTGTATATATATATATATATATATATATATATATATATATATATATATATGGGTAGAGAGAGAGAGGGGGGGGGGGGTCGGCGAAAAAAGAGGGAGGGGGGCGTGGGTTTGAAAGGGGGGTCATGGGTAGGTTTAGGATTAGTTTAAATTGTTTCCTAATTAGATTTTTAGTTATTTAAAAGTCAATAAGTAATCAATTAATTAATTTGACATAGATTTAATTTGATTCCATGGGATTAAAAATAGTAATAAATAAATTCTACAAAAGAGGAAAGTGGCCTAAATTGGCATGGAAGAATTATGGGTTGTTATTTAAAAAATATTGGATTAAAAAATAATCATAAACAAATTATTTATATAAAAATATCTAAATTTTAAATGCAATAAACTACGATTGTTACCCTAGTGCTATACTAATATTGAATGGTCGAATTTTGTGTGAAATAAAGATCCTATAGGTAATGTCTCCCGTGTAGGCTAATTCCCACGAAGGGCGATATAGATTTTTGGGATCGTCCTATGTCATTAGTGTTCAAACTACTGTGAAGTATCCTAATGCAACAACTAAATTTAAATTAATTTTAAAATATTCTAAATAAACACAATAAATATAGAATACACACAAAATACCTATTTTTGGGTGAGAGATTTTACAATCTACGAACCCCCTATATGATGACTTTATATTTGATGAACTAGGTGATGCTTTAGTGACCTTCTAATGATCCAAAAGCACTGCTTGATAAATACAAGAACCCGAAGAAGGAACTTAAGGCACACAAACTTGAGATTATTGTAAACACCCTCGCCCAAAAATAGGTATTTTGTGTGTATTTTGTATTTCTTGTATTTATTTTAGATTTTATTATTATTAAATAAAACTCAATAATATTATTAGGACACTCCACTGTTGTTTGGACATTAATAATATAGGGTGGCTCCAAAATATGTATCTTCCTTCATAGGGAGTAGACTACACAGGAGACACTACCTGTAGGATCTTTTCGTGGCACAAAAATTTGATCGCTTGGTATTAGTATGACATTAGTATAACAACCAAAGATTATGTGTTAAATATTTAGATATTTTATATATATAATTTATTTGTGGTTAATTTTCAATTCTAACTTTTCTGCAATTAGCATCCCATAATTCTCCGTGCCAAATTAGGCAAATTTTCTTTTTATAGATTTGCATATAATTTACTATTACCTATTTTGTGGATAACCATTCAATTAATTACTTAGTTAATTACATAATACAATTATTTTATTTATATGACTAAACAAATAACTAATTATTAATTATAAAATATTTTCATAAAATATTTTGGGTGTAGTATTTTATTAAAACTTTATAAAGTAATTTTCTAGAATTTATTTGGTGTGCAAAATAATATTTTGGGATTTTAACTTTATCTATATATGTATATGTTAATAAATACAAGGTAATAATAATAATAATAATAATAATAATAATAATAATAATAATAAAAGAAAAGAAAAGAAACAAAAAGAAAAGCAAAAGAAAAAGAAAAAGAAAAGAAAAGAAAAATAAATGAAAAGAAAAAGAAAAATAAAAACCCTATGTCACGACCCGCACCCGGGGTAAGGGTACTAGTCGGAAACAACGCCCAGCCTACGCCGCAGAATCGGCGGCAGAACGCTGTCTAGATAATCTATCTAATATAATGAACCACCAATAATAATAGTATACTCAATCACAGAACTAAGATAGAATGAACACGAATCAGATAAGAATAGAATAGTCACCATACAACTCATGAGTTTAAAATGATACATCAATGAGTCTGAAGAACAACAAAATAAGCTTGAGACAAATCCAGTACAAAAGAATATTACAATACTACAAAGCTACAACTCCAGGGTCAACTGTCTCAGTTGGGATAAGTCCCTCTTGAGCCAGGGTCTCAGAATCTAAACCCACAACATCCTGGGGTCCATAATAGGTAGGGTACTCCTCAGTGTCATCTGGAAAAATATATCCAGTCAGGAAAGGAGCAGAGTACAACCCTAACAGCAGTTCTCAATTAATGATAAAAACTATGTAACAGTAAATAGCTATGGATAAACAAGATGCACAATAGGAATAAGAGATATATAGACAATAAGGAAATACTGGAAAGAAATACAATAAGGAACAATATGCTAATGAAACAATAATACTAAAGACTAAGTGTGTGAGTACTAGCTTAACATGTGATCGGCTTGGGCAAGATGCAATGCGGCCTGGCTAATCATACGTGCGGTGCATGATCAACACTATTCGCTTACCAGTACTTTATTCAATAGGGATTTGATCACATATCTATACTAATACTCCCCATCCCCGACTGTTATAATAGATCCAACCACGGTATGCTATGGCACTAGATTCCCCAAGAAGAGAGCGACTCCTCCCGAAAATCGGTGTCTGTACATGTACAAGATAACCAATGAAATAATACTTGCACCATATACACCATATACCAAGGAATAACATCTCATGACGAGATCCGGATATACCAATCCGTGTAACCATAGTGTCGAGAGAAACATGTAAATCTACACTAGATACAACGAACATAGAGGATATCATAAATGAGAAACTATCAGAGAATGTACTCGCCTGAAGTCCAATGAACAGTCTCACAGATGTCTGACTCGGTACCTCGAAGACCTAGATATGGAATACCACATTAATACAAGGTCCCGGAAAGAGAACAAGTCAAACTAGTCAACTTCTAGGTCAATAAATAAATTCTAAGTCAAAAGTCAACTATGGTCAACTCTAAAGTCAAACATGGTCAAACCAAGGTCAACCTCACAAGACCTCTATATAAAATAATATAGAAATAAAATACAACAATTTAGGAAATCAAAATTAGATCCCAAATGATACCCACACAAGAATACTAATAATACAAATAATGCACACTCTAATAATGTATATACAAACCCAATAAAATAATATATTATTATTAGTATTATACCTCACAAAAATACCTATATATATACATATATATATCAAAATGCATATATATATATATATATAAAATTTAATAACTATATACTTATATATACATACATATAAACTTACAAAATTAAAATACCAAACACATGCACATATTAATGTATGTATTTTACATGGCTAGAAGCACACATAAAAAATACATTAATATACAAATAATTATATAATAATTATAAATAATATAATTACACATAAATATATTTTATAAAACATTTATGTATAATATATATATATTTAACATAAGTACATATATAATTGCATGCAAGAAAGCTACATACATATATTTATACATCATATTAAAATACATAAAAATATAGATCTATGCTACAACATCATAATAAATACACTAAAATAAATATAATATATATATATATATATTTACTAATTATAAATGAAGAATTTAAAGCATAAATAGTTAGATCTACACATAAACACACCAAATTGGAAAGTTTCACACCGTATCCCACTAGATCTAGGATACGCATGTGACACGAGTCCAACATACAACCAATTGCACCCCGAAGGACACAAACAAGTCACAAATAATATTTATGAATAAATCAAAGTGTCAAAAGTAGATCTATGTGTCCGTGTCAAAATACGACATGTTCAAAGTCCCGTGTCGGAGGGAAAACCCCCAAAATGACACGTATCACCAAATAGTTGGGATACGAACCACATGTACCAAATTATGGACACGACACTAGCCCCAAACACATAAACACATGTCCAATTGATCTATAGGATCAATTGACACACACAACAAAATGTAAATTCGGAATTCCAACAAAATTGACACAAAAAGCACCATAACTTTCTCCATGGGTCTCCTATGAACACAAAACAAAGTCCTATGGGTAGTACATACATATAGGTTGATTTTACATGATTAAATCTCAGATTTAGAAGCTATTTAAATAGGAAAAACTGAATTATACCTATTGGGAGATGGATTCCCAATGAAACCTCCAATTGAGATGAACTTGCTTCCAAATTGTAGATCCTTGCTCCTCTTTCTAGATCCTTGCTTCCTCCTTCTAGATCCTTGCTTCTCAACTTTCTAATGATGAATTGGGAAGAATTTGGAATGAATTTGGTGGAGAATTGGAATGGGAATGGAGAGAATTTGGGAGTGGGAAATTCTAGATCTAGATTTGGAATGAGAATGAGAGGAGAGAGAAATTTCCCCCCCTCTAATATAGGCCGGCCATGCCCCCTTCCCCAAGAAATTGTAAAATGTCCAATGTACCCCTTGGGGCCTCTCATGAAGAAATAATTAAGGAAGGAAGCTTCTAGTCTAATCACTTAATTAATTTAATCCATCTCCTTAACTATGGGCTTTCTAAATGGGCCAAATCTAACTATTTAATTCATGTTGGTCCATGGGTCCAAACTAAACTAGTTGGGTCCACTAAAATAAGTCTAAAATAATTAAATAACATCCAACAACAATTAAATAATACAACAAAAATTATTTACCATGTACAATATTTATTTAAATAGAAAATTACTAAAATACCATTTTTCCTAAAATGTGGTAGTGACAAGTCTACCCTCCTTAAAATAATTTCGTCCTCGAAATTCAAAGACGAAAACTACCCCCAGAAAATCACAGAACAGAACTAAAGAATCACAACTAACTAATGAACAAAACATAACAATGAACAGAACATAACTAGAAAATTAACATACCTCAAGGTACAAACAAATATGGATAACGCTCTCGCATGTCATCCTCTCTCTCCCAAGTAGACTCCCCTGGAGAGTGATGCCTCCATGCGATGCGCACCAAAGGAATAGTCTGGTTCCTCAGCACCTTCTCTCTCTCCGATCCTGAATCTCAACTGGCTGCTTTGGATAGCTAAGAGTAGGGCCCACCTCTATCTCTGAGTGATCCAATACATGACTAGGATCTGCCACATATCGTCTCAACTGCGACACATGAAACACGTTGTGCACTCCCTCCAATGCAGGTGGCAAGTCTAGTCTATAAGCAACTGCACCGACCCTCTCTAGAATAGTGAAAGGTCCGATGAATCGCGGACTAAGCTTTCCGCCTCCACCGAAGCGAATCGTGCCTCGTGTCGGAGAAATCCTCAGAAATACCAAACCACCCACCTAGAACAAAACACCATCTTAAGAACTTAATCTATAACAAACAAGAACAAGCACAAACAAATCTAAACTATACCTCAAACTCCAAAGGTCTCCGATGGCTATCGGCCCATTGCCGCTGTCTGTCCTGCGCCACTCGAAGTCTGTCTCTGATCAACTGAACCTTCTCCACTGCATCCACAACCATTTCTGGCCCAAGCAAAACTCTCTCTCCAACATCGTCCCAAGACAAAGGAGTACGACACCTCCGACCATATAGAGCTTCAAAAGGTGACATCTCTATACTGGCCTGGTAACTGTTGTTGTAAGCAAACTCTACCAAATGGAGATGGTCCTTCCAAGAACCCCCGAAATCTAGTACACAAGTGCGCAACATATCCTCGAGAGTCTGGATAGTCCTCTCTGACTGTCCATCTGTCTGGGGATGATATGCAGTACTGAACTTGAGCTGAGTGCCCAAACTCTCCTGCAAACTCCTCCAGAAATGAGAAGTGAAACGACTATCCCGATCTGAGACTATGCTGACGGGAACTCCATGTATTCTAACGATCTGCCTTACATACATCTCTGCCAGCTTCTCCGTAGACAAACCCACTTTGAAAGGCAAAAAGTGGGCCGACTTGGTCAGTCTATCAACGATGACCCAAATCGCGTCTTTCCCTCCTGGAGATCGTGGAAGTCCGGACACAAAATCTATAGTAATGTGTTCCCACTTCCACTCTGGAATGGGTAATGGCTGAAGTAAACCTCCTGGCCTCTGCCTCTCGGCTTTCACCTGCTGGCACACTAAGCATCTGGATACAAACTGTGCCACTTCCCTCTTCACGCCATACCACCACACACTCTCTCGCATATCCCGATACATCTTGTTAGCACCTGGATGCATAGAATACTGAGAGCGATGCGCTTCCTGTAATACCTCCTCTCGCAACTTCCCACTAGGCACACACAATCTAACTCCATGCCTCAAAGATCCATCCTCTGCAATAGTGAAATCATCCTCCAATCCTGCTCTCACTTGAGCTCTGATACTCCTCAAGGATACATCATCATACTGTGCTGCCTTGATCCTGTCTATCAAATCTGAGTGTATCTGCAATCCCCACATTTGTATAGCACACCCAGGAACAATCACCTCAATGCCCAAGCTCTCCAAGTCCTCCAACAAATATCGATCCTGCGTCAAGAACATAGCTACCGGATACCTGCTCAAAGCATCGGCAACTATATTGGATTTCCCAGGATGATATTGCAAAGAGATATCAAAATCCTTCATCAGTTCCAACCACCGACGCTGCCTCATGTTCAACTCCTTCTGCGTGAAAACGTACTTCAAGCTTTTGTGGTCTGTGAAGATCTCCACACGCTCTCCGTACAAATAATGTTTCCACAACTTCAGAGCGAAGATGACGGCTGCCAACTCCAAATCATGGGTAGGATAGTTCTTTTCATGAGGACGCAATTGCCTGGATGCATAGGCAATCACTTTCCCATGCTGCTGAAGAACACAACATAAACCCTTTCCCGATGCATTACTATAAATAGTGAAACCTTCGGACCCTGATGGCAACGTCAAAATAGGAGCAAACGTCAACCTCTTCTTCAACTCCTCAAAAGCAACTTGGCAATCCTCCGTCCAAACAAACTCTACATCCTTTCTTGTGAGTCTGATCATCGGCTCGGCAATCCTCGAAAAATCTTGCACAAACTTCCTGTAATAGCCTGCCAATCCCAAGAAACTCCTGATCTCTGCTACCGAACTCGGAGTCTTCCAAGATTCCACTGCTGATATCTTCTTCGGATCCACTGAAATACTATCACCAGTCACAACATGCCCCAAGAATTCTACCTTGTCCAAGAAAAACTCACATTTGGACAACTTCCCATAAAGCTTCTCCTTCCTCAGCACGTCCAACACAATCCTCAAATGCTCCTCATGCTCCTCCGGTGTCCTCGAGTATATGAGTATGTCGTCGATGAACACCACCACGAACTTGTCAAGGTACTGGTGGAACACCTTGTTCATCAAGTTCATAAATACCGCCGGCGCATTAGTCAAACCAAACGGCATTACCATAAACTCGTACTGACCATACCGAGTTCTAAAAGCAGTCTTCGGTATTTCCTTCGGCTTCACCTATACCTGATGGTAGCCTGATCTCAAATCTATCTTAGAAAACACCTTCGCACCACTCAACTGATCAAACAGATCATCAATCCGTGGCAAAGGATACTTATTCTTGATAGTGAGATTATTCAAAGCCCTGTAATCAATGCACATGCGCACCGATCCATCCTTCTTCGGTACAAACAATACCGGGGCTCCCCATGGTGAAGAACTCGATCTGATAATCCCCTTATCCTGAAATTCGTCCACCTGCTTCTTCAACTCGACCAGCTCGCTGTTGTTTACGCTATAGACATGCTGTGAAATTGGTTCTGCACCTGGCACCAAGTCTATAGAAAATTCAACATCTCGATCTGGTGGCAATCTTGGCAATTCCTCAGGAAACACATCCAAGAATTCTGCTATCAACGGATGCGGCAACTCCTTGTCTTCCACCATAGCTCCACAAATAATGCCTTCCCCCTGCTCCGCAGCTCCTCTAGCAAACTCGAACTCTGGCTCTCCTGGCGAACCAAACAAAACTCTACCTCCTCTACAGTCTATGCTAGCACGGTGCCTACTCAACCAATCCATCCCGAGTACAATATCGTAGCTCGGAAGTGGCATTACAAGTAGACACGCACTCAACTCCCGGCCTCCCAGAGTAACTCTCCGATCCTTGCAAATATCATTAACCAGGATAATGCCTCCCCCGGTCATGATCTTGCAAGTCCTAAGCAAAGACTCAGCTACCAAACCATGCTTTAGAGCAAAAGAAACAGATACAAAACTATGGGAAGCACCACTATCAAACAAAGCTAAAGCTGGAATGGAATCAAGAAGAATAGAACCTGCGATGACATCTCCGGTGGGTTCCTCCTCTTCGACGGTCATAGCAAACGCTCGTCCCTGCCGAGCACCTCCCTGCTGTTGATGCTGGACAAAACGCTGCTGCTGTGTCGGAAGTGGTCCCCTCGGTTGTGCTGCAGGTGGTCCCGTCTGTGTCCTCGGAGCTGGAGCTGCTCCTTGAACTGCACGACGAGGACACTCCCTCGATTGATGCCCTTCAGTACCACAATACAAACAAACTCCTAGCCTCCTCCTGCAAACTTCCCAGATGTGGCCGGGCTTCTTACAGAAGTTGCATGAATCTTGCTGTAACTGTCTCTGCTGCTGAGGTGCCTGGTGAAAAGGCGCTCTAGCTGGAGTCTGGTTCTGCTGTGGCTGCTGGAAAGGTCTGGACTGAAAATGAGGACGTTTGGCAGATACTGCACTGCCGTTGGCCCCCAGAAAAGAATTACGGTCTCTCTTGGTCTTCAAACCCAGATCCCGCTCAACCTTGCGCGCCTCCGCAAGTATCTCCGAGTATGTCTCATAAAAAGACGAAATGAGAATCAATATGGCACAAGATGTAAGACATCAAGGAAAGGACAGTTTAAGGGATCAAGTATCAATGTCAAAGGAGAATAGTTGAATCAAAAGAATTTTCCTAGATGTGATTGAGTATCTCAGCCTATATCCTATATCATATCGCAGGCTCGCAGTAGTACAACTAAGTTGTCGCACTACCACGATATCACATACTTGTGAAGCTAGACCTGCATGGGCCACCACCAAAAACGTGTCACGACCCGCACTCGGGGTAAGGGTACTAGTCGGAAACAACGTCCAGCCTACGCCGCAGAATCGGCGGTAGAACGCTGTCTAGATAATCTATCTAATATAATGAACCACCAATAATGATAGTATACTCAATCACAGAACTAAGATATAATGAACACGAATCAGATAAGAATAGAATAGTCACCATACAACTCATGAGTTTAAAATGATACATCAATGAGTCTGAAGAACAACAAAATAAGCTGGAGACAAATCCAGTACAAAAGAATACTACAATACTACAAAGCTACAACTCCAGGGTCAACTGTCTCAGTTGGGATAAGTCCCTCTTGAGCCAGGGTCTCAGAATCTAAACCCACAACATCCTGGGGTCCATAATAGGTAGGGTACTCCTCAGTGTCATCTGGAAAAATATATCCAGTCAGGAAAGGAGCAGAGTACAACCCTAACAGCAGTTCTCAATTAATGATAAAAACTATGTAACAGTAAATAGCTATGGATAAACAAGATGCACAATAGGAATAAGAGATATATAGACAATAAGGAAATACTGAAAATAAATACAATAAGGAACAATATACTAATGAAACAATAATACTAAAGACTAAGTGTGTGAGTACTAGCTTAACATGTGATCGGCTTGGGCAAGATGCAATACGGCCTGGCTAATCATACGTGCGGTGCATAATCAACACTATTCGCTTACCAGTACTTTATTCAATAGGGATTTGATCACATATCTATACTAATACTCCCCACCCCCGACTGGTATAATAGATCCAACCACGGTATGCTATGGCACTAGATTCCCCAAGAAGAGAGCGACTCCTCCCGAAAATCGGTGTTTGTACATGTACAAGATAACCAATGAAACAATACTTGCACCATATACACCATATACCAAGGAATAACATCTCATGACGAGATCCGGATATACCAATCCGTGTAACCATAGTGTCGAGAGAAACATGTAAATCTACACTAGATACAACGAACATAGAGGATATCATAAATGAGAAACTATCAGAGAATGTACTCGCCTGAAGTCCAATGAACAGTCTCACAGATGTCTGACTCGGTACCTCGAAGACCTAGATATGGAATACCACATTAATATAAGGTCCCGGAAAGAGAACAAGTCAAACTAGTCAACTTCTAGGTCAATAAATAAATTCTAAGTCAAAAGTCAACTATGGTCAACTCTAAAGTCAAACATGGTCAAACCAAGGTCAACCTCACAAGACCTCTATATAAAATAATATAGAAATAAAATACAACAATTTAGGAAATCAAAATTAGATCCCAAATGATACCCACACAAGAATACTAATAATACAAATAATGCACACTCTAATAATGTATATACAAACCCAATAAAATAATATATTATTATTAGTATTATACCTCACAAAAATACCTATATATATACATATATATATCAAAATGCATATATATATATATATAATAAATTTAATAACTATATACTTATATATACATACATATAAACTTACAAAATTAAAATACCAAACACATGCACATATTAATGTATGTATTTTACATGGCTAGAAGCACACATAAAAAATACATTAATATACAAATAATTATATAATAATTATAAATAATATAATTACACATAAATATATTTTATAAAACATTTATGTATAATATATATATATTTAACATAAGTACATATATAATTGCATGCAAGAAAGCTACATACATATATTTATACATCATATTAAAATACATAAAAATATAGATCTATGCTACAACATCATAATAAATACACTAAAATAAATATATAATATCTATATATATTTACTAATTATAAATGAAAAATTTAAAGCATAAATAGTTAGATCTACACATAAACACACCAAATTGGAAAGTTTCACACCGTATCCCACTAGATCTAGGATACGCATGTGACACGAGTCCAACACACAACCAATTGCACCCCGAAGGACACAAACAAGTCACAAATAATATTTATGAATAAATCAAAGTGTCAAAAGTAGATCTATGTGTCTGTGTCAAAATACGACATGTTCAAAGCCCCGTGTCGGAGGAAAAACCCCCAAAATGACACGTATCACCAAATAGTTGGGATACGAACCACATATACCAAATTATGGATACGACACTAGCCCCAAACACATAAACACATGTCCAATTGATCTATAGGATCAATTGACACACACAACAAAATGTAAATTCGGAATTCCAACAAAATTGACACAAAAAGCACCATAACTTTCTCCATGGGTCTCCTATGAACACAAAACAAAGTCCTATGGGTAGTACATACATATAGGTTGATTTTACATGATTAAATCTCAGATTTAGAAGCTATTTAAATGGGAAAAACTGAATTATACCTATTGGGAGATGGATTCCCAATGAAACCTCCAATTGAGATGAACTTGCTTCCAAATTGTAGATCCTTGCTCCTCTTTCTAGATCCTTGCTTCCTCCTTCTAGATCCTTGCTTCTCAACTTTCTAATGATGAATTAGGAAGAATTTGGAATGAATTTGGTGGAGAATTGGAATGGGAATGGAGGAAATTTGGGAGTGGGTAATTCTAGATCTAGATTTGGAATGAGAATGAGAGGAGAGAGAAATTCCCCCCCTCTAATATAGGCCGGCCATGCCCCCTTCCCCAAGCAATTGTAAAATGTCCAATGTACCCCTTGGGGCTTCTCATGAAGAAATAATTAAGAAAGGAAGCTTCTAGTCTAATCACTTAATTAATTTAATCCATCTCCTTAACTATCGGCTTTCTAAATGGGCCAAATCTAACTATTTAATTCATGTTGGTCCATGGGTCCAAACTAAACTAGTTGGGTCCACTAAAATAAGTCCAAAATAATTAAATAACATCCAACAACAATTAAATAATACAACAAAAATTATTTACTATGTACAATATTTATTTAAATAGGAAATTACTAAAATACCCTTTTTCCTAAAATGTGGTAGTGACACCCTAAAACCCTTTAAACTAAAACTTAATCCTAAACAAACCTAATACAACCCCAACTTCCCAGCAGACCCCCCCCCCCCCCCCCCGTGAACCCACTCGCGGCTTTCCCATATCCCTCTCTCTCTCTCTCTCTCTCTCTCTCTCTCTCTATATATATATATATATATATATATATACACCCAACTATTAAACCCAAACCATAGCTCCGATAGCCTGACGACCTCCGGCCGACCACCCTGTGCCGACCGCCGCGGCCCCGCGCCGCCGCCGGCCTTCCGCGCACCGCTCGCGTGTATAGCAGTTTTTACCCCCTCTTCAAGGTGATGTATCTCCCTCAATTTTGATTATTTTTACTAGCGGTTTGTTCGTGTACGTTCACAACCTAACCCTCTAGGATTTTTATTCAAGTGGGACAAATTCTCGTGTCCCGGATTGGTCAAAAAATCGACCAAAAAATGACCGAAAAACTGACTATAAACAGTCCAGAAACTTTAACCCAAACTCCTATGTTCACACTCAATTTGCCATAAACCTGTTTAATATTTTCAAAAAATAATTAAAGGGTTTTCTTCCCAATATAACCGAATTTTTTTTGTGCTTTTAGTTTTTATTAATCCATTCTATGTGTAAAAATATTCTGCCTCAAAACGACCAAAAACTTGGTTTTTCAAAACTGAAATTTTGTGATACGGAGTGCGCCCCACCAAATGGGACCGTCTCATCGCATACCAATTGCACTGAAAGGCGCGTATGGTATATCCTGATGTGTGAACTTTTGCGGGAATTGATTTGGACATATGTGCGCGTCGGAATCAACCTGTATCCGTAAATAGTCTTCGTATCGCGACTTTTACAAAATACTATCCCATTTTGTATACGCTAGTCAGAATGTGACGAAATTTATGCCATTAGATTCGTGGTATCACACTGGTCCTGTGACCCAAGTTTCACGTAATTCAGAGATAGTTGACCAAGCCGCCTATTCGCGGGTCCCACGGTTTAACTTGAAGGGCAAATTTGTGATCGGCTCACCAGAATCCAAAATTGGATATATAGTTGAGTTCGTATCGACGTTTAAAATTTGTTTGATCTATAATTTATCCCATTTAGAGACCTTTACCTCTAGCACATTTTTCGATGCAAAGTGGGCCACATGAGGACCCCGCTTTGACCCAAAATTACCGTTTTGCCCATGTGTCCAAACTGGACGAAAGGGTAGTATTTTTTAGCTATCTCGCTTATTCTGGGAACGTTGGTGATCTTTATTTTAGCAACCGGAGACGTTCATTCTGATGCCATAGTTTCTGATCCATTGTGCCTGACGTCTGGACGCTTACACTTTGCAACTTTCTTGCTAGGCAAGATACCTTGCCAAATTGCTTATAGTACTTTTGTATGCTTATCATATTTTTGTATATTCATTATATATGTATGTTCTTTCAGTCATAATTATATACTATATATATATGTTGACACACATTTGACACATAGTATTATGGGAGGGGAGGACAATCAGTAGGCATTTGGGCTATATCCACTCTGGTAAACCGTAGTAACTCGCACGCACTACGGTAGTTGTGTTGCACTGGTCTCTACCTTCGGGGTATGTCAATTTCTGGTGTCGCGCTAGTCGCTACCCTTGCGGTATGTCAATTTCTAATGTCCATGGACGTGTGTGTGAGTTGTGAGATTAGATAGAGTAGCCTACCCATGCCCATACGTCAAAAAGTTGTCCTCATTATACATATTCATATAGATTATCTAGTACAACGTACTTACATCACTAGCAGAAAAAGTCAAATTAGCAACGTAAAAAAAATGTTGCTAAATGACCAATAAACGTCACTAAATAAATTTAGCGACGTAATTAGCGACGTTTTACAGCAGTCGCCTTTTAGCTAGTCGTTGATGGAAAAAACGTCGCCAAACATCGCTATACCGACGTTTTTAGCGACGTAAATACGTCGCTAGATTAGCGACGTTTAGCGACTCAACGTCGCTAATTAGCGACGTGTTGATTTATCGCTTTACGTCATAAATTAGCGACGTTTGTAGCGACTTTTATAGCGACGTTACTATGACCTGGCAATACTGCCATGTCAGCAAGTTGCGACGAACAACGACATTTTTAGCGATATTTTTACAACGTCATTAGCGACGTGTAGTAACGTCACAACTTAGCGACGTATTTAGCGACGTGTATGAATGTCGTTAAACGTCGCTAAAAACGTCGCTAATGATACAGTAAAAAAATAAAAAATCAATACTTAATTATTTCCAAACTATTATTTCTACAGTTTATTTATTCATAATATGTACAAATAGACCCGGAGCAACCCTCCATTGAATTTATTGGGTTTGCCGACCCCTTGGATTGAACACTCAACACCGATAAATTAACATATATTTAATATGAATAATATAATAAAATTTGAAGAAAATAAAATATTAAAATTAAAAACTTAATCAGGAGAAAATATCGTCGTAAAGAATACAATAAATATCCATACAACTGAGTCTCATCCTAAATAATACAAATATCTAGCAAATATCCATGCAAATATCTATACTACTGCGAATCTGCAGGAGGATGACCACCGGGGTACATGAAGGATAAGAACATATCATACTGCTCCGTTAAATCGACACCGATGTCGATGGAGAAGGCAGTGACATTAGTGGAGTCTGTGTCGATATAGGCGCACCAGGAGGACGTATCCGCTCCAACTCTATGAGTTGCTGGTTGTAAGAATCCATGGTAGATAACAACCTCGTACTGCTATGAACCATTGAATCCTGCATCATCGTCAGCCTCTCGCCCATGGATAGTTGTGATGCCTGCAGCTCCGCTCTGTCATGCTATGCTCTGTTGAGGCTCTAAGATCATTTGTTAAATCCCGGAGCTCTATGATGATGCGGTGAGCGTCGGATCGTCAGCCTGCGGCTGGGACCGGGGCTACTCCTCCATCCTTCGTTGTAACTCGTCACGGAGAGACGCAATTTGACGGTCAACGGCCTCCTGGACTCTGGCCGGCAATTGCG
Source organism: Iris macrosiphon (assembly GCA_036927795.1). Classification (NCBI taxonomy): domain Eukaryota; kingdom Viridiplantae; phylum Streptophyta; class Magnoliopsida; order Asparagales; family Iridaceae; genus Iris; species Iris macrosiphon. Next base: position 130,076,097 of record JAYESA010000002.1, read on the forward strand.
AGGGCTGTGGGGAATGCGCACTTATTGGGGAGGACCTAGACGGCTGTGTCACAACCAGGGTGCCATAGGATCCCATACCGTAGTACGTACCCCTCTAGAGACCACCAGCGGCGGTCACCCACAGCTCGTCCGCCGACGGAGCTGGAGCGGGCTGCAAGGAAGTACCAATCTCTCCAACTATAAGTGCACTAGCAGTCGCCCGCTCACGCAGCCTAAGATACTCGGCCTAAAAAAGTTTAGATACTCGATAATTGCCTAAGTTATATTAAAATTAACCCAAAGTAAAGTAATACTTACATAGGTCTGCAAGACCCCCTCATCAATGAGATTTCTGTCCTTTCGATGGGTGGCCAAGAAGACGGTCACCATGTTTGCATCCTCACCCCTCTATACCTGTTAAAAAAATATTATCTAGTACTAAAATTAAATATTTTTTCTACTACCATTTTATCGTATTTATATTAAAATAATATATCTTAAATAAAAAATATACCAAACAACGAAAATGTTCCGTCATCGGAATCGAGCCACCACACCACTTTGCAGCATTCCGTCTAGCCGCCTTGGCCTTCTCAGACCTTTCCTTGTACCTCGGATCGTCGAATCTAGCCCTCATGGCAGTCCACTTCTCAGGCGTGATCCAACCTTGGATCGGTTTTCCAGCACGATCACGAACCTTCTGGTCATCCAGAGCATCACGGATAAGCTTGGCGGCAACGACAAAAAATATCCGCTCGATCAACTCGGCCCGGTACGGAGGATAGAAATACATTTGCTACAATAAATAATTTAGTAAGTGAGCATCACAGATAAGTTATATAATATGCATAAATTAGAGGATTTATATAATATACTTTTATCTTGAAGTGCACAAACCAGAATGCCTTTCTCTCGTCCAGAGCTTCAGAGTAGTTGATCCAAGGGCCACCATAATTATTCCTCAGAAAGAGGTCCAGGCGTCTCTGAACCGACTATGGACGATATCTATACAGAGATAATTATTTTGATCGAAAAAGTCAATATATGATGAATAAAGAAATACACAATATATATGATGCTAAACCATTTAATTGACTTACTTACTTTGTACCGTCGGCCCAAATCTCTGTTCTCGCCTCCTCTGGAGGTACGCATGGAGGATCTAGCTGATGCTGGGACAACATCGGCACGACCTCCTCCACATGCTTATCTGTCTCCATGGTTCCGTCAGCAGGAGAAACGCTGGACGAGGGAGTACTATCAGGCCTGGAACTACTCGTCCCAGGAGTGATGCCACGTAACGTCGTCGCAGTCGGAGATGTGACTAATCGATATACTGGAGTACTAGGCGACGAGGATCCGGAACCAATAATAGGCAGTACCGGAGGAGCACTCTGTCTATCTCGGGACCTGCCAAACCATCAACGTCATCCTGTCATACCTGATAACAACATATGATGAATAAAGAAATACACAAATATATATAGTACATTCTACAGTCAAAATATTATGCATATCTCACATCATTCATAGAATTATACAGAAAATAACTAGTGGTGTCACAAGTCTAAATGGATAATACATTCTACAGTGCAAAATATAATACATATATTCGTCAAAATAGTATATTCTACAGTCAAAATATAGTACATTCTACAGGCAATTTTTTTTATTTTTAACCATCTTCAGAAAATTCATCTTGTTCGCCTCCTCTTCGGATAATTCTACATCTTCTACATTATTACTCGTGTAATGAGTAACTTCCGTTGAGTCCAGATCTACAATATTTGTTACAAGAGGTAGCCCGTCCTCCTGATAAGCTATTTCGTCAACGTCAATGGTATTTCTAGCTTTAGTTTTGCATATCGCCCACCAATCCGACCTCGCTGTCCCCCATCTAGGATAAGTTATAAAGTACACGAGCTGAGCCTGACTTGATAGGACAAATAATTTGTAGCCTTAATATCTACGCTTGTAGTTTATATCCACAAGACCATACTTGTCAATTTTTCAACCTTGATCTTGAATCAGATCGAACCATTCACACTTGAATAGCACGATATTAGCAGGTTATGTGCCATAATTATATGTCAACTCCACAATCTCTCGTAAGATGCAAAAGAAATTATTGCCTGGATCGACGTCTCTGTAGTTCAAAAATTTGATACACAAATAACTGTTTTTCGTGGAATCAAGATACTGAAAGCTGTTTCTGATAGGTGCATTTGTTGACTTGAACCTAAACCCATTAACACAGAAACTTGGCCATATTAACAGCAATAATTGGTCCCTTGGCTAGAGTTCTAATAGATTCAGTCTCGGGTATTATTAGACGATCGACCTAAATACCAAAGTAGCGATAGTAAGTTATTTGTTTTGCAAGTGCAAAAATAAAAAGTAATTACCAAGCACCTTACATATGCGCTCAACTAAGAAGGAAAATGGCATCTCATTTCTTGTTCTACTTCTTCGTCTGTTATGTAGGGTCTAACCGACCTCAACTCATCATTATATGTGCTGAAAAACAATGAAGCAACTGCTGATTAGTAGCATAATACTAGCTTATACTATTACATTGAGATGATGTAAACGTGGACGTATTAATTACTTACCCCTCAAGCTTCTCCACTTCATCCTCGTCGCAATTGAGTAATATATACAACTGAGAAGCCCTTAGCTCATCGTCATTCAAATATCTCTTCTTTATTTTCCCCGAAGGCTTTCCAGACGCATTGAATACTTTGAGTATTGCATCATTAGATTCCTGATATTCGTCGTCGTTTCTCGAAGCTTTCGTTCTATTAGTAGCAATATGAGGTTTGAAATATGTTGAGAAAAAGTTTATAATCTCCTTGAGAACATAAGCTTCACAAATAGAGACCTCAACTCGTGCCTTATTTTTTTACCTCTCTTTAGGTTATTCAAATGCCGCTTGAAGGGGTACATCCACCGATAACCGACAGGACCACCAGCACATGCCTCATAGGAAAGATGAATTGGCAAATGCTCCATAGAGTCAAAGAATCCAGGAGGAAACACCTTCTCGAGCTTACATAGTGTTACTACAATGTCCTTCTCTTGCTTTTTTAGACGATCGACGAGCAACTTAGTAGAACAAAGATCTCTGAAGAATATGCTGAGCTCTGTCAATGGATTCCAAACGACCTGCGGTAAGAATTTCCGAAATATAATCGGAATTAACCTCTCCATGAATACGTGAAAATCGTGGCTCTTCATACTCGCTAGTTTGTTCTCCTTGAGGTCGACGCATCTTCTCAAGTTCGACACGTATCCGTCTGGAAACTTTAGACCCTGAATCCACCTACAAAGTCTTTCTTTATCCTCTTTCTCCAGTGAGAAAACTGACTTAGGTTGCTTTAACTTTCCATTCCCCTCCTCTATCAAATGCAATGCAGGACGTCTATATATTTTTTCTAAGTCCAACCTGGCCTTCGAATTATCCTTCGTCTTTCCCTTTACCTCCATTATAGTATTAATTATGTTATCAAACACTTTCTTCTCGATATGCATGACATCAAGGTTATGTCTGATCAGATTAGTGCTCCAATATGGCAGATCCCAGAATATACTTCTCTTCATCCAGTTATGGGTGCGACCAAATTCGTCACACTTGTACCCCTTAGCAGGCTCTTCGATAGCACTTGGTAAATCTTTTACCTCTTTCCATATCGTGTATCCAGACCACCTTAGCAGTGGATTGTCCTTCTCCATAACGCCCGTGAGAAAAGCATTCCTATTCCTCCGGTACGGATGATCCTTCGGCAGAAATTATCGATGACAATTGAAGAAGCACGATTTGCCTCCGTGTTTCAAATAGAAAGCCTTAGTACAGTCCATGCAATATAGACATGAGAGACGACCATGAGTGTTCTATCCCGATAATATTCCATAGGCCGAAAAGTCGTTGATGGTCCATATAAGTGCTGCCCTTATCTGAAAATTCTGCTTTCTAGAAACATCGTACGTGTTGGCACCTACTTTCCACAGCTGATTCATCTCATTTATCAAAGGCTATAAATACACATCGATGTTCCTTTTCGGATTGTTCGGACCCAGGATAATAACGGTTATGAACATATACGAAGTCTTCATTCACATCCAAAGTGGTAGATTATACGGAGTGACGATCACAGGCCAATATGAATACTGGGAGCCCGAAAGTTTGAATGGGATAAACCCGTCAGAGGAGAGCCCCAATCTGACATTACGCGGATCCGAAGCAAAATCTGGATACTCTCGATCAAAGTGATTCCATGCTTCTCCATCGTATGGATGATCCAATACTCCTTTGATTTGTTTCTGCCTATGCCAACTCATATTTTCTGCAGTCTCCTTAACCATAAACAATATCTGCAACCGCGGCATCAAAGGCAAGTAGTGCTTCAAAATGGTAGGCTTTCTTGTACCCATAAACTTTCCTCTACCAGTGGCCTTGTAGCGATCAGCACCACAGAATCTGCACATATCTTCATCCTTGTTATCTTTGCAGTACAACATGTACCCGTTGTGACATGCATCAATTTTCTCGTATCTCATCCAGAGCGATCTCACCATCCTCTTAGATCGATAAAAGTCTTTAGGCAACTTTGCACCCTCGGGCAAGATCTCTATAATCAAATCGATCAGTCGATTATAGCATTCTTGTGACATATTAAAATCGGACTTGATGCTCAACAATCTTGTAACCACCTCCAATGGTGAATGATCATCACAACTAGGATATAATGGAGTCCTTGCATTCTCCAGCAACTCCATAAACTTTGCAACATCGACATTAGGTGCCTCCTCAACTGTATCATAATTGTCCGAATTGAAACTAGGCCCCGCCGCATCAAAAACCATGTTCACCCACCCGTCGTCGTAAGCAGCGTGGTCGTGGACATCCATATACGGCTCCACATAAGGCTCCGACTCTGATGCTAGAGACACAAGTTCTCCGTGCGCGGTTCACTGATAGTAATTTGGCATGAATCCCTTCTAGTATAAATGATATGTGACTTCCACTTCTGGATAATATTTTAAGTTGCGATATCTCACACACGGACACTTAATTTTGGTACCGTCCATATACTGAGGGAAAGCCTTGGCGAACTGCAGGAACTGCTGTACACCCTCAATGAATTCATCCTACACACCGTACATGTCATCAGGATGATGGTTGTACATCCACGAATGATGACGCAGATAGTAATTCATATACATTTCTAGATACTTCTGCAAAAATGAAAGTATGTGTCCTATAAATTGTTACATACAGTATGATTCTCTGGAGGAAGGTAAGAACTGCTCTAACTTGATACACGATTGAGACCCTATAGGATGAGCATAATTTATATGCAACAGTATACACAGGTTGTGCAACCTGATTTGGGGTAAACAGTGTGCACAAGTTTGGGTAGTGCTTATGACCAGTCTTGAGGTATTACGAATAATGAGTAAGTGTTGAGGTTATTTAGGGGAAAGATTGAGGTGTTGAGCGACGGGTGGTAATTTGGGGTAAATAATACTTGATTGTATTAGTGGGTTGAGTAAGGTAAAGATTTGGTTTCTAAATATTGGAGGGTAAGTGCGTGTAGGTAATGTCATGAGCAAGGTGTTAAGTGAAGTATGGACAGTGTGTATGTTGGGGGCTTGAGTTCTTGCACCTGCAGATAGTAGGTGGGGGTAAGGGGTACAGGCCTTGAGTATAAGGTATCAAGGTCTAGTACAAAGTTGTTTATGTAGCGTCCTCTAGATGAGTGACTGATACCTGATAGTATCAGTAGGTGGCAGGCCTATGTGTTAGAAATTGGCTAAAGGTGACTATTAGATACTAGGATATATAAATACACTAAGGTATTGGGGGAAATTGACATAAGTTAATGTATTATGTGATAGTAGCTAGATATTAATACCAAGTTCAGAGGTAAAGTTAGGTTAAGGAGTAGTACCAAGGTATATAATTTAGATAAGGTATATGATTTATATTAAGATACATGGTAATGTTGGGATCGGGTTGAAACACTAGGATATGGGACTAGGTATTTATTCTAGACTAAGGTATTAGTAGGTAAATACTATAAATATATGTATTAGCAAGGTATTGACTTAGAAACCTAGGTATAACTTAGTTTTGACTAGTATTGACTAGTTTAAAGAGTTATTCCCGTAGTCGTGTCCGTTTGTCCGTGTCAGTATTAGTGTTAGTGTCCGCATGTGTTAGTGTGTCCACGTACGTATGTGTGTGTGTGTGTGTGTGTTCGAGTTAGGTTTAGTGTGTGTCATATCGTGTCATATCATGTCGTATTGTGTCGTGTTAGAGAGAGAGAGAGAGAGACAAAGAAAGGAGACAGAGAGAGGAGCTCACCGAGGAGGGGACCCGGAGGAAGGATGCCGGAGGGAGGAGGGGAGCAGGAGGAAAGAGGAGCTGACGGCCGAGGGGAGGGGGGACGCGGCCGGAGGAGGGTCACCGGGAGGGAGGAGGGGACGCCGGAGGGAGGAGGGGAGTCGGAGGGGGAGGATGCGGCCGGAGGGGGGTCGCCGGGAGGGAGAAAGCTAGTCGTCGGAGGGAGAAGGGGAGCCGGAGGAAGGAGGAGCCAGAGGGAGGGGGGTTTTAATTTGGAAGAAGGAGAGATCGAAGGAAATAAGGGGAATCGGCCATAAATGAAAGTTATTTAGCGAAGTTTTAGCGACGCAAATAATGACGTCGCTAACTTAGAGACGTCTGTGACGTCGCTAATGACGTTGCTAAATGTATAAAAGAGATACGTCGCTAAGTACGTCACTAAATGTCGCTAAATGAAACATATTAGCGATGTTTAGCGACCTTAATTGAACTTATAGCGACTAATCTTTTAAAAACTAAATTACAGTCGCTAAACATTGATATATGTCGTCAATTAGCGACGTCTAGTGATATTTTTACTTGGATTTGCTAATATATTTAATATTAGCGATGTTTTACGTTGACGTCGCTAAAAAATGTCGCTAATCCCGCTTATTCTGGTAGTGTATATTTTCTGTCTATTATGCATGTTTTACTGTATTCAATTAGCATACTTCTATGTATCTTGTTACGTCCCTCTGAGGACCTAGTTCCTTTCCAGGTGTAGACAATCTTGACTATTCGCAGGAGTACGGATCAAGACTTGCTACTTATCTCTTTTGATGAGGTCTTCTCTTCGAGTCTCATTGTTCATTAAATGTACTTATGTGGTTTCTCTTATATTCTAGTTGGTAGTGGATTTGTCTCCACCCAACTACTTATTCTTATCAAACATTTTATACTTGATTCAGTTATATAGTTGATTAGTTATTTAATTTTGTGGATGAGATCTAGTTATGTCCCATGACTTGTGATAATATATATACCACATGTGAGTTAATATTCATATTACAGCGTACGTGTGTATTATGGTATCCATATATTAGAGTTTCCATATACATACGGCTGGCATGCTTACGTATTCCTAGTCCTACGTATTTTGGGACTGGGACATGACATATTTTTGGGCCATGCAGGTCGAGAGCATATTGTCTCGATTACGTTACTGTACCGATCAAGCATGCGCATAGGATTAGAGTATAGGATCTCATCCACTTATTTAATCACCGTCCTTGATTCTATTTTACCTTCTTATTTGATTGCTTGCATTGCATCTTGCTTGATCCTTTCACAACATTAATCTTATCTTTTCTTTCGTACTTGATAGGGGTTAGAAAGATAACTTGTACTAGGTATATACACTCTATTGTTCAATAACACTATTAGTTAAATTCTTGTAAGTTGGGTAGTATGCCTCATAACCTAGTATCACATAGTCCTTTTGACCCATTAATAAAGTGTAATTGAATGACACCAACTATAGGCTTACATAAGAAGATAGTATTTATCTAGACTGTAGAACTTATAGGCACATACCCCCATTTGGTCGACTATAGACTTAGACAAGAAGTTAGTATGGCAACTGTAGAGGCACAACACCGGACGAGTCTTATCTTCTTTGTGAACTTAAATTATTTTGTACATTCCTTCATCATAATCCAGCGTACTTATATTTTCTGGACTATCTTCGCTTATGCTGCTATTTTATAGCCTAGTTTTGCAAGCTTATTCTTTTATCGAGCTTGTTCATGACATATGTGTTATTGGGGATGCCTACTAATACATTGTCTA